>CM034148.1:130702922-131302922 GCA_019776745.2 Taxus chinensis
AGATGAATCATTATGTTGAAGCCCTTGTTGCTCTTTGGGGGCTAAGGATTGCCAAAGATTTTGATATCTAGAACTTAATTTTGGAAGGGGGCTCTCTTAATATCATTAATCATTTAAACCAAACTTCTCCTCCTAGCTGGACCATCAAGGAATTCATTATAGAAGCTACAAATATTTGTTAAAATATCAAGAATATCATCATTAGACATACCTATAGAGAGGGGAATAAGGTTGCGAAAACTTTGGCCAATATGGGCATCAATATTAATCTTACCATTTGGGATAATGCAAACAACATCCCTATGGAGGTTCAAACTAGTATTAATGTGGATAATAATGGAATGGCACACGGGGAGTAATTTTAATTATGACATGAAGCGGGTCTTACGGAGGCGAAAGATATCATTTGTGTGATTTATCATCCTTTTTACGACCACATCAAAGCCATTAAACCTTGCATAGGTGGGAGGTATTTCAAAAATTAAGACAGCCATAAGAAAATTACAGACTCTTACGAGGGTTTCGAGCAGGTTATTTGTAGAATTGGTAGGAAGAAAGAGAAAATGGGAGGGAAGACGTGTCAATTGGAGCCAAGTTGCGACTCGGCTTAGAAAAATAACGAGGTATTTTGGAACCTCCTGCACAAAGGAGGCATCTCAAATTTCATTGAACGAATTTAGGGTCATGACCTGAACATTTCGGTTCATTTTGCTACGGATTGGAAGGATAGGAAGGTCAAGTATGATGGGCACAGTGTTATTGTCAACGAGAAGCTGATTGTTGAGGAAACTGGCTTGGAACTGAAGGGCTACCAATTTTTTAGTAATAGGATTGACAGGGTCATTGAGGCCAAGAAATTCTCCGATGAGGGCGAAGAGCTAGAGTTTGTTTCTGCAGGCATAAGGGTAAGTTATATTCCCACATCGTATGATGAAGTGATGAATATGATGGTCAGATTTATTTCTCCTGAAGGATGGTATAAAATGGTCCCTATTAAACACCTTGTTTTTCTAAACCATTTTAGAAGGAATTTCACGGTCTGTTTCCCGCATTACCTTCTCAACTCCCTATAGCACTCTGTTCTAGATTTTCAAAAGCACTCCCGTGCTATTCCTTTACATCAAGGCCTTATCTTTCTGTTGTATAAGCTTTGTGTTGCCAAGTTCCCTGGATTTCCGATTGCACCTAGTGAGCCGCTCGCGACCACCTCCTCTACTCCTACTCTCGCTCTTTCTGCCCCTTCCAAGTCCAAATACAAGAACCCCTTGAAAAAAGACACGCCTCTCACTAGCAGGATTCTAAGAAGCTCCAAAGAGATGGAGGTTGCTCAAAAATTACTTCATATCAGCAATGCCGGTATTGAAAAGGCCCTGCATCAGGAGGAGACTCAAGTGGCTAATAGAATGGAAGCCCTAGAGAAAGAGATGAAACATATGAAGAAGGATCTTAAGCATATGGAGAAGCAAATAGGGAAAAGAAAGTTTGATGAAGAGAATGACAAAGACAAGGATCAATTTACTAAGATATATAAGAAGTTGAACTCTTTAGATCCTAGACTGGGGAGAGCTAAAGATAGAAATGATCATAACATGGCTATCTTTAAAGCCATAAGTGACTTTCTTGAGCAGCAAGTTCGGAGCATTGCTATGCTAAGTGGGATCCCTGTAACTATTTGGGGGAATGAGAAAGAGAGGAGTATGGCCTTTTCGCAGTTGGATGATTTAGACTCAATGCACACAACCACTTTGGCGTTGTTTACCTCACTACAGATGATCAAGTCCAGAATAGAAAGAGCACTCATGAAATAGACTCACTTGGGATGACGGGATTTGGTTTAGATGTTGTTCTTTTACAATCTTTCAGCTATGACGTTACTGCTTTTTTGTGGTCTTATTACGGTTTGTGTCCTTTTTTTGCTTTTGGTTGTAACCTGCTCTTGATTACACCATTATATCTAGATTTTGATCCTTTTTGCTGAATCTTCATAGTCATATCAAGCTGATGAAACCTTTAAGTAACAGGGTATAGTCCCTTCAAAACTATTTACCAACAATAAAAAAATATTTATATATAAATATATTAATAATATTAGTGTATTAATAATTTGATGTAGTCAACTTTATTTGAATTCCTCCTTATTTTTTGTGTAAATATTAACAAGAACTAAATATAGATAAATTTAGTAACAAATTTTTAAAGTAAAACAATTTAAATTATAAATGGGTGCATACATTTTAAAAAAATTTGATTTATTTACTTAATCAAACAAGTCATTTGGAGCATGATAAGATAAAGCAAGAACGATAAAAACATTTCTAACTAATCATAGGAGAGAGATAAAAGAATAACTAAAAAAATTGTTTATTCAAAGGAATTTTAACAACTACTTTCATTCACTATGACTAGTTAACAATCCATTCCCTACACAAGTAAAAATTCCACAAGATTTTCAATATTTGTAACATGGCAAAAAATCACACTTTGGAGGAAGTGAAACAAACGTATATTGAAGAGAGTGTATTTCCTTTTAACTCATTTCCAACTTCTACTTCAACCACACAATGAGATAAAGTGGTAGTTTCCTTTCACCATACAAATAAAACTTGATAATTTATTTTCACAAAACTAACCCATTTGAAAATATAAGTCTATTAAACAAGCACTCTTAAGGAGAGTTCACATTATAAAAGAGTTTCCAAGTATTACAACAAATTTAGCCCAAGCTTACAATTTACAAACATCCACTTAAGTGAGGATAAAAGAAAAGTAACAAATTACAACAAGGCTATCAACAAGAAAAACTTCAAGTCTTCAATATGCATGTCCTCTTCACATTCGTGGCTCCAAAACTTGATTTCTACAAACATCATAATGGAATAAAAAAAACAAAAGGGGGAGTAGGCAATGCTCTCTGTCTAACCTTAAATCCATTAATGGGAGAATCCATCCCCTTAATGGCCCCCGAGCCCCAACCATGGAACCATGAGGAGCATTGAACAAAAATGAAAACTTCCAACAAATTGGCTTCACAACAAACATGCATAAAAGAAATTCAACTCAACCAAGAAAACATATCCAAAAAATTTGCACATTCAAAACAATACAAAGGTTTGAAGATCAAACCAAATAGAGCAACGTTTATGGGAGACCACCTCCTTATGCCTCCCATGTGAAGTGGGAGTCTTACCTTAAGCCTCCAAGTGCAGAAAATAATAAGACAAAATCCTTAGCTCTCCCTTGCAAGCATGCAAACAAACCATGAATTCCTTTTCTTCACCATAGGTAAGACTCCCATTCACACTCCCACCAAATGCATGCCTCACAAAAATATCTTTTCCCTCCCCAATGGTCCCATAATCCCTTCTCACTCTCCCAACTAAGGCCAACTACCCAACAAACACACACAACCACCATCACAAGACAAAAACACTTTTAACAAGTACAACATTGCTTACAAACAAGAAAAATAACATAATATAAATAAAGGTAGAGAGCCTACCTCTCCATCAAGTTCCAAGAAAATATTCACAAGCCTCTTCAAATCCAAGCCAAGCAATTTCTAAGCACTCCAAAAGCTCCAATTCCAAAAGTGCACAAGAAGAGAAAAGAACAAGTAACCCTCATTCCAACCAAAACACACCAATAAATAGAAAATGAATGTGAGAATTATGAGATGGCTCCATGTAGGATTCCACTTCATCATTCCTCCATTCCCACACTCAAAACAAGACACCAATACTAAGAAAAATCAATGGACATGCAAGGACTATGACAACCCACATGGCTCAAAACTTGCACACCATGCTTTCAAGGGACATAATAAATTTGGGGTAGAAATAAAGTGCAATAAGTTTTCTTCCTTTACACTCAAAAATGGACAAAGAAGTTAAAAATAATATTTCCAACCCATATGTAGGGTTTTTGGGTAAATTTAAGAGGCATGGGACAAGCCTCCAAAAATGCCCCCTAAGTCAAAAGCTGAATTTTTTAACTTGGGGTGGAGTAAAACACTCCCAATAAACATAAATTTTACTTACACAAGGAGTACCAATTCTCATCATAACTATTTTTCACATCTCTAATTTGGTTAACAAAATAAGAAGGTTTTAACTTAATTAATACACATTTACAACATGCTAAAAAGGTGACAAAATTTCTAAATTTATATTCACAAAACATAAATAAATCAAATGAAATTATTAAAATAAGGGAGACAATTCACCCCATGGCCACATATGTGAAGTCACCCCCCATGGGAGACTTCCAAACAAGACATGAAAAACACATACAAAACAAAATTACACAAATTGTCAAATTTGGCCTCGTTTCTCAATGCCCATCATCTTTTCGTGGTTGGTCCCCTATCCCCTTCGATGTATATGATAAAATTCATGCACATAACAAAATACCTCTTTGGAATTTCGGTCGTATTAACAGCAGCGAGAAAATATACATATAAAATCAATATTAATCATTCGACATTTAACAATTCTAGTATCCATCAATATGTAAAAATCTAAATATAACATCCATGAGATTACAATTATACTCCAACATCCCCAAACATAACATTTTAGTATAAAATCCACACCATGAAAATCAACATATATCAAACTGTCTAACATCACTATCTAGTTCAGCATAGTAAAAAGTAAACATCATAAGGTCAATAATCCAAATATCAGTATAATCAATTACCTATTGAATAAATGTATCAAAATCAAAATGTATGAACATCATTCCAACAATATAAATATATATATGAAACAATGTCGAAGAGGAGTGGGCACTACAGTGCCCTCTCATAGAATTCCCAATTTATGTAGATATTATTGTGCAAAGAAATCCACAAAAATGAATACAAAATAAATCCTATACAACTAGTGTTCCAAGACTTATTTTTAAGATTTATAATCAAGTATCTTAGTTATTGTACTTTAATGTCATAGAAGAAAGGGGCTTAAACTTGATGGCCTAACCAAAATGTCCAACCTTAATAACTAGAAACTCGTATCCATGTTTGTTTCCAATTTAAAGTATAAAGACTTCAAGATATTAGGCAAATATGCATCAAAATATTGTGACCATGTTAAAATATATGTTTGATTAAAAGAAGACGAATTATGAGAAATTTGAAACTACATCATACTCTCAATTTAAAATTTATTAGATACTTGATATTTTTATAGTCCAGTTTCTATATTTATGTTACTTTAAAATCCCCAATAGGAATTCTCTATTGCATTTGTCTTATATTTTGCTTAACAAAATTTATGACCTTGCCACCTATTAATTTTCCAACTTAAATTTTGTTAGAGATTAACTTATTTCACAGTCTATAAAAATTAGATTAAAAACATTTTTGTGTGGGAATTATTTTCTTATATGGATTTTCTTTACAATCCAATAATCTAATAGGTTAATTTAAATAATGTGTGCCTACAGATGAGTTAAATCACATACACAGTCTGAGATTAATTAGATTTTGAGTTTCTTGGTAACAGGTCAGGAAAACCTTACACAGTGCAGACAAATGTGATTTCCAAAGGAAAGGGTGACATAGAGAAGAGGGTCAACCTCTGGTTTGAACCTTCTCTATACTTCCAAAAATACTCAATCCTTTAGAGTCACAATCATATCATGTAAGCCCCATATATTTTCTACTTCATACATAATTTTGTTGTAAGATGGGTTTTGAACCTTGGTCATAGTTGTTGTTATTGATGTCAAGTGACATTGATGGAAAAGAAATAAAAGGTGAAGTAAGATCTTGTGATGGACATGAAGGTTTTCAGTTCTCTATAGGTTTGGTTGGCGACACAGGAGTCCAATGGAAGCATGGAAATGGAAGATATAGAAGTTTCAAATGTGATACAGGTCAAGTATGATAGTGTATGCATGATAACAAGCTCTTATAGTGAGTATCATGTACGTTGGTGGAAGTATCAGGTCAAACTGCTTCACTTAGGATTATTTCTTAGGCCTTATAGCATATGAAATGCTGGTACAGGTCATGAAAAGACTATGAGATCATGAAAGTAGAATAGTAATGTTATCTAGGTCACATTTGAGTAAAAAAAAGGCTTGGTTTATGAAAGAGTTCGCTAGAATCGAATCGGAAATGATGCACCAAGAAGTAGTTGCACTCCAACGAAATCGAAATGGATCCAGCATAATCATAAGGAAGAATCGATCAATCAATGGAAAAAATTGCATAACAAAAACAAACCTTGCACATAGAGGAAAGACAATGGAGTGTCTTGGCATACCCATAAATCAGGAATAAAAGGGTACATATAGGGTGCTGAGTAATCCTAGTGCATGACACACAAGCAAACCCTAAACCTAACCCTAAATCTAACCCATTGGAGATGACCCTCCATATGTGAGTGGAGGACACATAGGATCCCACACACCAATACCCCCCTTCATTGAAGCTGGGGTAGCAACTATGGTGAGTCAGACAGAACAAGAAGACACTCCTAAAAAACTAATAAAGATGTGTCAATGGGGCCCGACAAGTAAAGGCTTGATAAGGTGCCCATATAAAAACAACATCTTCCTAGAAGAAGAAGAAGAAGAGAAGGACTATATAGCTCAGAGAAGATCAGCAGATGCATAAGACCTCACTCAAAGAAGAGACTGCAAGCAAAGAAACTTCACTTCAGTCAAGGGCTTGGTGAATATATCTGAAAGTTGATCAGCTGTCTGAATGTACTGAATGTCGATGATACCATCATGAATAAGATCTCGTATGAAGTGCATATGGATCTCAATGTAATTCATCCATTGATGCTAAACTGAATTTCTGTAAATTTAGATAGTGCTTGTGTTATCACAATAGATAATGGTAGGTCGCGAACGTGGATGCCATACTCTGTCAGAATACCTTGGAGCCAAATAACCTCTTTGGAAATGCTAACTACTCCTTCGTATTCTGCCTCTGTAGAAGATATAGCAACTTCACTCTTCTTCTTGCTAGACCAACTAACAAGAACCGAACCAAGAGATAAACTGTAGCCAGAGGTAGATTTCTAATGATCTAAGTCATCAACCCAATCAGAATCTATGAACCCAATCAAGTCAATATCCACTCCTCCATAATAGTGAATGCCATTAGTATAGGTGCCATAAACTTAATGAAGGATCCGCTTAGCTACTTTCCAATGTAGGTCATCTGGCTCCTACATGAATATGGACACGATCCCAATACCATAAGATAAATTTGGTCGAGTGTGAGTTAAGTAAATCAAGCTCCCCACTAACTATTGATAAAGGGTACCATCAACCAAGGGAGTAGAGAAATCAGAAACCGACTTAACCCCGAAAAGAAAAGGAGTAGGAGAAGACTTGCAATCAATCATCTGAAAATGAGAAATCAAATGAAGAGCATACTTAGGTTGTGAAATCAAAATTCCCAAGTCATATTGTGAAATCTGGATCCCATGAAAGTAATGAAGCATACCTAAGTCAGTCATGGAAAACCTGTTGGCCAAGGTGATCTTCAAAGAATCAATGATAGAGGAAGAGCTACCTGTGATCAACAAGTCATGAATATAGAAAACAAGGATGAGCATGGAGTCATATTGCTGTAGAATATAAACATTTGGATCAGAGTGACACCTAGTAAACCCTGATGTAAGTAAAAATGAGTCCATCTTGGAATACTAAGAATGAGGGGCTTGTTTAAGGCCATAAAGAGACTTCTTTAACCTACAAATGAGGGAGGGATCATGGAAATAACCCGGAGGTTGTTCCATGTAGATCTCTTCCTCTAGGTCACCATGAAGGAAGGAACTCTTAACGTCCATTTGATGGAATTTCCATCTGTTTGCTTTGGAAATGAAAATATTCAGTCAAGTAGAAGTCATCTTCGTAATCAGAGAAAAGGTTTCAGTATAATCAACCCCAACCATCTGGGAGAAACCCTTAACTACTAATCACGCTTTAAAATTTTTGACGTCTCCATCTACTCCATACTTTGTTCAGAACACCCTCTTACAGCAAACAATTTTTCTTCCTTCCGGAAGAAGGGTGAGATCCCAAGTATCGTTATTCATGAGAGAGTAATACTCATCATTTATGGCATAATACCACTCAGGAATACCAGAAGCCTCCCGAAAAGACTGTGTATCAGAAGCAGAGGCAAAGAAAGAGTGGGGTCTAATGAAATCTGAGCGAGTACGTCTCATATTCGAAGTATATCAAACTAAATCTCCAACACTTTGCAAATTTTTCCTAGCCCAAAGAGGACCAGGAGGATCAGGCTCAGAGTCCGAAGATTCATCACTCGAGTGAGAAGGGACATAGTCTTTATCATCACTGCTATCAAAATCATAAGACTCAAAGGTATGATGGTCGGGAGGATCATGAAGAGGAGCATGCTCAACAACATCATCATCTGATGACTAAAAATCCAAATCAGCAATCTGAAGAACCTCAATAGGTAGATAAGTAGAAGTCAAAGAAGACTTATCGAACTTAACACTTCTCTCAATATAAAGCTCATGAGAAGTATGATTCAACAATCGATATCGCTTCACACCATTAGGATACCCTACAAAGATACAAGGTTTAAATTGTGGTTCCAATGCCTTGCATTTATTATTGGGAATCTGAGCCATATCCTTGGATCCAAAGACTTGAAAGTTCTCAGCATCAGGCTTGCATCCAAACCAGGCTTTAAAGGGAGTCATCCCTCTTACTACCTTATGTGGAACATGCTTCTGAATGTAATGATCACAATTCACTGCTTCAGCCCAATACTACGGAGGAAGAGATTTCGAGTGAATCATACAAGTGGCCATCTCCTTAAGAGTATGGTTCTTTATTTATATTACTCCATTCTGTGAAGGGTTATAAGCAACTGTATGCTGCAAGAAGATCCATTTAGAAGTATAGAAATCCATGAACCGATTGTTTACATATTTGCCTCCATTTTTGGTTTGAAGAACCTTGATAGACCGTTCTTCTTGTTTCTCAGCAAGAGTCTTAAAGTCTTGAAAATGTTCAAAGACTTCAAACTTAAGCTTAATAAAATATACCCAAGTATATCATGCATAGTCATATATGAAGGTGAGCACATAAAGAGCTCTAGTAAATGAAGGAGATGGAACTGGACCAGAAATATCGCTGTGAACAAGATCCAAGAGACGAGTAGATCTCCAGGATTTTCCTTTGTCAAAGTTCTTTTCAGGATGCTTTCCAAGGGTACAACCCTCACAAAGACCCTTAGAAAACTTGACGCAGGGTAACCCATTGACCATTTTGTTTTGGCTCAATTGTTCAAGGTAGCGATAATTTAGATGTCCGAAACACTCATGCCATAACTTACTAACCTCATTTGCATGAGTGAGCAAGGTAGTGGGCATATAATCACAAGTAAAGTGGGAAAAGGTATACAATCATGAACAATGATGCGCCTTTCCCTCAACCACCGTAGTGTCATCATTAAGCTCACGAATAATCACTGAGTTAGGACCAAATTCCACTCACATTCCTTCACCAAGGTGAGTAATTTGGTAAATCGATAGGAGATTGGTAGAGAGATCAGGAACACTCAACACTTGGTTGAATGTTCCCCCATCCATCTCTACCGATCCACTACTAGAAATTGACACTGTCGTGTCATTACCCATCATGATTTGGGACATACCACAAGGCTCAATATTGGAGAACTCAACATGTGAAGAAGTCATGTGGTGCAAGGCACCGAAATCTATAATCCACGTCGATGAAGGAGTAACTTTATTACCAAGATTCTTGCAATATGAACACAAATACTTGTCTTTCTGTGCTCTAGGCTCAGAAGTCGAAGCGTTCATGTTAAATTTAGTTTTGGTCTTAGTTTCCTTCTTAGGTTGATCCTTTCTTTCTTTTTTCTTTTCAGTCTTCTTTTATTTACTAGTACTTGCTACAAGGGAATGAGACTTGGACTTGAGAAACCCCATTTAAATGAGTTTGTCTTGTTCTAGAATGAGTTGGGATGAAAAAAAGTCAAAGGAGGGCATATTCCAATCCTTTCTCAAGGTAACTTTTGTAGCGTAAAAAGTTGACACAAAGACAAAATCTTTGAGAATCTTTCTTCTCTACTTGACATTCCTTTAAAAAAAATATAGTGTGGATAAACTTAGAGAAGAATGCTTGTAGGTTTTCAAAATCACTAGGATTTAACCCTAGTAGTTCATTTTCCAACCCATGCACTCTCATGTCATCTTGTCGTCTAAACATTTTATCCAACGTTTTCCACACAGAATTAGGTGTTCTGGATGACTCAATGTGGAAGAGCAAGTAAGGAGAAACAGACATGCAAAGAATACCTAAAGCTTCATCACTACGATTTAACCATTTAGATTTTTCAGGGTCATCATATGGTTTAGTCTCAATTCCCATGGTGATGCAGAACAACCTTTTACCCCTTAGTTTCATAATAATTTTTGATCTCCATTCGAAGAATTTGAACAACGTAAGCAAAGGAATTGAAAGTGCATCCATAGTGAAGAGAGAGAGAGAGAAGGAATGCAGATTAGAAACACAACCACATAGGACAATATAGAAACACCTATGCTTTCAGCACTTTATAGTTTAGTGCATGGAATACAATCGGGTCCGAGCGTGCGTCTTGAAATAGTTGGTAACTCACCTTGCAATTAGCGTAATAACGCGCAAGAGAGGAGACCACAATCGTGTTTCGTGGAGCACAACAAAGTGACACTGTATACAAGCACAACTTGCAAAAAACTAGGAAGGAGGTGAAATCAAATCCTGGTTGTGAGAAAGAGCATCTCACGTCACAAAGGATACCCCCTTGCTGCAAACTGTGGTGGATGCGCTCACTAGTCATAAGAAATAATAAGGGTAAATACAAGTTTTATATGAACTCAAGATGAGTCTCGATGATCTTCAGAATGCTGGAAAAGCGCTCGAAACACAAATAGGTTCTCAGAGCGTCACTGCACACTTGAGCATATGATTAGTAAAAAAAATCAACACTAACGCGTAAAAAAATTATCACTTTGAAACAACTATTTTAAATTACTACTAATTGTAAAAGAAGAAATCGCAATTAATAGAAATAGATTTAATATAATTATATCTAATCAATTACGAATAGAATCTCTAATTAAGATCTAGTGCAAATTAAATCCTAATTAAAATTCAAATATACTTTCCCTTTTGAAAAGAAATACCCACCCAAAAAAAACAACCCCTTATCGAATATACCCCACTTTATAAAAATCCACCCAAAATGATTTTAAAAGAAAAACTTACTGTTATAAAAAAAATACCCACTTGCAAAAATTTCCACCAAGGTTTGAATACTACCTTAAATGAATTTAACAGCCCACTTGGCTCGGGTGGTTGGGCTCAACGTGGATACGGTTGGGTGGATCCCGAGTTGGGCTCGGAAGTTGAGGAGGATCCCGAGTTGGGCGCGGGAAAGCAGGCGAAAGGGAGGAGGGAGCCCAAAGTGAGGAGAAAGCTTGTGGGAGTGGGAATGAAGCCTAACCAGGGTCGTGAGGGCCAAGCAGGGAAGACACAGGGAACAAGTGACCCGACACGCGGTCGGGGATGAAGCCCAAGGTGGGAGTGCAGGCTCGTGGGGGCGAGCGAGGTAGTGAAGCCAGAGGCACGAGCAGGTCACCAAAGGAGCAGGAGTGCGAACCAGGGCCGAGGGAAGGACACCACGCAGAGGATGAGAGAAAAAATGACTCGGCCTCAGGTAAAAAATGAGCACATGAGCCAAGAATTCGTGGCAATTTGAGGAGCCTGGGGTAGAGAAGAGGAGTTGGGGGGGTGAGTTAAGGAGCTTAGTGGAGAGCTCGATTAGGAGCAGTGCACCAAAAACACCAACTTCAAACCTAAAATTTGAACCTGTATTCTACAAAATAACATGCAAACACAGAGAGAGAGACCAAAAATAGAGATCTAAAAAATTTCAAGGTTAAGAATTTTATTAAAAAACCAGAAAATAACCTCTTATTTTAACTGATCTGCCAGATTTAGCTGCAATTAGCTAAATGTAGGTGTAAAACACTTGAAAGCTTCAGGAAACCTGCACATGCATGAAGAACATAGCAAAACTGAAAATTTCTAAGATGAATTTGTTAAGAACGTTAGCAAATGAAATTCCAAAATCTAATGATCAAAAAAATTGCACGAGGAGTAAAAAAAATGAAACTAAGAGTAAATGCAACTTGAATGACAAATGCATGTTTACCCGATCTCACCTCTGATACCATGTATGATTTTCCGTCACACCAAAAGCTCAAACTGATGGTGGAGAGGGATCTCATCATGTTATTCAGCTACTACGCCAACACCCTCCCGCATGATGTAGCCAGGTATACACCCAATCAGACCCAATAACATTAGGAGGCAGTGAACCGAGAATTTCCCAGGAGGTCACCCATCCCAACACTACTATGGGGCTGACATGCTTAACAACCTGGTATTAGAGCTGCATGACTTGCCATCACACCAAAAGCTCAAACTGATGGTGGAGAGTGATCTCATCATGTTATTCAGCTACTACGCCAACACCCTCCCGCATGATGGAGCTAGGTATACACCTAATCAGGCCCAACAACATTAGGAGGTAGTGACAACGAGAAATTCCTAGGAGGTCACCCATCCGAAAAGCTAAACATTGTTGACATTTTAATATCATTTTATGCCCCATCAACATTAAGGATAAATTTTATCAGTATACCTTAATGGTAGTAAGGTATATTCTTTTTAACACAAGTAGATAGTTTCCTTTTCTTCCACTTAAAAAATCTTGACTTCATCTATAAGATCACAACCTCATTTTTTTTTTGTATAACTTTTATAAGGGTTACCATACCATTTTATTATGCCTAGTAATACATTATTATCATAACCTAGAAGGTTTTACTACACAAATTTATAACTCAAAAAAGTTTACCATTACCCTTTTTGATAACTAGACATGGTTACCTCATTCCCTATCCAACACGGTACACAATCCAAATGTGGCAAAAAAATTCTAATGTACTTTGACTTGTAACAAAGAGGTAAACAATATTGGTCATATCCATGCTAAGCTATCTTTCAAAATTGCTATAATACAATAAAATACTCATAACAATGTTGTGATCAATTTATATCATTCACAATAATATTTTACAAGTTTTAGTTTCAATTAGTTATGTCAACATCACTCCACGAATACAGGATACTAAAGCATTGATCCCTTCTCAAATTCTCCAAAAATACTATTCCAGAGCCTCCCAAAACATTAAGCATTCGAGCAAAATAACTTCATAAGAAAAACCAATGCAACTTTCTACTAGTCATTCCCCTTTTTATTTTACATGTGAAGATTCTAAGTGCATTCAATGCCAATCATTTGGCCTCCATTGGTCATAAGTCTAATATTATGTACTGCATAGATTATATTTGGTCGCCAATGACTATCCTCCACAAAGAATACACATAATGCATGCACCTCTAAGACCATGAATCCATGTGCCATCCAATATAAAACTTTCCAGAGGATGACATATGCATGACGTGTTCCCGAAACTCAACTATTGGAAACGAGGTGTGCCAACTGGATGAGTTGGAAATGCACGATGATGTCGCAATTAAGAGAGTGACTCACGGGCATGGATGGCTGGGTTTGAATTTAAATTAGTGTTTCACATCCAGGCCCAAAGGAACCATGCCCCACCAAAAAAATTATTACACATAGTCTAGTAAAATACACGCGGCCAATGCAGGATGGGATAATTAGTGACAATTTCAGAAAACCAGTAGGGAATCGTGTTTCCACAGTGCAATTTATCGAGCATTGTTTGAGTAGATAACGGGTTTCCACAATGTATTTTTTTGGGGGAATGGGGTAGAGGAATCAGGCTACTATGCTGGGTGAGCCATTTTTTGTGAAATCAGTCAGAGCAGTCTATGTGGATGCAGGGGAGGCATGGGATCTAAGCAAAGCAAACACATCATTTACAATAAGTGTATTTATTCCTTTCCTTATTTCTCCTTTTGTTAATATGTGCTATTTAGTTTCCTTCCATTTTAGAACAATATATGTCTTATTTAGTAATCAATATTATGTAACTATGTTAAAGAATCTTTGTTATTCAGTCTGAACGACATAATCTTTGTACTATGTTGGCATAATTTCTATGGTGTTTATAACATTAGTTAACTCTTTTTGACATAGTGGATAGACATCTATCAATATTCAGTAAGCCATGATATACATTCTCATAATAACCACTCTTTTCCTTTAAGACAGAATATAGAATGCACATAGATTCTTTGAAAACACTCCATTTAGGTTAAATTTATCTGCCTCAATTACACCTTGGGACCATTTCTGCGTTGTATATTATAGAACATAGTTTAATGTTATTTTCTTCTTATAACAAGGTGTTAAAGTTTTGAAACAAGTGAATCTTTCTATTTTAGTTTTCTGTCACTTTATTAGGCATGGTAATTTTAGTTGTCTGTCCCCTATTTAGCTGTTTCCTCCCTTTCTAATTAGCTAATTATTTGAAATTTTGAAATAGGGGTGGGTTAGCCATGAACAATGAAGTTAATCAAGTATAAAGCTTGCAACCTATTATCAAACACATGTTCATTTCCTACACTCTTCAAGATGGGAAAAGCTTCTCCAATATTACAGGATCCATCATTGATATGGTTTTAAATAATCTCAAGGAATGGAAAATGAAATTATTGTATTCTTGTAAATATTTTTATAAGAAATGAGAGAACATGGACTGATTTTCCTACATGGTCTAGTTGTAGCCAACATAGTACTTAAACTGATTTTTATTGTTAGTGTTGATTCATATTGTCGATGAAAACTATTTATTCTTTCTTATCATAGAGGACTGTGTCTGGATAAGATGAACTCATCCATGTTTATAAATATTATTCAGTAGTAATTCCATAAAATTTAATTATTGAAGTTATTTATAGCATATATATTTCATATGCTTTGGTTTTTAGGAAATGGGACACCCAACCTTATTTATAACATATATATTTCATATTCTTTGGGATTGGCCACACAACTTGCATTAAGTGGTACTTCATAGGATTCGATGGTGAAATATTTATAGTAAACAACGAAAAGAGCCTTTCTCCAAGTCTATCTTCTCTACCCCTCCGCTAGTTTCCTAATTATTAGCATTCCACAAAGTATAAAATATTTCCATGCTTTGGTTGTTAGGAAATGGGACACCAAGCCTTGCTTTATTATTCTTGTATACTCTTATGGGAACCTCATCCACTGAAAATATACAACCATTATTGATTCATTAGTTACGACTCTCCATGGCCCCATTTTTGGATATCACTAACACTGAGAGCAGGGGATGAATCAATGCAGATCAATTTTACCACCTTTAAAACTTCTTAACTAGAAACAATACTCAAACATAAGAAAATTAAAGTACAATCAAGAATACAAGTACACACAACACCAGATTTATAGTGGGAAACCCTTGGAGGGAGAAAACCCAATTGAAATCAATGGATTTTATTAAGAACACCCATTCTTAACATACAATGATTTCCAGTTTGGTTGAGCACCCACTCAACCTGTTCTTCTAGAACCCGCTGGAAGGTTTCCAAGCACCCAATTAGCTAGTTTAGCAAGTTGCAACTTGCAAGGAGATCCTACCCCTGTAACCCAAGCACCAACTTCAGAAAAACTAGATTGAAAATTTTCAATTTGACCATCTGGCACCTGTTGCTTATTCAATTGATTATGATCACCTTTCTAGCACATTGTTCATCTACTTTTTCAACTGTCAATTTCATCAACTTTTGCTCCTAAATCATTCTTACAAAAGTCAACTTACTCATGGTCATACCCTCTTTGTTGTTACACTTTTTTTTAGTAACTTTTATTCAGTCAATTTCTCTTTCTCTTGCTTTTATTCAGTCAAAATAATAATAAATACGCAACCTCCATACAAAGATTAATATCTCCCCATCCAAGAAAAAACCTTTCCCTTATGGTTGTTAGTCAGATTATATATTTCTTGCAGTTCTGTTAAGAAATATCCTAGGTTCAGCCTACTTTTCGATTCAAATACTTGGATTTAAAGCTAATGATGCCCCGAGTTCAACAATAGAGGACTCGACATTTTTGCTGTAGTACTTGAAGCCGTCGAAGACGAACCCACCGATGAAACTCCGCTAATGGCTGAAGAGTTTATTATCACTGACGTCGATGGAGACGTCACAGGAAGACGAAGACGCTCACCGTACATAGCCACCGGCAAATCCAAAGGAACGTATGGCAATTCATCTTCCAATTTGAGAATCTTTATCACCTGTCTCATCCTCGGTCTTCTCTTCGGGTCTGGATGAGAACATAGCAATCCCACCAACATCAGCCGTTCCATTTCACCGGCATTGAAATTTCCCCCCAGT
The DNA here is from genome assembly GCA_019776745.2 of Taxus chinensis. NCBI lineage: Eukaryota > Viridiplantae > Streptophyta > Pinopsida > Cupressales > Taxaceae > Taxus > Taxus chinensis. Next base: position 130,719,348 of record CM034148.1, read on the forward strand.
TTTGTATCAGCAGCATCCAAAATGTTTCCCTGGCCATAGAAATCCCAAACCCATTCCACCAGTCTACAGTTGTGGTCAAGTAGGGTGTAATCTATGGGCCGCCTTCCGCAGGCAATTTCTAAAGTCACCGCTCCAAAACTGTACACGTCCGCTTCTGGGCTCGCCTTCCCTGTTACTACACACTCAGGTGCTAAATATCCTAATGTCCCGGCCACCACGGTCGAATGGGATGCTCCCTGATCACGCTCCACTAATCTCGCCAACCCAAAATCCCCGAGCTTGCCATTGAAATTAGCATCCAACATTACGTTGCTGGCCTTGACGTCTCTGTGCACAACCCGCTGGTCCCAATCCTCGTGAAGATAAACAAGAGCAGAGGCTATGTCACATGCAATACTATACCTTCGATCCCAATCCAGCTTATCCTTCTGATCCTCAAAAAGATATTTATCCAGACTCCCATTTCGGAGGTATTCGTACACCAGAAGCAATTCCCCCTTTTCATGGCACCATCCTAAAAGCTGCACAAGGTTACGGTGCCTCAGCTTACTGATAATGGTAACCTCTGAAACATATTCTTTTTTGCCCTGTTTCGATCCTCGCGATATTTTCTTTACGGCCACAGCTTCGGCTGTGCCAGGCAAGATGCCTCTGTAGACGCCACCGAAGCCTCCTTGCCCAAGCTTTTCGTCCTCGCTGAAGTTCGTGGTAGCCTCGCTGAGTTCAGCATAGGAAAACCTGCGGGGACCCTGAGCAAACCATTCGTCCAGCTCCGTCTCACTCTCATGAAATTCGTCTTCACGCTGCTTGGCTTTTCTGAAACACCACCGCCGGCCAAAGAAAATGAAACCGCAGACGGCCAGAACGCCGGCGAAGACCGATACTAAAATAATTGTATTCCGATTCTTTGCTAGAATTCCACTGGAGTTTGGAGGAGCGGATGTGGGGATTTCCCAGGAATATTCACAAGAGAAATTCCAAGCGTGCACGGTGTGGGTCTCTGATGAGTATCCAGTGGAAGCGGAGAGGCCAACCTTGATGCTGTCAGGAAGAAATTCACGCAGATCTATACCATACGAGAGAATCGGGCTTCCGGGTTTAGACATATTATTCCCTGGATTGTACAAAAGAAATACCTGAATTTGCTGTGCTCTGCCATCGTAATCCACCCATGCGTCCCAATATGCCCCATTCTTGAGATCCTCAGCAGTATTATTACCTACAGAAACATTTACCTGTGAAAAAACGCTGTTGACGTCGATCCCCACATGATTGTCATCTGGATCCCAAGGATTCTTGTAAGTGTCAAACTCTACGGCAACCATCTGATAAAAGGATCCATTGAAGGTTGTCGCGTTAAACAGTCCAAATCCTCCACCGACGGCGTTCAACGGCTGCTCCAAATCGAAAGACGCCAAGAAAAAAGCGATTCCGTCTCCATAACCGTAGTTCATATCGTTGCCCTGGCCGATGGTGAATTGAAAATGGGTAGAGAAATTTGCGAGAGCACGAGAAGAGATGTCCCATAGCGGAATAGATTTATTGTAAGTTACCCAGCCAAAGCTGTTGCCTAAGTTCACGCTTGCTTCATTTTTGGTGAGTTCTATGCGGTCGTTCCCTCGAAATTCTGCATCTCCTGTGGGGGCCATATCAGTATTAGGAGGAAACATGAACTGAAGGATTCCTGCCTGTGTCGAAAAATTGCAGGAGATGATGACGATGAGTGCCAGCAGAGTCTGGGTGAGCCTCGCCATTGAATGCGTGAGTCGTTGATATTGAAGAATTACTAACTTATTTGGAAACTTAATATCCAGATTCTTTGGCCGGCACGCGGAAGTGAACGGGTCAAATTCATTTCGGCGAACACCAAGAGAGAGAGTTATCGCTGATGTAGGTAGATGCAGTTTACTTCTAGATTGAATCATATTGCCATTTTCAATGATGCCTTTGCCGGCCATTTTTTTTAAGTTGAATGGGTATTAATCATTTTGTGTAGTTGAAATGCACAGGTTTATAAGTATATGTTTAATAATAATATTATTATTGATTTTTTCAATATTAAAATTTATTAACAAGATTTATAGAATAAATATGTTATTATATTTTAAAGTGTGAAATTAATATATTAGTTTCAATATATTTTAAATTTATTTACGTATTATTATCGTATTTTATTTCCCATCTTAAAAGATTACTTTGATAGGTAAGATTGCCCGTCAAATTTCATCCATGATTTAGATTTCACGAAAGTGTTGGCCATGCCTACAGAAGGTTAATTTGGCAGCCACATGAATATATTTACAATTTTTTAACTTACACAAACAGACCTTTTTTTGTAAACTTTTTTCTTCTATAATGCATGTTAGAATTTATGGTGTTTAGTAATCTTGAGCTGCCTTCGCAGGTATTTCAAATATGTGTTCCCATGTCTTCTATATACCTTCCTGCACCTGTATTTATTAGTTTTGTGGTTGTTTTATTTTTGGCCATTGAGTTTTGAATTCCCCGCCAAAGCCACAGGGCACATGGTGTGTTTCTAGCGCCTTCCTTTGTTTATGTTTCAAGCAGACGCAAAAGGGCCCAGAGTTAACCACATTGTATAATCCCGTCGGGTCCAGGAGAGGAGGTCATCAAATTTGGGTCATCGATTTAGTGACATGCGGCAACGTTCCCGCCATCTTCATAGTGATCGAGCTAGCTGGACGTCAAGGCTATGGAATGAGCCACAATTTATATTGGCGTCGGGTCCACCCAATCAAGGCGAGTCAACGGGTAGTGTAAGGCCCACAAATTTCCCACACGAAACCCAAGACAACCTAAGAGTTGAATTGGAGAAATTACTGAATATATATTTTTTAAAACAAAAGCAACGTTTAGTTTATTTCTCAGTTAATGATCTATTGTTATCAAACAACAATTAATTTATATTATTTATTCTCCAGTTGGGTTTAAAACTCCATTCCTATAAATTCTTAATTAATTTAATAATGCAATTCAAAATTCATTAAATAATTTATTATTATAAGACTAGATCTAACTTTGCCCTCCCTATTAAACAAATACCAATAAATGTAATCCATAATTATAAATATTGTCTAAATGCTAAGGGTAAATTTGACTTAATTAATTACAAGGGTCATGGGATTTTATTAAAAGGTCAACAACTAATCAAATAGGGTATAGGATAAATTTTAACTTATACACCACTTAATTGGCCCCATTCAAATTTGACCCATTCATTTCATTTAAAGGGTTCTCACCTAACTTTTGTAGGGATGAAATATGGCCATTAGATGGATTGAATCTGGGTCTTTGGATCTTAGACACCCAAACTAACTCTCATAATCTCTGAGGAAAGATTTTTTTCTCTCATTTGACTTATTTTGTCATATTTGTTTTGCAGGTTTATGGAAAGAGAAGGAGAAGAAAGCCATGGAAGAAGATGGAGCTTAGGGTGGATGCTCCCATTTTATTTTACTTTTTTGTTATACTTTTTCCATTTTACCCTACTTGGGTTTGATTGGAATTTGTATTTTTTGTAAATCTATTCATTGTTGTAAATCATTTATTTTTTTATTTACCCTATTTGGGCAAATGGGCATTTGCCCCTTTTAATAAATTTGGTTTATAAATGATATATACTCTCATTGTTGGATATATATATATATATATCAATTATTATAACATCACTATCATTGTTATTGGAATGATATTAATTTATTAATAATATCAAATAATCGAATTTATTTAATCCCCCTTTTTTGTGCTCTAATAAATGAAAACAATATTTAGTTTAATATATATAAAGGAAATTTATAAAACATTCCTATAAAATTAACTTAAGCATAGTTACATTTAAGTAGGAATGTATATACACTTTTATTCTCTTATATAAATATATGTAGTTTTTTTTGTTTATTCTATCTAAGACTAAGTTGAGAGATTAATAATATTTCTTACACAACTCTATACACTTAGTAAAAAGGAGAATTTCACTCATTCTAAAAGAAAGATTAACACACTACTTTCTTTCTTTCAACATGACTAGAATGCATCTAGAGCTTAAATCTTTCAATATATCTTTCATTCAATAAAACAAGAGTAACTATTTCCTTTCTTCTTTCAACAATTAAATGACAACCATTTCAAATAGATAGTGCAATTTAACGTGATTCCCATATCTTTATAATGAAACTTATCACATTTTTGAAATAATCAAATAAACTTATATTGAAAGAGATACATTGCTATTTCCACTCATTTCAAGTTTTCTATTTCATTTAACCAATGCAAAAATTTTGTACTTTCCTTTCACAACTAACAAATTTTAAAATATAAATTTCTCATTCAAACACTCTTAGGAGAGTTTACAAGTTATAGGAATTTCCAACTAATAATACAACTTTCTTTCAAGCATACCAATTTACAATCTTCCACTCAAAGTGGGAATAATGAAATGAAGAAATTACAACATAAAGAATTTCAACAAGGCCAAAATATAAGTCTCCATTTGCATGTCTTCTCCCAAATGCAGCTTCATTCTTTCCCTCTTCAATCTTTCAAAAACTTGGATCACAATACAAAGGAAAGGGGGTATAGGAAATGCTCTCCGCCCAACCTATAATCTAATAAGGGGAGAATTCATCCCCTTATTGGCCCCTGATCCCCAACCAAATAACAATGAGGGATCTTGATCAACATTTGACAACTTATTACAAGAATGACTTCCACAAAAAAATACAATTAACAAAATAACACAACAAACAAGGCATACTAACAATCCATTCAAATAAGCAACAACTTCCCAACAACCCAAAGGCTTGACTACAAGAAGTCAAACAAGGAGCAATGGTATATGGGCACCACCTCCTTTTTTCTCCCAAGTGAAGTAGGAGTTTCACCCAAAGCCTCCATGTGCACAATACAATAATAAAACAACCTTATCTCTTCCTTGCAAGTTTGTAAAAATATGACTATTGTAACGTCCACAAAAACGATGTTCTAGGAACTCACTTCAACCAAACACTTAACCCAAAAATGTGACTAATTTTTTTTTAAGTTAAAAGAGAAAGTTACGATACAAAGATATTACAAGGGTGCTTATCCTTTGGGGTTCATTGACTTACTTACGCTACTAGCTCAGTTTTACGATTGGAAGAACATGTCTAGGTAAAGGTTACATGTTACATCATTATCTCATGGGTGTATTAATCGATAGTTTGTAATGAAATTACTTGTATAATTCAGATCATGAGCAGAAATATAACACCAAATAACACAATATTCTAGAATAATGATCTCAATATGCAATTAGAATAGCTTCGCCACTTCGAGGGGGCAACCTCCAAACCATACAATAATACTCAAATGCTCCAATGATGATGAATTACTACCTACAATCTCGTATATATACTATTCATATGTTATGGCCATCACCAAGGCCGACCTACTAAGCATGAGAAAGTATAAATGATATAATAAAATGATATGGTAAGCCACAAGTCGGCTGCTCATATCCTAATACAAGTAATAGGTTAAGGGTGTAGCATGCCCTTCCCCTTCAAAGAAACATTGTCCCCAATGTTGAGAAGCTCTGGGTGCTGTTGCAGGAATGACATATCTTCCCATGTTGCATCTTCATTGTCAATATTCTTTCACTTGATCAGGTACTCAGTAATAACCCGTGTCCTCAATATTTTAGTGTATGTTTGAAGGATGCATTCAGGTTCTAAGATAACCCTCCCCTCCTCATCGAGCTCAGGTAACACTATTTGGTTTGATACTCTCTGTCCAATTACTTTCTTCAGGAAAGAAACATGAAAGACTGGATGTATTCTAGTGGATTGTGGAAGTTCTAATTTGTATGCTACAGTACCAATCTTCTGCAATACTTGATAGGGGGCATAATACTTTGGTGAAAGTTTGTTATCCTTTTGTTTTTTTTTCAAAGACATTTGCTTATATGGTTGTAACTACACAAAAACCCAATCACCGACTTCAAAATGCCTTTCCGTGCGATGTTGATCAGCCTATTGCTTCATGCGGTTTTGTGCCATGACCAAGTTCTCTTTGAGACTAGAGAGGACCTCTTTTTGATACTGAATGTGTTCTTTTACTGCTCTAACCCGGGGTTTTCCTCTCCATGATGATGTGATGGATGGTGTATGGTACCCATAGAGTGCCAAAAAAGGAGACATTTTAGATGAAGTATGGAAGGAAGTGTTATACCACCATTCTGCAAGTGGCAACCATTGGACCCATCTTGCTTGTTTATCTGACGTAAAGAAACGAATATATCCCTCTAAACACTTATTTACAACTTTTGTTTGCCCATCAGACTGGGGATGATAAGAAGAGCTACGAACTAACTGAGTACCCAAACATGAGAATAAATTAGTCCAAAAATTACTAGTAAATATAGGGTCTCGATCAATTACTATAATCTTCAGTGTCCCATGAAGCTTCTGAACTGTGTCCATGAAGGCTGTTGTTACCGTGCTTGCAGAAAATGGGTGTGATAAGGCACAAAAATGAGCATATTTGGTGAGTCTATCCACCACAAACATGATGACATTTTTTCCTTCAGATTTAGGAAATCCTGTGATAAATTCCATGGAAACCTCTTCCCACCACTGGCTAGGAATAGATAGAGGTTGTAGAAGACTTGGGGATCGAATTGTTTCACCCTTATTTTGCTAACAAACCATGCATTCTGCCACAAATTTTTGGACATCCCCTTGGAGCCCTTCCCAGAAGAAATCTTGTTTGACTCGATGATAAGTTTTCAAGAATCCAGAGTGCCCGCCTACTAGAGAAGAGTGAAGCTCAGATAGAATCCTATTTTTAAGAGTGGAGTTCTTACATAGGTATAATCTATCTTTATACCATAAAGCATCCCCTTTCAATACAAATTTTTCAGACATGCTTGGATCATACTGAAGATGATGAATGAGGTTTTGTGTGGTTGGGTCATTTCTCCATTCGGACCTTACCTCATTTATCCAATCTTCCTGTAAAATGGATATGGCACATAACAAGGTTGTCGTTGAGTCATCTTTCCATGATAGAGCATCCGCAACTACATTCTCCTTCCCTTTCTTATAGATAAACTCAAAATCATATCCCAACATCTTGGAGACCCATTTTTGTTGTTCTTCAGATGATAAATGCTGCTCCAAGAAGTATTTCAGACTATCATGATCTGTCTTCACTTTAAAGTGTCTTCCTATGAGATATGGTCTCCATTGCTTTACTGCATGAAGTATGGCTAGCATTTCCTTCTCATAAGTCAGCTTGGAAAGATTCTTACCTTTGAATTGATGGCTCAAAAAGGCAATAGGATGACCTTCTTGCATGAAAACTGCCCCCATACCCACCCCTGATGCATCACATTCAACAATGAATGTTTTGGAAAAATCTGGAGTAGCCAAGACTAGAGTGGTGCACATGGCCTCCTTTAGTTTCTCGAATGATTTAGTTGCATCCTCACTCCAATGGAAGGAATGCTTCTTTAATAAAGTTGTGAGAGCTGCATCTATGCTTCCATAATGCCTTACAAATCTTCGGTAATAACCTGTAAGCCCGAAAAATCCTCGTAGATTCTTTAGGGTTTTTGGAACCTTCCACTCCATCATGGCTTTGATCTTATTAGGATCCACTTTAACCCCTTCATGAGAGACAATGTGACCCAAATATTCAACCTCCTTGAGTCCAAAAGAACACTTAGAGGGCTTTGCATAAAGTTGATGTTGCTCAAGGGTTTCCAAAACATTATTTACATGATGCAAATGTTCCTCCCATGTTTTGCTATAAATTAATATATCAGGGAAAAACACTAAGACAACCTTCCATAGGAATGAATTTAAAATATAATTCAACAAACTTTGAAATGTAAAAGGTGCATTTATGAGTCCAAAAGGCATTACCAGGAATTCATAATGGCCTTCATGTGTTCGAAAGGCGGTTTTATGAACATACTCATCCTTGATTTTGATTTGGTGGTATGCCGAACAAAGATCAAGCTTTGTAAAATAAACAACACCATGCAACTCATCAAGAAAATCATCAATAATAGGAATAGGAAACTTATCTTTGATTGTGTACTTATTAAGTTTCCTATAATTAGGACACATGTGCCACATGTCATCTTTCTTCCGTACCATCACTACTAGATAAGAATAAGCAATCTGACTATGGCGGATGATTCCTGCTTCCAACATCTCTTTTACAATCTTCTCGATTTCACTCTTTTGCACATATGGGTACCTATAAGGTCTAATGTTAGGCGGTTGACTTCCTGGTAATAACTAAATAGCATGATCATGATCTCTCTTTGGAGGTAAGCCCTTTGGTATATTTTCAAATACAATAGAGTGTGCATCCAACACTGCTTGTATATCTGATGGTATAATGTCCTTAGAATGATGAGCCTCCAATGAAAAGAGTTGTGCCACAAATCCCTCTGCACCCTTTTTTAGCTTTTTTTACATCTGATGAGAACTTACTATTTGTGGAGACTTTTCTCTTAAGCCTCTTAGCTCAAAATTCCTTCCTTCAAAGTGAAATCGCATGAACAAGTCTTGGAAGTTCATCACAATGGTTCCTAAAGTGGTAAGCCATTGAACCCCTAACACAATGTCTGCTCCTCCCATAGAAATGGCATACATGGGGCTATTTAGTATGTAATATCCCATGGAAAGCTTAATGCTATGGCATTTTCCAGAACAAGTAATAGTACCTCCATCAACAATCATTACTTGACATTTAGAAGCTGGATAAATGAAACAGTTTAGGTGCACTGCTAACTTATGATTGATAAAGTTGTGAGTACTTCCTGAATCAATCAGGATTGTGACCCTCTATTTTTTAGGAATCCAACCACCTTTAGAGTTTGGGGGGTGCTAATACCTGAAATTGCATGGCATGAGATTGTTGGCTGAGGATCTCCTGACTCCTCCTCTGGCTCCACCAAGACCTCTGACTCTACATCTTCATTATTCTCTTCATCTTCACTAGGCCCATCAATGTAGAACAACTTCTTTTCAACACATTTATGTCTGGGTCCAAATTTACTGTCACAGTTAAAACATAACCCTTTTTCTCTTTTTTATTCAATTTGTTGAGGTGTCAATCTAATTGGCCAAGGGAGTGCTAGGGCCAAGGTGTTGCGATCTCTAGTAAAAGTGAAATGTTGTCTCCTACTTGAAAAAAACTTCTCCTCTACCCTTCTTGCCATAATCATCGAATCAAAAACCTTATGAGGATTAAACATACGCACCTCATGCTCAATTTGATCCTTAAGACCCCCAAGAAATAGGTCATTCAGATTCTCTTCAGTAATATTTTCCACCCGCAGAGAAAGGTTTTGGAAGTGATGAATGTAATCCTTAAAAGATCCTGTCTACCTCAACTTTGCTAATTGGCTGAAGTAATTATCTGACATACTAGAACTGTAGTGTAATTACAACTCTTCAGTGAAGACTATCCATGTAACATTAAGACCACTCTTCTGCCTTTGAGCACATAACCATCGATACCATATGAATTGGTCAGGTTCGAGATACAAAGATGCCATGGTCACCTTTTGTCCTGATGGAATATGATGTAGTTCAAAGAAATTCTCCATTTGGTTGATCCAATTGAGTGGATCATTTCCATCAAACTTGTGCATCTCCACTTTTGAAAACATAGTACGGGCCTACATAGTGCTCGTATTTGGATTGTGCACACTCGAAGATCCACTCTGGCTCATGTGTCTATTATGTTGACCCAAGGATCCACCTTGATTGACATAAGTACAATTACCCATCATATGCGTATTAAATTTTTTCATGAAATCCTCCAATCTATGTCCAATCCTATCCACATCTTCTTTGCTGGCAACCCTAGATTCGAGGTCTCTCAGGTTAAACTCAAGTTGGCTTACTTTATGGTCTATCGAAGTAAACCCTAACCCTGAGGAATCTGTAGTTATATCTTTTGTCTCCAACTCCTCAACTAATATCTCATCCTTTTCTTCTGTTTTACCTGGAGTGATGGGATTATTTTTTCCCCTTGTGGAAGGCCTCGCCATGATGCCCCAAAATAGTAGGATGTAGGGATCACGGTCAAATTTTAGGGTTTTAGATTTTGATAAGAATTTGGCAAAATATAAAAAAACTTAAAGAACAAAACCCAAATAAATTTTGTTTTTATTTCCGAAATTGTAACAAATTTGGAAAATTTCCATAATTTGCACCCTAGGGAGCAATTTTATGAAAAAACCTAAATTTGTAATAAATTTTGCAAAATAAATCCAAAAAGTCTGAAATTTTCAAGGAACCTTACTTTAAATGTTTCACAGCTCTGGTAAAACTATCTCCCACCAATTCGATCTGGTTTGCAATATATGGTGGAAACAAAAAATTAGGGTTTTTTGCCCTAATTTTTGGCCCAGATCACAGCTCTGATACCACTTGTAATGAAATTACTTGTATATTTTAGATCACGAGTAGAAATATAACACCAAATAACACAATATTCTAGAATAATGATCTCAATATGCAATTAGAATAGCTTCGCCACTTCGAGGGGGCAACCTCCAAACCATATAATAATAGTCAAATGCTCCAATGATGATGAATTACTACCTAAAATCCCCTATATATACTATTCATATGTTATGGCCATCACGAAGGCCAACCTACTAAGCATGAGAAAGTATAAATGATATAATAAAATGATATGGTAAGCCACAAGTTGGCTACTCATATCCTAATACAAGCAATAAGTTAAGGGCGTAACATAGTTCTAAGGAAGAAAACAATGTTTAATTCTTTTAATTAGATGTTTTTTTCTTTTGATTTAAGTTCAATCCTAACAGGGTTAGCCTTATGCTAAATTATTAAATTCATTACCTTAAAATTTAAAATATCATTTATTAAATTTGCTACACACACTAAGGGTTAAAAGGGGCATCACACCCCTAGGCAATTCTTTGGCCCCACTCACCCATCTACACATACCCTTAACGATTTTATATAAACATTTATAATACATTTCTTCTGAAAAGGGTAGGGTCAATTCTCCACCCTTGGATCAAATCCATCTTAGCAACAAGATCCTAGGGTTCCAAGCTAAGCCCTAAGAATCATTATGAAAGTATATTAAAACGTCTTCTCATTCTATTCTTCTGATTTGGTTCTTTTTCTTTTGTTAAAATTTGCAGGTTAGAGAGGAGGAAGCCATGGGAGCAAAAGGGAATAAGCCATGCAGGATTCTACATGAAGATTTAGTCTAGGTTTAGTTTAGTTTTAGTTTTGTTTATGTTATCTATTTCATTTAAAGATTGGGAGGGGTTTCTTCCTCCAATCTGGTTTTTTATTCCAAGGTTATAGTGTATTGGGTTTAAATTTGGGGGCAAACCCTACCCCCCTTTGATATAAATGAAAGAATGTTTTTAGATTCACCATTTGAGCATTTTTTTATTCCAATCTAAGTATTTATCTTTATTTTACTTGCTGGTAGTAATAGGTTAAATTTTACAACTTAGGAATTAGTGTAAATTGGACAAATTTCACGTGTAGACGCGGGTCTGTGGAATTCTGTCATAAGTGATAGGACCGTCGCTAAGATCAGACCAGTGGTTTTGGGACTGCCACCTTGCTAGGGTGACTTACAGTGGACTGCCGCCCTACAGAACGACGGTTGTGAAACCACCGACTTACCTGGGTGACAAACACAGGACTGCCACTTTACTGGGTGGCAGTTTGGAGATCGCCGCCACTGCCTGAGAAGTGGTTAAGGGACCACCATTCTGCACAAGGCAGCGGTCCTGTTTCAGAAAAATAGAACCTTAATGCTGAGAATTTTACTAAAAACTAAAGTTGCTAAAGGGTGTAAAAATACATTTTAAGTTGTCCTTGTTCAGTTTAAAGCTACAAAATTGAGGTTTGTTACTCATTTACCTATTTCTTAGTTAAGTCTAGTCATTTTAAAGTGTTTCCATCTCAAATTAAATTCATCTACTTACAAGAATAGTTTGCATTTGTTTAACTAAGTTTCTTCTTTCATTTCAAGAGTAAAAATGAATGTAAATCTATTTCATTTCTTTGTCATTTCCTTGCTATAAGATCAACATTCCTAAATGTAATATAATCTAACATGTTCTGTAACGACCCAAATAATCACAACATGAACAACACAGTGAAATACAGGATAATTTTTTTTTTTTTGACTTGCTTGACACATAACATGACGCAACATGTCATCACCAAGGATACAACTAACACTGTGAACAACTTGATACAAGGATGGCCATAAAGGCAGCACGGAAACGTTCACACCTATCAAGGACAATGTACTCTTCTTTTGACAAGTCAACATGGAAGTCCAACCACATGACACACTCACAGCTAGGGCATCCCATGAGGAATTTCTTGTTAAATTTTCTTGTTTACTAAAGTGTCTCTTAATTCTTAACTTGTTAGGAATTAGTCCTAACATGATTATTGTAATGATCCATATTAAATATTATTATTGTGCAAATAATGAGTTGGTGACAACTCGTAGAGATCTCTTAGAGAGATTCTAGGTTTGTTGAGTGAGAATAGGTATTGGGAGAGATAAGTGGGATAGAAGTTGACTCCTTACTTTAAGGATGTCATTTACCTATATATGTGTACCTCATATTATTGAATGTAGTGTTGAATTGATTGATTAATCAAGCCTTTGGCTCTTCTCGAATATGGGGGTTTCCCCAGATTTGGTATCAGAGCAGGTCATCCAGGCCTCTCTGGGTATTTATTAATGTTTCTCCATTCATTGTTTTTTTTTTCACACAACACTATGGCTACGCTATGCACACCGTGAGCAAATGCTATTTTGTGTTTGTCCAACCTGCTTGCATGCTGTCCACAAAGTACAGTGAAGACCACGTGCATCTTTGTTGATATTCATCACCCATTTGCATTCACCTCTCTGCTTCCATCCTATTCACTCCTTCCGTTGTCTACATTCCATTTTGTTCACAGTTTTCATCAAAAATCAGAAAAAGAAAAATAATATAGTTTAATTTTTGTTTTTAGCTTGTTTTGCAACAAACTGGTGATATACATTGAGATCCTTTTTTGGAGACTTCTATTTTGCAGATCTGGTTGTTTTACAGATCTTTATTTTTGAGCTGCGCAATTACAGGTTGTACCAGCAAATATGTGGATCACATTTACAAAGCCGTACACTTTCACTTGCATCTCAAAATTAGTGTAATCCTTCAAATAGAGTATTGGATCTGGTGAGTTTGGATCTGGCGAGTACTGGATCTGGCGAGTTTGTATTTGCATTTTTTTTTGGCGAGTTCACTGTTTTATTGCAGGAAAAGAACAATGAAAAAATATACAATGCTTTTAGAAGCATTATCTATGAGCCTAGTTACTCACACCCGCTCTCTCTGAGTGATAGCATGTCAAATATTGAGGCGCAGTCATTAAAAAAAAATGCGAGGATATCACATTGTGGTCAAAGAAATTGGCAGTCGTTGATCGATCGAACAAGTTCTATATTGCCGTAATCACAGGGAGGCGAGGGTGATGGAAACTAAATCTGAAGGGATCTAACCTCATCATGGGGATCTGACAACATTAGCTGTTTCAAGAAGGGTTTCCAATAACTGCGACTCGTGAGATCAAAATTTTTGAAAAATTCTGCAGCTCTTCCTTGGGAATGTCTCAGATGGTTTCATTAGACCGCATTTATCTCAAGAAAATGCAATTAGCAAATGCAAAGCCAGAGTCCACGACCTTTGCCAGCATCTTCTTAGTTTTCCAACGGCTGCGGATATCTATGCACACAGTTAGAGTCGTGATATCTGTTTGCCTTGCCCACCATTTTGCAAGGGATATAGTTTCAATATTGTATGCATTCTATTGGTATCTTCTCCCTATCATGGCGTCAGTTACAAGCCAAAAATAATACTATAGGATTTGGTGGTGGCAGATTGGTCAAAGATAGATGCGCAAGATTATATATGCTACATACTCGTGAATATCACCTCAAATCTCTACGCCTGAAGCACATCACATTTAATAAAGGAAAGCAGTTTTACAACAATCAGGGGGGCACAATGTTAAAATAGGGTAACCTTCAACCATCAGCGAAAACCGAGAAGACGGAGGCAACGACCGACCACGGCCAACCGTCATCATGCATCTCCAGAAGGTTCCTCACCCCATGTTAGAACTAAGGGGGGGAATGTTAGGAATTAGTCCTAACATGATTATTGTAATGATCCATATTAAATATTATTATTGTGCAAATAATGAGTTGGTGACAACTCGTAGAGATCTCTTAGAGAGATTCTAGGTTTGTTGAGTGAGAATAGGTATTGGGAGAGATAAGTGGGATAGAAGTTGACTCCTTACTTTAAGGATGTCATTTACCTATATATGTGTACCTCATATTATTGAATGTAGTGTTGAATTGATTGATTAATCGAGCCTTTGGCTCTTCTCGAATATGGGGGTTTCCCCAGATAACTTACGTTCTTATAAAATTTCATGTAATGATTCACACAATTCTTTTCACAAGGGAGAACTTCTTTCTTTTCAACTGTTGACTAAATAGCTTAAGGCCAAGCTTTCTAAACTAGGATCATCAATTTTATGTCCAAATATTTCTTATTCATTTGATTTTAGAACATTTTCCATTTCTTACATGGTTAATTAATCTTACTCAAGCCACTAACACATGTTCCACAACTCTATTGCACAGGTGAAGGCATAAGTTCCGATTGAGTGGAAAGTACCGCTTAGGGTTCATAACAATAGCCTTCTTGTTTAAGGATCAAATTTTGACCTTGCTTAAGAAATATCACCATGAATCAAGGTAAGGGTTAACAGAACAGGACAACAGAATTTAGCTTCAGGGTCACATTGTTTACTATCAGTATTTTATTGAGGTTAAGAGTTTATCAAGATTGGTTAAATGTTCCATCTAGACTTTACTTAATTAAGTTTGACAAAGGAGAACATTTCAAATGATAGAGAGAGATTTAAGGTTTAATTAATCAATTTCCCTCCTACCTATTAAATCCTATCATCATCTAAAATCTAACCATTGATTTCACCATGAGATCATTTAAGGTTTCACCATAAAAGGATAATGTTTATTAGTTTAAATTTAATAAGGACTATCGAGCTCACTTCATAGTACTTGCAAACTCATTGCTACTAGGCCTTAGGAGGATTTACAACTCAACATTTTAACTCAAGAGCAAATTTTAATAGTACTCATTTGCGAAAACAAAACAAGGTTATATCAATTCATTCCAACATGATGCACAAACCAAAAGGACCTACCATCTCTATTAATCTATGACTAAGGAACAAGAGTGTAATAACATGGAACATGCCACGCTACTATTCTAAGGATTTAAAATACACTAGGATATCCCATAACCAAGCGGTAATCAAATATCATCTTTCACGTGATAACCAAACAAATCAAAGTTTCAACAGTTACAACAACGATACTCTACAATACATTTACTAAGGCACTGAACCTTCTTCTAAAATGTCCAAAGGCCCTTTCCAAATTTTTATAACATAATACTCATTCGTACAAAGGAACATCATAACCAAGTTTTATGCAATAATCTACAAGTCTTTCCATCATCTAACCACGTAAGCCATCTGCAACAATTAATAACCTGAGTCAGTTCGCGAGAACTGAGCAAGATAAGACCATACATAGCAACAATAAGCTACTAGCTAACAATACCATGAAAGGAAACATTCTATTTCAGGAAATGGATCAAAGTTCTAACCTCTAACAACCTTTTGAAACAAGATATAATTTTCAACATATCAACTAAGAAGAAATCCATAAGTTTTAGTTATGAAGAATACCTCGAAAACTACAAAATTTTGACAACCAAATACACAAGACTATGAAATTTAAATGATTAGACACAAGAGTTGAGAGTATTAGGATTTCAATCATGTAATCCCGTAGATTACGTGATTGCAATCTAAAGTGTAACCCATCAATCCACATTCTCAAGGAGAAGTCAAAAGATAAAAACCAGACCCGATCTTAGCTGCCAAAAAGAATATAGTTTTGGAATCATTCCGTAGGGCCATAGGCCTAATAGGCTAGAAAAGAACAACGAGGGTAATAACAAAGTTCCATCATGTAATCAAAAAAGGTTTAAAGGATGAAAATCTTATATTCAACCCACAACCATTATATCTTAGGTAGTAAGTGACTTCATAGCTAATAAGGATGAGTGGAAATGACGATAAGAATCTCCGGAATAGGCATTATCTAACAACCTACCTACTGAACATAACCAAGGCTGGAATAGTGACAAGCCTCATTAATACCCAAGTTGAGTAGGCAATCTAGCATTCTAAACACCTCCTTGCAATTTTCATAATACTTTAGATTTATAACCCTCCCTTTCTAGAGGAACATAGCCATGAATCTAGACTTGGTTGAAATTTTCCGACGTCGACTCACTTTCTAATATCATAAACGATGTATACAAAGAAAAAGTCCCTCAACTCTCCTTAATTTACATCTCATCACTAAGTTTATGGTAACCTATGCAGTGATTAAACACATAATATACCATTGAAGATAGATATCCTCCAATAATGAACTTCTATAACGATGTAATTACAATTATTACGTTCGATACATAAACAAACTATTCCATAGCTTCTTTTCCCTTTTTAGACAAAAAAATATATTCACGACCCATCCATCACAATCATTCTAAATTTGCAATGAAAGGCCACTCATCAAGAAGGAAGTACAAAACAATTTTGACTAAATTAAGGAACTTCATGTTACCTTAAGCAGTTGATGAAAACCTTAACTTTCATGAACCGTGAAAGATAATACCTTACTCCATCAAGGCATTATGTCTATACATAATTAAATCGATCACACAAGGAATCATCAACATACCATATCTTAACACCATAAAGGTCATTATTTTTATCAAATTTTAGTCATAGAAAGAGTAGAATCAAATAGGGTTCTGTCAATAATTTATGCCCTTCTATCAACCCAGGACATATTTTCGGTCCAAAACTTCCTTCTTAACAAGCATATATATTGAACTTCTAATTTCCAAAAGCCCTAATACTTTGCACAATACACGAAGTGCATAATCAAGCTTATCATAAAAATAATAATAATAATTTAACTGTATATTTTCCTCTAGGGCAATAACATAATAGGAACCCAATACTAGTCAAAGCTGCAACGTTCTAGGGGCGATTACATACCCAGGTTCACAAAATAAACATCGACATTTTGTAGAAGGAAGTAACTTTAAAATTTTATATATATATATATATATATATATATATTTTCATATGATCAATCGAAGCATACACTGAGAACCTTTGTTTGTTTTATATATAAATGGGTTTGGTCATGTCAACAAGAACAACCAATAGAGGCAAATCCAGAAGTAACAAACTATTAACCATATACTGAACACAAATCCACAAAATCACAGATTTAAACCAATTTCTAGAAGGAAAAAGTTTCATTTCAAGAGGTTTATTAGATACTAGCATATTATGTATATGGTTAGTCTATCTTGCCTGTTTTAACACATCCACTAGTCGTGTACATCCAGCAGGGACTGCTACAGCCACACGCCCTCCGCTTTATCCTCTGCTTCACTGGTCTTTTCTTGCAATGTACCACACCAGGATTCCCTTTTGAAGGCACGACTAGAAGAATGCAATAGGTGGCTATCCAAACACTAGATTGCTTCAATGCAGCTGCTTGGGGGGTGAGATTCGAACTGCTTACCACTCAGTCCGTGAGAACTTGCGCTAGAAAGCTAAACACCGACCATGGTTTGAAGCTCGGACACAAGACATAATGATTACATCACTCTTGGTTCTGAAAGGCATCTACCGTATTAATACACAATCCTTTTCCTTCATCAGATTTGGGGACATCATCAAAATCTCGGTGCAAACATTACAGCTATAGCTTGTAAGGTGTGATAATTCCAACAGGAAACTTTATGCCTGCCAACCTAGTGACTCGTTGAAGAAGCTCATAATATTTCCTCTCATCTTGTAGTGATTGATAGTCCTGGTAGACAGGGATGGAGTTGGATTAAACAAGCTGCAGTTCACCACAAGAATCCCAATATCCTTGGGCCTCACTCTACTTTTTCTCAAACAGTTCATCCAAGGCACCAAACATCACCATCACTGCTTCTGCATGGGCTTCTTTCAAGAACTCCATAAATTATTTCTCCCCAATGTTTCAACCTCTGCACTGAATAACACCAGCAAAAGAGGGACAACAAAGAAATACAGAGCATTTCTAATCAAATAATGGTAGCCCAACTTGACATGCTTGAGATTGACAGAGTGTAAGAAATCAGGTAATCTTCTCCGGACTCTAACAGAGAATGTTTTGAATCCTGCATTGGGACCAGAGCTCTCCCAAGACATTTTCTCCAACATTGCATAGATCTCCTGACAAGTTCATACTTGCATAGCAAATTGTGCTTCATGAATACACTGAAATGGAACAGATCCGCCTCAATGAGATCCTCTTCCACAGGTTGCATCGTGAAGCAAACAGAAAGGTTTCCATAGAAAATATTTGCAATAAATCTCATCAGGTCTGTTGGTAACACCCTCACTGTCAAAAAGTCGATTTAGATAAAAATATCTTGCAGGAGAATCCGAATTTGAGGATGCAGAGATACAGAACAGAAAACAACAAAGTTGGACAACCTGCTTGTTGGAGGTGCTCAAAAAGGCTTCTTCCTTACTGTTACGTGCCTGCAGTCTGGCTGAACACTATGGCAGGGCTCTGCTGTGGATCCCCGACAAGAACACACCTCACAGTGCCCCAGTAAGAGGAGGTAATATGCTACTTCACCAGCTTGTGGCTTCATCTATAACCACCATATCTAACCCATGGCTAGGCGCTGGAAAACTTCCGGTCAGTATTAGAACAGTAGTGAACGCAATCTCAGCCTCACTTGCAAAACTTGCCTCAAGATTTGATCGAGCTTCTTCCATGTTAAATTCACCACCTGGACAGAAGCGACTTTCCAGAATGAAAGGCAAGACAGCTCAACAAAAACTTTATCTCGTTCTTCCACTACAGTTGCAAGAGTTTGCAACAACTGATCACGACTGTGGTCGCGTGCAACCATAACAGCAGGATCAGCACCAACGGCTCCCTAGGCTCGCCCTGCAGCAGCTGTCGCACTTAATCTCTCTGGAGGCCACTGATTTTCTGAGATAAGTTTACCTCTCGACCCTGTAGCTGCTGCATACAGCCAAATCCTTCCTCACGGCACTCCCAGGAGAAGTTCAGTTCTACACCCACGGATTCTGGCTGTACAGCACGATTTTGAGAACCCACGCGGCCAACAGGGAGGGAGGAAGGCGTCCAGGAGGAGCCAGGAAGGAAAACACCTTGGCAGGAAGGATTTCAATGGCCTCTCTGCCCACGCAATAGGAAGAACACGTCTCTCAACCAATCCACGCGCAGACTAAGAAAACGCGCCCAACACCCACCTGTACGCATTGAAGGAGAATCCAAAAAGAGATTATGGTGAAGAAAATGACTCCACCGACTCCTCACGCAAGGACAGACGTGATAGTCTACAAAAATTTGCAGGTTGGGTGGTTGGGAGGAGGCAGGTAGAAAAAAGGATCCGATGCCTAGCTGGGCATTACATGTTCTCTCTTTCATTTTACTACAATGTTCATACATTCAAATTAACCATATTAACTTTATTTTCCATATAATGATATTTTGTAAACAAGCTCAACTTCTAACAATATCTACATTTTCTTCTTTCTCACATTTACAATACAATAAATACTCAGTGAAAATATACTTTCTTTTCCATTGTAAACTAGATTAATCTTTCAAGACATGCACTATTTTTCTCACAATACATTTAAGGTTTCAACAAGGAGAAAATACTTTCTTTTCAATTAGCAAACTAACTTTACAATGACATTCTTTCTTCTTTATTTTCTCATTTGTTTCTTTCCACATGCAATATGATAACAATAACAACAATAGGATTAAAACTTTCTTTTACAAAGTCATTACAATTTCCTCCACTTGAAGTGGAAATCCATACAAAATGTAAATACAAGAATGAATACATTATTACAATTTCTTCCACTCTAAGTGGGTAAAATACTAAGGATAGTTCACATGGTCATCAACAAGACTCCAATGCTCCAAAAACCAACAGTGTAGCTCCTCCAAGAAGTTGCTTGATTCACAAAAAAATAGGGGGAGAGACAACACTTTCCGCCCAACCAAGATACCCAATGGAGAGGAGAAGACATCCTCTCCATTGGCCCTCGAGCCCCAACCACATTACAATGGAAGAAGATCTCAACTCATGGAAACTATTAGCTTCCACAATACTTAACAAACAACTTCACATTCATTCCATTTTCATAAAAACACAATAACAACTCAACAAGAAGAAAACAATAAAAGCAACAAGAACACAAGGCTTATCAAGAAGCCAAAAAGAGTAAGACCTATGGGGAGGCCACTTATGCATCCCAATGGGAATGGGAACCCACCTAAAAGCCTCCAATATAAACACAATTTTCCCCTATCAACTTTTATGCCTCCCTCAAGTACCCCTTATACCTCAGGTACCCTCTTATGGCTCCCTCATAATAATAACAAGAATAAATGCAAGCATTCCTTAATACAAGATGGGGCACCCAACCAAAACTCCCACCACAAAAAGTGTAAATCTCTTATGCCTCCCTACATGAAAACTCCCCATAGTATCCTCCCACTCCAAAACTTAGGCATTCTACCCAAACCCAACAAGCATTTCAAAGAATCAACAATATGCAACACAACATATACACACATAAAATAAAATAAATAACATAATTTAACTAAGGTGAAGCTCTTACCTCTTCCATGGTAGAGCTTGTTTCAAGTATGAAGTCTCCAAGCTTCTACAAAGATCAAGTAAGCATCCTCCAAGCTCCAAAAATCAACAACTCTCTCAAAATACTCTCACTCTCAAAAAATTCAAGAGACTAAAAATGATCATCCAACCCCAAAACAAGCAACAAGAATTCTATAGATAGAGAAAGAATAGGGAGGGGTGATGTGGCTTCAAGTAGGATGCCACATCATTTCCTCTCCACTCCACATAACTTGGTCAACCTCATATTCCAATGCACAATTAATAAGTGGTTGGAGGAATGACAAGAAGCTTACACACTCTGTCTAAGTCCACTCCCCTAAAGGACAAAATTAAATATTTTAAAGAAAGTGCAATTAACATTTTACCTTTCTATCCCCCAAAACACCTAAAAGAGCCTGAATTTGACCATCCCCCAACCCATAGGTAGGGTTGGCATGGGCATTTAAGAGGTGTGGGACAAGTTTGAATTGTCCCACAAGCTTCTAAATTTTTCCTCTAAGGCCAAATTCGAGTTTCCCATGAAGGGTAGAGTGTGATACACTCCAAAACTCAAAATACACATCACTCAACACAAAATCCAAGACTAAATCAACTATAATAAATGAGCTCATTTTTGGTCATGTCCTTAAGTAGTTTAAGGCAAATTCAAATTAGCTTAATAAAGACACTACAACCCATGAATAATAAAGGGGTAAACAAAATACAAAATCTAAGTAATAAAACAAGAAAAAATTTCATTACTAAATAAAAATATGATACTAACATAATAGAAAGGGAAAAATAAAAACAAAACAACACATGGCCCCTAGGTCACAATTTTCTCCTAACCAAATAATTCTAACACACACACAATTACATGTTGCCATGGTGACCCTAGTTGAATTCATCTTGAATTCTGATGTGGTTGCTCTCCACTCCCCCGATGTTGTTATGAATATAATATACCTGAAAAATAGAGGATACCTCCTTCAGCCTCGTGGCCACATTACAACATTCATGTCAATTATGCAACTTAAATCTGAAATCAACTATATATGAATTAATATCATCTATGCAAGATACAATATTACTTATAATTTTCTAGCACATTTCTATTCCACATTTCATTTATGTCAAAATGATCATCACATTAATCCAATTATCAAGATCTACTCAATATGACTAAATATATCACATGTCAGAATTACAGATAAATAACCATGTCAAAAGTATATCAATATCAACATCAAATGTCTCCAGTAGTCCATATGCATCATATAAGAATCAAATCAATAACAGTTTAGTATCTCTGATATATACTAACATACCATATCAAAAACTATGATATATTCATAAGTGCAGACGATAGTAACAAAAACAATAATGAAAAATGTGTCAAAGGGAAGTGGGTACTACAAAGTCCCCCTGGTCTTGAATTTGACTCAACTTCCATCCTGGAATTCACTGGAATAGGTGTTTTGGAAATACACTCGTAGCAAAGTAGCATAAATGTTTTCCCTTGATTTAGGTGCAGTCTCATCATATCTTTCCCACTGGACCTCAAACTTGGATCAATCTCTCTTCCATCGTACAAAATTTTGGCCCAGGGTCCTACACTTTGTAATGCATACAGGCTCCACCATCACCTACTCCTGATCCTACACATGCAATGCGGTCTAATCTAGCACGTGAGAATGATCCCACCAAATTCTCAATACTCCTCTTAAATCTTCCTTGGCGATCCATAACGTACAATCCTAAGCATGTCCTCATTAGGATCTGATTCACTTGCTCAGTCTATCCATCTGTCTTAGGGTGATATTCTATGCTGAAATTGATCCTTGTCGCAAGATCATACTTAATGTTAGTCCAGAAATGGGAATTGTACAAGGGATCATGGTTGTAAATTATCTTATGTGGAATCCCAAGTAATCTAACAATCTCATCAAGATATACTTGTGCCACTACACTGGATTGCACAGATAGGAGTCTTCACAGGAGAAAAATCTAATTGTGGACTTAGGAAAGTCAATTTATCCACCATTACAATGATGGTGTGTGGTGCCCACTTCCGTTCAACACCTTTTGATATTGATCCATGGAAATGGTGCTGACTATATCGTATGGACATTATTATAGTTTTGATTTAGTATGATGTTGATGTTAGCCTTCACCCTCTGGATTATTGTTGACTGTGATTCATATATGATGCATGTGATTCTAGAGACAATTATATTGATGTTGATATAACTATCTGACATGGTTATATTTATGGATCTTCTTCAGACATGTGATATTTTGATAAGCTTGAGATGAGACCTAGAAAAAAATTCCTATTTGATGATCCATCTAGGAACATTGATCCGACCTCTTGTTAATGATATTATTGATACCTCTGATGTTGTTGATTCACTCAAATATCCCCTCAAGATGGTCTTTGGAATTATATTTATATTCTTTGGATGTTCTGAGGTGGCCACGATCCGAAGGAGGTAGTTTTTACAGGTTAAAATCCTATCACAACAAACATCGCGGGATTGGAGAGGCCATAACCACATTGGAATTCTAGATGAACTAACAAGGCACCATGGAAACTACATTGTTTGTGTCCCCTTGATTGTTGCTAGGGATTCCATGGGGGGATCACCTTACAATGTGACCAATGGGTATAATGTTTAGTGTTGAGATTGGTTCCTTTGTTAGAGGTGCAATGTCATTTGATCAGTGATGTGTCCCCTTTCATTAGAATTAAATTGTCTCCAAATTAATGTGAGTAAAACATATTGTTAAAAAAATTAATAATCAATTGAGTTGGATAAGATCTCATAATTATTAGAGTTTGTTGGCTCTTATTAAGCAACAAATCTACCCTCCTAAGTCAACACATGTCCATGTCCTGTAAGAAGCATTTTGGAGTATGAAACACTCCACCTTGAGGGTTTGAAATTCGAATTTGTCCTTGGAGGATGATTTTGGAGCTTGTGGGACAAGTTAAACTTGTCCCATACCTCTTAAAATTTCATACCAACCTTACCTATGGTTGGAGAGTCTAAATACAGCCTTCATTATGAATTTTTGTAAGTCAAGTTGTAAGTTGTAATTAAAAAAAGTCCTGAACAAATCTCCTATAATATCCTGCTAAACCCATAAAGCTGTGACACCTTGATCACACTAGTGGGTGTTGGCTAATCCATGATGGCTCAAATATTGGAAGGATCGACTGCGATACCTTCCCTAGAAATGATGTGGCCCAAATATTGCACCTCTGTCTGGAAGAACGCACACTTCTCCAAGTTCCCATAAAGGTTCTCCTCGTGCTCCTCATGCGTACATGAGTAAATAATAATGTCATCAAGGAAGATGAGCATGAAGTGATCTAGAAAATTCCTGAATACCCCATTCATCAAACTAATAAACACAGCAGGGGTATTCGTCAAACTGAAAGGTACCACTGTGAAATCATAGTGGCCATATCTCGTACAGAATGTAATCTTATGAATATCTACCTCTGTAATCCTAAGCTGATGGTACCCTGACTTAATATCTATCTTGGAGAAAATTGTAGCCCCCTTCATCTAATAAAATAAATCATCTATGAGTTGAAGGGGGTAATGATTTTTGATCGTTACTTTGCTCAGCTGATGGTAATCAATACACAACTGTAGAGATCCATCCTTCTTCTTCAAGAAGATCACTGGTGCACCCCAAGGGAATACACTAGGATTGATTAGGCCCTTCTCCCGAATGCACTCAAGCTGCAACTTGAGATCACATAGCTCAAAAGTAGTCATCCGATAAGGTGCTTGTGAGATAGGCTCTGCACCCGGAATAAGATATATATTGAAATATATCTCACATGAGTGAGGTAACACCAGTACCTCCCCTAGAAACACATCAGAAAACTCTCTCAAGATGGGATGGTCATCAAGGGATGGTCCGGTACTCTCATTCTCCGATCTGTCACTAACCGTAACAACGTACAACTGATAACCCCATCGCGCAAACCACTTAAGCTGCATAGCAAGAGATGGTATGAATGGAAACGGGTCTCCTAACTTATGATATCACTAACTATACCCCAAGATCATCTATACAATCAATAGTCTTATGGTAATAGTCCACTCTAGCTTTGTGAGCAGACAACTAGTCCATGCCCAAAATGACACCATAAGATCCTAGTGGAATGATTCAAAGATCCAAAGTAGTGGTGAAGGGTCCCAAATCCACTACACACTTTTTAACTAAGAGTCTACAAAAAAATTGGCTCCAAAAGCCATCTCAATATCCCAAAAATGACCCTACATAACTACCACCAGCCTGTAACGCTCTACTAAGGATGGTGTAATAAATGAATTAGAACAACCAAAATCAAATAATATAGAGGAATAAATACCACCAATATTACTTATTTTCTCAATCAAGGTACTCTGGTGCTGAGCCTAGTGGTTCTCGACCACTGTGTAGATTCGATGAATCCATGCCATATCTCCAACCATAGGATCTGAGATCTGTGTCTTATCATTGTTAGGGTTTTGTGGGAAATCTCTCCAATGATGTCCAACAACACCACAACCATAATAGTTTCCTAGTCCCCTCATGTGTGATGTAGCTCTAACTGGTACTCAAGATGTGTGAGCTTTGGATCTTGACAATCCGGCTATGGATTGTTGAGGTCTCTATTGATGAGCTCCTGCTAACTGAGCTCTCAGCGCTCCCTGTGTCCTTGTGGGACCCCTAGGAGGAGGCCACATAGTCTGCCCTCTCTACGCATCAAATCTCTAAGGGGGTCTGTAAGGTGGGTGGGTCTGCTACTACTGCTATTATGGTGTCCTGAATGAATCCTGTCTTAAACTCTATCCACCCCGTGGAGGGGGAACTGACCCCTTCGACCTACCATCTGAAATCTGTTAGATACAGCTCCAAACTTTGTCTCTATCTTGTTGTGTCTTCCCCCGTGTCTCCTCTATAATATAGGCCTTCTCCACGACCTTTGCTAATGTCTGTGGGTAGTGAATGTGCACCACACAACCCAAATCCAATTTCAATCCCCGGATGACCCTGTGAATCCATACCTACTCATCTTGCATATAATCGATGTACTAGAGTAGATGCAGAAATCAAATCTCATACTCAGCTACACTCATCGATGCCTGACAGAAGGTCATGAAACTCATCAATTTGCTACTATATAAATATCTTGGGAAAATTTTTGCTCCTAAAACACTCCAAAAATAGTTCCCAGGTGACTGTCTCTAAATTAACATGGAGCTTCTACTCCTTGGTGCTCCACCAGATTCCTACTCCATCCCTTAGAAGATGGATCACAACATGAGCTTTTGTGTTTCTAGTAAAAGGACAGATCTTGAAGCATCCACTCAAGCTCACTAACCAGGCCTCTGCTTGAAAACCTCCTGTATCACCCAAATAATGAGATGATCGTAGCTTTGGGATATCCCCGATATGGTCTACCGCTAATGTCTGACAACCTCTATGTCTCTCTGCATGTTCCTTCCTCTATCTAGGGCTGCGAGACCTATCCATATGTCCTCAGATCCTGTCTCCATGCCTTCTCTATGCTGACTCTGTCTTAACCAAATCTAGGTGGAGTTTCTCTTCCCTGTACTCCCCACTGCATCAAGGGGATGCCTTAGCCTCTACTAATGGCTGTATACTATTTCTAGCAAATCGTCCTCCCAAGGGCTCTTCGCATATAGTAGCATTGATGTCTTGAAGCATTTGCAGAATCTGAGGTACAATGGCCACTATACCCTGCTCTAGCGGTGGTATATCTAGGTCTATGTGAAAATACCCCTAGCCTAATCTAGTCCTCCTGCATAGATCAAGGCAAGAGTTAATTCATTGTTCTAGGTCTTCCCTCAGTTTTCTAAGTTTTCTATTTTATACAATTATCAGACATTGTGGTTTTCTAGATTTAAGAGAATCAACTTTGCACTAGGTTAAATGTTCATGTTCATGTTTTGTAGGTGTGCCCAAGGGTCCAAGATTTTAACCCACGGATCTGATACCAAGTGTAATGCCCACAAGAATGACGTTCTAAGAACACACTTCAACCTAACACTTAACCCGAAAGTGCGACTAATTTTTTTCTTATTTTTGTTTAGGTTCTATTTACTTAGCTAGTTTCTTCTTTCCATTACAAGAGCAAGAAGGGAAAATAATCTAGTTCATTTCTTGTCATTTCCTTATATAAAATCAACTTTCGAAATGAAGCATCATCTAACTTATTTTCCACTTTCATTTTACTACAATGTTCATTTATTTAAAATAACCATACTAACTTTATTTTCCATACAATGATATTTTTATACAAATTCAACTTCTAACAATCTCTACATTTTCTTCTTTCTCACATTTAGAATACAATAAATACTCAATGAAAATATACTTTCTTTTCCATTGTAAAATAGATTAATCGTTCAATACAAGCACTATTTTTCTCACAACACATTCAAGATTTCAACAAGAAGAAAATACTTTCTTTTCTATTTGCAAACTAAATTTACAACAACATTCTTTCTTCTTTCTTTTCTCATTTGTTTCTTTCCACATGCAATACAAAAACAATAACAACAATAGGATTACAACTTTCTTGTACAAAGTCATTACAATTTCCTCCACTTGAAGTGGAAATCCGTACAAAATGTAAATACAAGAATGAATACATTATTACAATTTCTTCAACTCTAAGTGGGTAAAATACTAAGAAAACTTCACATGGTCATCAACAAGACTCCAATGCTCCAAACACCAACAAGGAAGCTCCTCCAAAAGGTTTTGTGATTCACAACAAGATAGGGAGAGAGAAACACTCTCCCCCCAACCAAGATACCCAATGGAGAGGAGAAACCATCCTCACCATTGGCCCCCGAGCCCTAATTACATTACAATGGGAGAAGGTCTCAACTCATGGCAACTAATAGCTTCAACAATACTTAACAAAAAACTTCACATTCATTCAATTGTCATACAAACACAATAACAACTCAACAAGAAGAAAACAATAAAAGCAACAACAACACAAGGCTTATCAAGAAGCCAAAAAGAGTAAGACCTATGGGGAGGCCACTTATGCCTCCCAATGGAAATGGGTGCCCACCTAAAATCCTCCAATATAAAGATAATTTTCCCTTATCAACTCTTATGCCTCCCTCAAGTACCCCTTATACCTCAATACCCTCTTATTTCTCCCTCAAAAACTCTCATGGCTCCCTCATAATAAAAACAAGAAGAAATGCAAGCATTCTTCATACTAGATGGGGCACCCACCCAAACTGCAAGAAAGTGATCTCTTATGCCTCCCTGCAAGAAAACTCCCCATAGTCTCTTTGAAATGCTTGTTGGGTGTGGTAGAATGTCTAAGTTGGGAAGCCTCTCCAAAGATCAAGAAATCATCCACCATAGTTTCAAAAATTGAAATGCTCTGTCTGGGTGTGGGTAGAATGTCCAAAAGTTCAAGAGACTAAAAATGATTATCCAACCCCATATACACACATACAATAAAAAAAATAACATAATTAAATTAAGTTGAAGCTCCTACCTCTCCATGGTAGACCTTGTTCCAAGTATGAAGCTCCGAGCCTCTCCAAAGATCAAGCAAGCATCCACCAAGCTCTAATAATCAACAACTCTCTCAAAATACTCTCACTCTCCAAAAATTCAAGAGACTAAAAATGATCATCCAACCCCAAAACAAGCAACAAGAATTTAATAAATAGAGAAAGAAGAGGGAGGGGTGATGTGGCTCCAAGTAGGATTCCAGGGTAGATGTGTGCTCCAACTCAGGACTCACCTACATTTCACTCTCCAAACTCCAACATCACTTGGTCAACCTTGTATTCCAATTCAAATTAGCTTAATTAAGACACTACAACCCATGAATAATAAAGGGGTAAACACAATCCAAAATCTAAATAATGGAACAAGTAAAAATTTCATTACTAAAAGAAAAATACAAATTAACATAATAGAAAGGGAAAAATTAAAACAAAACAACACATGACCCCTAGGTCAAAATTTTCTCCTAACCAATAATTCTAACACACACACAATTACATGTTTCCATGGTGAACCTAGTTGAATTCTTCTCGAATTCCGATGTGGTTGGTCTCCACTCCCTCGATGTTGTTGTGAATATAATATATCTACAAAATAGAGGATACCTCCTTCGGCCTCGTGGCCACATTAAAACATTCATGTCAATTATGCAACTTAAATCTGAAATCAACTATATATGAATTAATATCATCTATGCAAGATACAATATTACTTACAATTTTCTAGCACATTTCTATTCCACATTTCATTTATGTCAAAATGATCATCACATTAATCCAATTATCAAGATCTACTCAATATGACTAAATATATCACATGTCAGAATTACAGATAAATAACCATGTCAAAAGTATATCAATATCAACATCAAATATATCCAGTAGTCCATATGCGTCATATAAGAATCAAATCAATAATAGTTCAGTATCTCTGTTATCTACTATCATACTATATCAAAAACTATAAGATATCCATAAGTGCAAATGACAGTATCTAAAACAATAATAAAAAGGTGTCGAAGAGAAGTAGGCACTACAACCATGGTTTCTTTTTGACTCCCCATAGGTGAAAATCTCAATCACATTCTCTTCAAAATACATGCCTCACCTCTCCCTTTTCCCTCCCCAATGGTCCCATAAATCCATCTCCACACCTCCAACTTAAGGAAACTACCCAACCACACAAAAACAACACATTTACAACACTCATGCAATACTTATCAAGCACAAAATTTTTACATCTACAAGAATAATAAAGAGAAAAGAAAAAAGGTGGAGAGCCTACATGTCCATCAAGCTTCCAATATTCTTCACTCCACAATCTTTTGACACCTTCAAGCTAAGCACAATCCAAAATAAACTCAAACAAGCTCCCAAATCAAAAAGTGCAAGAGGAAGAAAATGAACAAGTAACCTGAAATCCATCAAATTCCATCAATAAATAGAAATGGGATGTGAGGATGATGAGGTGGCTCCATGTAGGATGCCACTTCATCATCCCTTAATTCTAACACACAAGTCAAACACAAAGCCCAAGATAATAAATGAACATGTAAGACTTATGATAAGACCACATGACACTCAAACTTGCACACCAAGTCTTCCAAGGAAAAATTTATTGTGGCAAGTAGGAAAGTACAATTATTTTCACCCTTTTTGTAGTGCTCACTTCCCTTCATCACCTTTTGATATTGATCACGATATTGCTGACTATATTATGGCCATTATTATAGTTTTGATTTAGTATGATGTTAGATGTTAGATCATGGATTATTGTTGACTTGATTCTTATATGATGCATGATGATTATTAGAGACAGTTTATATATTGATGATGATATACTATTCGACATGGTTATATTTATGGATGTCATTCAGACATGTGCTATTATGATATATTGAGTGGACCTAGAAAATGAAATTTATTTGATGATCATGTAGTTATTGATTAATTTGTAAATGATATTATTGGTTACCTTGATGTTGTTGTCATTCATATATATAGATGATTTTGGAATTATATTTATATGTATTTTGGATGTTATGAGATGGACACGAGTCCGAAGGAGGTATTTGTATTTTACAGGTTAAAATTATCACAATAAACATCGAGGGATTGGAGACCAAACACATTGGAATTCTAGATGAATTTAACAAGGTCACCATGGCAACTTGTATTTGTTTGTGTATGTTTTATTGTGTTAGGGATTCCCATGGGGGGATCACCTTTAAATGTGACCAAGGGTTATGTGTATTATTTATTTATTTGGTTCCTTTGTCTAGTGTGTATGTATTTTATAAGTGATGTGTCCCCCTTTTTATTTAATTAAATTGTGGTAAATTAATGTGAGAAAACATATTGTTTAAAAAAATAAAAACTAATAAATCAATTGAGACATAAGAAAGTAATTATTAGGGTTGTTGGCTCTTGTATTAGATGTTGCAAGTAATGTATATGTAAGTAAATTTTGGAGTATGAAACACTCCACCTTCTTTTGAAATTCGAATTTGTCCTTGGAGGCTGATTTTGGAGGCTTGTGGGACAAGTTAAACTTGTCCCATACCTCTTTAATTTTCATACCAACCTTACCTATGGTTGGAGAGTTAAAATTAGCCTTCATTATGCATTTTTGTAAGTCAAGTTGTAAGTTGTAATTGCACTTTCTTACATATTTTTAATTTCATTCATTTGGGGTGTGGGCTTGTTTTGGAGTGTTGTTGGTCTTAAAATAGGAATTTACGAAGAGCAACAGTCAAGGGACAAGAAGTCCCTCCTCTTTAATGGGAGAGGTTCCCTTATTCAGAAAAGAACCTATTTACACATATACAAAACATAATTTTCTGGTGGAACTTGGGTATTATGAAAATGTTTTCTATAAGGATCATCAATTACAAAAGGACTGAGGAATGAGAATACGAGAACGAGAAGAAAGGCACCATTCAAAATTATAGATGACAGAGTAATTCCTTATGCATGCGAAGGTACAGTGAATTGAAACAAGATCATTTGTATCATATTAGTAAGATGAAATTTGAAAGACACAAAGTTCTGTAAATAACATCTGCAAGAATACAAAGCTTCCTAACATAATACAGACAAATGATCTTAACAAGATTAAATGAATAGCTTAGGGATAAAGGAAATCAAATAGATAAAGACTGAAAATTCCTTCTGTATTTATTTCTTTATGATTTATTTACAATTTCAAAAAATAAGCCAAGTTCTTCCTCCTTTCAAAATGGCGAGGAGAGGCCATTATATAGTTTACAAATCAGTTACTCTCGGTAACTACTTATTTTAACTAATGATTATTTAAAGGGTTTCCAATCGCAATACCCCAAATAATTACAACAAATCCGAGAGAAAGAATGGGAAGAGAAGAGAAGAATTAGGAGAGGAAGACAGGTGCTTATGACTAGGAGGGACCCACTAACTTTAAAATCCGTTGTCTGAATCTCTTCAATGCCTCGGCTATGTCTCTGCCACGAGGGACTGATGTGTTGGTAGTAGACTGAGTCCAAAATCCGAAGCACTTCTCCATTTCCTTATCAAACTCGACATGAGTATGATAATATTTATTTGCTTCTTCAATGGCAGATTAAAGAGAGCATATCTCCATTTTTTCTTTGGAAATGGAGCTTTCCTTGAATAGATCACCCTTGAAAAAAGCTCTAAATTGAGCTTTGATTTCTTGTAAGGAGAGAGGCACACCAGAAGTCTCATCCTGAAGATGACAATGTATATCTTTGAAAGCAGATACAACTAGTGTTTTGAAAGCCTCACCCTTCTGCCAGCTATTCTTCAATTCTCCCAAAGCCTCCTCCAGGACCTTGATCTTCCATTCCACACTGTAAACCCAGGACTTTGAAAAATTATCCCTTGCATCTTCAAAAACCTTACTCTCCAATAAAATGTTTTCATCTGCTTGTCCCATGAGACGGAGGTCTACTATGCAACTGCTCCAAAGTTTAAGCTCTTTATCTATGATCCCAATAGTGGAGGAGAGCTTCTGTTGCAAGTTGTTCACCTTCCCGTGGAGTTTGAAATCTTGATCAATGAAGTTCAATCCTGCAACAAGCATATCATCCACCATGGCCTCCATAGCTCTGCCATAGATGGAATACTTGTGCATATCTTTGATACTCTTTACCTCATCTTGGCTCAAAATTACAGGTGGTGGAAGAGTAGTCAATGGGGTAGGGTCCAAAAATTTGTCCTTGGACAAAAGAGATTTGATGAAACCTGTAAGAATCTGGGCTTGTTCTTCCAACTGTTCTATGGTTTTCTTCCCTTTCTCTACCCTCCCAATGACTCTTGTGACTATTTCCTGGAGATTATGGATCTCACCTTCAGGGGTAGAATCTCCCATGGGAATTCTTCAGAGATCAAGATCAGACGCTTGCAAATCCTGTTCTGGCTTGTCTACCGTAGGCTTAGCTATCTCTAGGAATTGTTGGCCCTGAGCATCAGACACTATCCTGGAGGTAATTCTGGATTTTTTAGTGCGAGAAGGAGGAGCAGTGCCTAACAAGGCTGCCACAGCATCAAAATTTGGTCCCCATCTCTGAGAGGAAGACTTTCTCTTCCTACTATCGACAAGAGGCTGCACCCATGCAAAAGAGGAGGAGGAAGAAGCAGGTGGGGCAAGAGGACTAAGAGATAGAGAAATCATGGTGCCCAAAGTTTGTACTACTATTGTCTCAAGTTGAGACATGAGTGGGGCACTTGAGACAACTGGTGCAGAGGAATCAATAGTACTTGGAAGTTCAGTGCTATGTACTTCTTTGTCCTTATCCGTTAAGGCTTCAGGGGCGCTTGAGACAACTGGCACTTCACTCTCTTCACTTTCAATGAGAAAAATAATGTTCTCTAGACCCGAAGGCAATTCTGCATGCTTTCTCAAGGGATCTTCTTCTACAGGCTCCTTCTTAACTTCTTTGAATTTCTTCTGATATACCTGGGTGGATGAGGAAGGAGTAGAGGCTGTAGGTCCTTGAGTTGATGAGGCAGGAGGGGTTTACACAGGTGTTTCTTATCTGGGAGTTGATGCTTCCCTCCTGGGTGTTGAAACATCCTTAGAGGAGGATTCCCCAGAGTGCCTCTTAAGCTCTCAGACTTTTCTATCAAACCAGATCTTAGTCCTGACTAAGACTAGAGCCAGGATCTCAACCAAATCATCTTTCTCCTTTTTTAACCAATCCAAGTCCTCCATGGGAGTGTGCTTGACCACATTTTCATACTCATATGAGTACATATCTGAAGTTGTCATCCTTGCAGCCCTTCAGGAACTTGGTACAAGCCGAGTTCTTGGATTAATTGCAGAGAAAAACTACCGTAATGCCTCCTTCTAGCTTCAAAATCATCAGTATAGTCAGCCCAATAGTCTTTTGTTTCTACCCTATGATGATAGGTTATCTTGATATTCTGCTCAATAAAATTTTTTAAGTCGAAGCAAGTTCTAGGCTTGAAAAAATGGATAGTAATGGGAGCTAGGGCTCTTTCTATATTCTGTGCGTCCAGGGCTATTTTGCAGGTGTAGTTTCCTAAAGAGATGGGGAAGTACAAACCAGTAATTTTCTTGTCTCTGTAGGTTCTATGCAATTTTTCCAATTGCCTACATACTTCTATCAAGGCCATCTTGTCATTACAGAACATAAGAAGCCTAAGAGGAGTGCTCTCGTAGCCAACAAGCCTGATATAGGAAAATTTTCTGAATTGAAGAAAATAAGCACTGTAGTGCGATATTAGACTCATGGCTTCATCAGAAAATCTTCTTAGCAGTGTCACCCTCAAGAAGTTTGACCATGTACATGGTGAAAGCATCATTCACCCTTCAGAAATTGTGATTGCTGGTCTCTAGGGTGAACTGCAGGCAGTAAGCATACACAGGATCATCCTTGTGGGTGTCAATGTAAGAAAAGCCAAACCATTGCCTTGATGCCACTAGAGTATACATCATGTATGAAGTCATATAGAATTTATTCATTTGTTGTACATTGGACAGCTACTCTGCTAGGTTCATACTGATGATCTTCTCCTAGTTGATATTTTGAGTTCCCTCGCACACCATATTGATGAGCGGGCACATCCAGAAATGGAACTCATTAGTAGAGGGTAAGCCCATAACCCGAGCCAGTAGGATTATGAAATACTAAAAATTCTTCATTGAAAGTCTACACAGAAAAGATTCTTGGATAGATGAGATGCCCCCTTCTTAGGGTTTTTAAGCCAGGACTTCGCCACCCGCGCCTTATAGTTATCACTGTCTTGATTGAAAAGGGCCTGTGCTTGATTCTGGGAGACAACTATGGCATTATCCATTTCTGGAATCCTCAGTGTAGTGCCAATGGTGGCAGCATCAAGTTTGGCGATGAGCTCCTCGTGTATGTTTGTTAATTTGCTCGAATCAGGGTTGAAATGAGCCCCGCATGCAAGCACTATGTCTGCACACTGCACCGAGATAGGGAAACTGCCAGCAAAAGCCAGACCACTGTCATGAATCATCTATGCCATTGGTGTAGGGTTTGCATCTGTCAACCTTGACCAAAAATCACCAAAGTCAAGGTGGCAAACTTCACTGTCCCTGATATTAGCGAATGGCAGATTCTAGTGGTGAGACTTGTTTCTTGCCCCTGGAATTTGATCTTCATGTTGATAGTAATTTAGAGAGTAGAGCTGCAAGCTAGACTTGGGATGGAATTACAGAGGGGATGGATATGCGCACAATGAATTTAGATCGCAAGGGTTCAAGCAATAGATAACATGAAAGAAGTGTGTAAAATGCATAGGGGGGTTGCTCATTATATAGCCGTTTAGGAGAGAGAAAGGCAATAAATGTGCATTAAATACATATCTACTAATTTGAAAATCAAGATAAATTCAGGTAGAGCAGGAAAAATTATCATGAATGGCACTTGGTTCATTTGGGACATGTGGGATGTGAAAGCGTGAAGTACGCGGCTCGGCCGATTTAGACGATGTGGGGAAAAGATTCACAAATTCTTTTAGGACATGTGGGACATGAAGTACATGCAAAGTACGCGACTCGGCTGAATTGGCCGAAAAAGGGAACAACTAGGGTCTGGACTGAACTTGGGACATTTGGGACAAAATTTTTTAATGGGTCCTGAAAAGGAACTGACTTTGGGTAAATCGGCCGATCGGGGAATAGAGAGCCCGATTGAACTTGGGACACGCAGGACAAAAATGTCCGACAGGCCCGAAAAACACACAAAATGACCCAAAAACGCAGATTTTTTTTAATTTCTTGACTTTTCACATTACCAGGATAACAGAGAAGACACTTAACCTCAAAATTTTAAATTTTCAACTTCTTAAAAGTCAGGGGAGCTTTTGAGTGGACAACAGCTAGCTCCTTCTGCGGATGACTTGGCATAATATCCAAAGAATGAGACAAGGCAAGAATTTAGACAAACTCGAGCGAAGTAGATCAGTACCTTATCCATTGGGCCACAGAGTCATCGAATGCAAACCAATACAGAGGACAACACACCAAAACAACACACAAAAACAAGGGAAAGAAAGGAGGACACAAATGTTGTACAGAATATACACAGGACTTCCTAATCACCTATGACTTGAACAATTTCAGGTACTACCCACTATAAGGAAATGGGAGAGAAGAACCATCCATATAATCAAGGTAAAAATAATTATTACCAGCAAAGTTCTTGATCTTGAAAGGTTCTGAGCCAAAGGTAATCAAACTTTCCATGGCTGCCACGAGGTTCATGCCTTTTATCCCATAGTAAAACGAGTGTCTCCAACTTGGAAATCTCTGAACCTAGCTTTCTTATCAAACAGGACCTTTACCTTCTACTAGTGAGCAGATATCCTATCAGCAACTTCCAATCTGTCCTCATTCAATTTGTGAAGGTACTTAATTCTCTTATCCAAAGCATCATTGAAATTGGTATCTTCAATGGCCTTCATTAGATGCAAGGCTGGCAGCTCCACTGTTACTAGCAATTGAGCTTCTACTCCATATACCACCTAAAAAGGATAAATTCCAATGGCTCTCTTAGGTGTGATCCTATCTACCCAAAGAGCATCATAGAGTTTCTTGTGCTAGTTTTGTTGCGACTCATTGACTAATTTCCTTATTATGGTCACCAGATTTTTATTAGTAGATTCTGCTTGTCCATTTCCCTGAGGATAGTAATCTAAGGAGTGAGCCAAGGAGATGCCATATCCATAGCAAAAATCCATCATCTCAGTTGAAGAAAAATTGGAAGCATTATCAGTCACAATCTTGTTTGGCACACCATACCTTACCAAGATGTTTTCTTTGATGAAACTGCATACCACTTCATAAGTAGTACTCTTTACTGGAATGGCTTCTATCCATTTGGTGAAATAATTTGTGGTAGTTAATACATGAGTATGGCCAGCACTAGAAGAGGTATTAAGTGCTCCAATGAAATCCAAACCCCACTGTCTGAAAAGGTTCTTTAATTAAAACTGGCTTCAGGGGCAAAGAGGCCAACTTGGGTCTACCTACGAAAGTCTGACAAGCCTCACATTTATCAACCCACTTTGATGCATCTCTGAACAAGGTAGGCCAGTAATATCCTCCACAAAGAATCTTGTGAGCAGTAACAGTTGATGAGTAGTGCCCTCCACATGCCTGATCATGAAAAGCTGAGAGTAGCTTTTTCTGCTGTTCCTTGTCCACACATTTCAAAAACCTTCCATCTAACCCGCGTTTAAACAAGGCGTTTTCCCACAACACATATTGCACTAACCTTAGTTTAACAGCCCTCTTTTCTTTGGCAGTCAAATGAGAGGGGCATTCCCCATAGGTGAGAAAATGAGTGATATCAGCATACCATTCGTCAACTGAGCTAAGAAACAGAATGGTAGGAAGACCAACTTTATCCTCCAGTAACTCATGTCTAGCTCCTTCAGCGATGAGTTCACACAGGCCTTTTCCACGGACGAGCTTGGTCGGTTTGATGTCAATATCATATTCTTGGACCTTGGCCACCCAGTTCCCTCTCTTGGACCCAAATTCCTGTTGTGTGAGAATTGACTTAATAGTTGTATCTGGTACCAACACCATGGAGTGAGAGTTAAGAATGTAAAAACGAAACTGCTTGACAACTTTAACCACTGCAAAAGCATGTTTTTCCATTATGGTGTATTTTAACTCATGATCTTTTAGAATATAGCTCATAAATGCAATTGGGAGTTCATGCTCATTAGAATCTTCCTGAGTCAAAACAGCAGCCAAGGTGTTATCTGTGGCGTAGCAATAGATAATGAAATCTTTGCTGAAATCTGGACATGCTAAAACAGGAGTTTTAGCAATGGCTCTTTTAATACCTTCAAAGGCTTCTTTCCCTTCAGGAGACCAACCAAACATTTGTTTTCCTTTCATCATTTGGGAGATATTCAAAGTTAGCTCAGTAAAATCAGGGATGAACCTTCTCAAAAAGTTGATCTTACCAAAGAAAGAGTGCACGCCCTTTTTGCTAGTTGGAAGAGGAATTTGCTGAATAGCTTGAAACTCGCTCAGGATCGATTTTAATACCATCTTTGGAGACAATGTGCCCTAATAATTTCCCCTCTGTGACACAAAAGACAGATTTTTTAGGATTCAAAGAGATCCCATGTTCTCTACATCTTAGCAGAACTGTCTCCAGGTGCTGAAAATGATCCGCCCTTGTTTTAGAATACACAGTCAAGTCATCAAGGTATACAACAATACACTTCCCTTTCAAACTTCCAAAGGCCAAGTCCATAGCCCTCTGAAAAGTAGCACCGGCATTAATGAGCCCAAAAGGCATCCTTTTGTAAGCAAAGGTACCCCAAGGGGTAGTGAAAGTCATTTTGTGTTGATCTGCAGTATTAACTTCTACCTGGTTATATCCTGAGAATCCATCAAGCATAGACAACATTTTGGATCCCATTACTACTTGCAAGACCTGATCCATCATAGGTAAAGGATAATTATCTTTCAAGGAAGCTTGATTCAGATTCCTGAAGTCAACACAGATACGAATCTCACCATTTTTCTTTCTAACAGGTACAATATTGGCAATCCATGTTGAATGATGGATAGGAAAAATGATTTTGGCTTTTAACAACTTCTGTATTTCTTGAAAAATGGTGTCAGCTATTTTAGGATTGTATTTCCTTTACTTCTGTTTAAAAGGCTTAATCCCAGGTTTGCGAGGGATAAAATGCTGCATCTCCTTTGGTTGGAAATATTTTAAATCTTCATAGGAGTAGGCAAGAACATCCTTATACCTCTTTAAAAGATCAATTACTTTCTTCCTCTCATCTGGTGTGCAACATTTTCCAATGTTCACGAGCTTAGGGTCAGTAGAACTCCCAATATTAATTTTGTCATATTCAGCTGATTGTTGAGGTCCAGTAGAAGCTCTAGACTTTACATACCTGTCGTGTTTATCAAACAGTTCCTCTAAACTCACCAATCCTTTAGGGATCTTGTTTCCCTTGAGTTTGATACATCCATCCTGATCCGTTTCTTCTTCTTGGGTGGCTGCTTTGTCAAAGGGCACACTTTCATGAGGCAAGTTGTCACTTCCTTCAAAGTACAACTGTTCAAAATTATCCTTGAGTTCTAAGAAAGAAAGCAAGTGTTGATCATCATTGAAAACTTGCTAGTTACTTGTATTATCAGGTACACTAGGTCGATGGATCATCTCAATGGTGAACTTATCTTGAGAGAAGTCAGGATGAGGTATGAGTAGTGACCCTGAGACTGCTAATGAATCAGCCCTGATATTTTCTTCCCTAGGTACTTCTTCGATAGAGAAAGCATCAAGAAATTCAATGGAATCCCAAACCTGATTCCGGTAATGTTTCAACCTTACATTTTTTTACCTGGAAGAGGTTTCTAACTTGCTTTACAATCAATTCCGCATCTCCACGAGCTAGAAGATTCTTCACACCTTGTTCTTTTGCCACCTGGAGTCCAAGAATGAGAGCCTCATACTCTGTTGTATTATTGGTATTTTCAAATTGCAACTTGAATGAGAAAGGATGAAGGCTTCCTTCAGGTGACACCAATATGACACCAGCTCCAGAACCAGCTGAGGAACAACTTCCATCAAACTCTAATATCCAAACACCATTAGGATCTTTAGGTGAGACTTTGGGAAGTTGGATTTCTTCAGGAGACATAATCATGTAGTTGCCATGCCCCATATCCTCATAGAGTATTTGTGCTTTGGGATCATCGGTTTTTTGTACAATATACTCAGACTGCTTCTCAGGCAGCAGCTTCTTCATTTGTCCCATTAACAGGTATGAGGGCATGTGACCAATCCATTTGAATTTCTCCACCCACATCCTTACAGAAGTTTCTGCTTAGCAACATCCCGTATGAAGGAGGAATATCTGCTACTAAGATAGTAGCCAAAACTTTCTTCTCAGGAAAAGCAGCAAAAGCCACTTGTGCATCTTTAATTCTTCCGACCAAGGGCACTTCCTTACTCTCCATAGAATAACAAGATCCATAAGTGCATGTGAGAGTCAAGCCTAAGGCATGAGCTACTTTAGCAGGCATCACATTATCTGATGCTCCTGAGTCTATGACGTAATTACTGAGCCTATGGCAGCTATAAGAAGTGTTACATAGAATGGTTTGATTTTGTCATTGGGTGAGGTGACAGTGGCTACCAGATTAGGCTGTGGTGCAAAAGAAGGAGTGGGTAAAAGGCCTTTAGATGTAGTTTTAGAATGGGAATTGACAAAGTGAATCATTTTAGCAAAAGCCTTGGGATGGGTTTGATAATATTCAGCCTCTGAGATTTGAACCTTAGTCTTTTTTAGGTGATCAATAATATCAAAAGACCCAGAAGTGGACGGGTTATCATCACTTGAAATCTTAGGTTTATCAATTTTAGGGGAAAAAGAAGTAACTTTAGTAGCAGAATTGACAGGACTCACCTTTGGTGTAGATGAAATGGGGATAGGAGATCCTCTTTTTACAATTACGGGGATAGTTGTCGACTACTCCTTAGATTTCTTGGTGGGCTGTATCACTTTCTCCCTCTGATTTGTCTACTCTCAAGTCATGACAGCATATGATTCGCTATTCATGTCTGCTACTACTTCGTCATAATCATCCCCTTCATCAATGCCTTCAGTGGTGAAGAAATTAACTCGAGATCCCTCAAGTTCATCTGCTTCATCATCAACCTCTTCAACAAATTCCTCACAATCTTCATTAACCTCCTCATCCTCTGGTTCCTCAACTTCACAGGTTGCATTGACAGGAACTTTAATAGGAGGTCCTTCAAGTACTAGCCTTGTTTGAGAAGCAGGAAAATGATTTATGGGCTGAAAATTCCTCCTTGGAACGTCTGCATATGGAGCATGCTGAGCCAATTGTTTATTAATGGCGATGAGATCATTTGCAAGTTTTTGAACCAATGGATCAGGTCTAAGAGTGGAAGAGGAGGAAGAAGCAGACTTAGATTTAGAAGGGTCTCTCCTCAACTTCCCTGACATGATTAAATCATCTTCGACACTAACAGCAAGAGTTTGATCCTCAGCCAATGTTGCGAGATTAGCCCTTCTCAGTGCATAACTAACTTCAGGTGATTGGGCATTTAGGAAGAAACATTTTTGAATTTGATCTACAGGTCGAGTATTTGGTGGAATTTTGTTAATCAACCTATTGAATTGGGCCACAAATTCTCTCATGGGCTCTTGTGAATCCTTCTTTATTTGAGAGATTTGGGCTAGCAAGGCATGCACGTCTTCTACTGGTTTGAAACGGTTTTCAAACCTAGTTCTCATTGTGTCCCAGCTAGTGATACCACTGGCCGGAAGGTGATAGAACCAATCAGCAGCATTATCTTGTAAAGTATCAACAAAAATTCTTACGGAGACATCTTCATGTTCAACTCCCAGAACCTCCGCATGCAACTATGAAGGCTGCGATGTGTTCATTAGGATGCACTTTACCATCACCTTTGAATTTATGGAAGTTCTTCCGGTTACCTCTGGGTAACTCATGAAAAGGCTGAGGAAGGGCAAGGGGCCCGACATGATGACCCCAGGGAAATGGTACCACCATTCTTGGAAAAATGGCTTGAAGAGGAACTGCAACACCAGCAAGAATCAAAGCTCAAAGATTAGGACTAATTGGCTCTGAAGGAATACCACCCGTAGGGATTCTATCTTGGACAGGTGGAGTGCTTGTTGAACGAGTCTTTCTATTTCTTCTTATTGAAGGGAAAGGAAAACCCTACTGTTCCAAAAGCTGAAACTGAGAATCTTCAATACCAAGGGCCTTCTCCCTCGAGTAAAACGCAGAGTCACCAGATCAAAAGATGATCAATAAATAAACTGGAATATGATTCCCCAGCGGAGTCGCCAAAAAATGTTGGTCATCAAAAAAGGACTTCATGAAGAGCAATAGTCAGGGGACAAGAAGTCCCTCCTCTTTAATGGGAGAGGTTCCCTTATTCAGAAACGAACCTATTTACACATATACAAAACATGATTTTCTTGTGGAACTTGGATATTATGAAAGTGTTTTCTATAAGGATCATCAATTACAAAAGGACTGAGGAATGAGAATGTGAGAAAGAGCAGAAAGGCACCATTCAGAATTATAGATGACAGAGTAATTCCTTATGCATGCGAAGGTACAGTGAATTGAAACAAGATCATTAGTATCATATTAGTAAGATGAAATTTGAAAGACACAAAGTTCTGTAAATAACATCTGTAAGAATACAAAGCTTCTTAACATAATATAGACAAATGATCTAATACAAGATTAAATGAATAGCTTAGGGATAAAGGAAATCAGATAGACAAAGAATGAAAAGTCCTTCTATATTGATTTCTTTATGATTTATTTACACTTTCAGAAAATAAGACGAGTTCTTCCCCCTTCAAAATGGCAAGGAGAGGCCATTATATAGTTTACAAATCAGTTACTCTCGGTAACTACTTCTTTTAACTAATGATTAGTTAAAGGGTTGCCAATCGCAATACCCCAACTAATTATTACAATAAATTCGAGAGAAAGAATGGGAAGAGAAGAGAAGAATTAGGAGAAGAAGACAGGTGCTTATGACTGGGAGGGACCCACTGACTTTAAAATCTGCTGTCTGAATCTCTTCAATGCCTCGGCTATGTCTCTGCCACGAGGGACTGACGTGTTGGCTGTAGACTGAGTCCAAAATCTGAGGCACTTCTCCATTTCCTTATCAAACTCGACATGAGTATGATAATCCTTATTTGCTTCTTTAATGGCAGATTGAAGAGAGCAGATTTCTTTCATTTTTTCTTTAGAAATGGAGCTTTCCTTGAACAGATTACCTTTGACAAAAGCTCTGAACTGAGCTTTGATTTCTTGTAAGGAGAGAGGCACACCAGAAGTCTCATCCTGAAGATGACAATGTATATCTTTGAAAGCAGATACAACTAGTGTTTTGAAAGCCTCACCCTTCTACCAGCTATTCTTCAATTCTCCCAAAGCCTCCTCCAGGACTTTGATCTTCCACTCCACGCTGTAAACCTAGGACTTTGACAGATTATCCTTTGCATCATCAAAAACCTTACTCACCAATAAAATGTTTTCATCTGTTTGTCCCATGAGGCAGAGGTCTACTATGCAACTGCTCCAAAGTTTAAGCTCTTTATCTATGATCCCAATAGTGGAGGAGAGATTCTGTTGCAAGTTGTTCACCTTTCCGTGGAGTTTGAAAGCTTCATCGATGAAGTTCAATCCTGCAACAAGCATATCTTCCACCATGGCCTCCATAGCTCTGCCATAGATGGAATACTTGTGCATATCTTTAATACTCTGTACCTCATCTTGGCTCAAAATCACAGGTGGTGGAAGAGTAGTCAATGGGGTAGGGTCCAAAACTTTGTCCTTGGACAAAAGAGATTTGATGAAACCTGTAAGAATTTGGGCTTGTTATTCCAACTGTTCTATGGTTTGCTACCCTTTCTCTACCCTCCCAATGACTCTTGTGACTGTTTCCTGGAGGTTGTGGATCTCACCTTCAGGGGTAGACTCTCCCATGGGAATTCTTGAGAGTTCCAAGGTCAGATGCCTGTAAATCCTGCTCTGGTTTATCTACTGTAGGCTTAGCTATTTCCAGGAATTGCTGGCCCTAAGCATCAGACACTATCCTGGAGGTAATTCTGGCTTTTTTGGCGCGAGAAGGAGGAGTAGTGCCTAACAAGGCTGCCACAGCATCAAAATTTGGTCCTGAGCTCTGAGAGGAAGACTTTCTCTTCCTACTGTCGACAAGAGGTTGCACCCATGCAAAAGAGGAGGAGGAAGAAGTAGGAGGGGCAAGAGGACCAAGAGACAAAGAACTCATGGCGCCCAAGGTTTCTACTGTTGTTGTCTCGAGTTGAGACATGAGTGGGGTGCTTGAGACAACTGGTGCAGAGGAATCAATAGTACTTGGAAGTTCAGTGCTCTGTACCTCTTTTTCCTTATCCGTTGGAGCTTCAGGGGTGCTTGTAGGAGCTGGCACTTCACTCTCTTCACTTTCACTGAGAACAATAATGTTCTCTGGTCCCAAAGGCAATTCTGCATGCTTTCTCTAGGGGATCTTCTTCCACGGGCTCCTTCTTAATCTCTTTGAATTTCTTTTGATATACCTAGGTGGATGAGGAAGGAGTAGAGGTTGCAGGTCCTTGAGTTGACGAGGTAGGAGGGGTTTGCACAGGTGTGTCTGATCTGGGAGTCGATGCTTCCCTCCTTGGTGTTGAAACATCCTTGGAGGAGGATTCCCCTGAGTGCCTCCTAAGCTCACGGACTTTTCTCTCAAACCAGATCT
Source organism: Taxus chinensis (assembly GCA_019776745.2). NCBI lineage: Eukaryota > Viridiplantae > Streptophyta > Pinopsida > Cupressales > Taxaceae > Taxus > Taxus chinensis. Next base: position 130,763,669 of record CM034148.1, read on the forward strand.
TAGTCCTGACTAAGACTGGAGCCAGGATCTCAGCCAAATCATCTTTCTCCTTTTTGAACCAATCCAAGTCCTCCAAGGGAGTGTGCTTGACCACATTTTCATACTCATATGAGTATAGATCAGAGTTTTCATCCTTGAGTCCTTCAAGAACTTGGTACAAGCCGAGTTCTTGGATTAATTGCAGAGAAAACTTGCTGTAATGCCTCCTTCTGGCTTCAAAATCATCAGCACAGTCAGCCCAATAGTCTTCTGTGTCTACCCTATGATGATAGGTTATCTTGATATTCTGCTTAATAAACTTCTTCTAAGTCGAAGCAAGTTCTGGGCTTGAAGAAATGGACAGTAATGGGAGCCAGGGAACTTTCTATATTCTGTGCGTCCAGGGCTGTTTTACAAGTGTAGTTTCCCAAAGAGATGGGGAAGTGCAAACCAGTAATTTTCTTGTCTCTGCAGGTTCTATGCAATTTTTCTAATTGCCTGCATACTTCTATCAAGGCCATCTTGTCACTGCAGAACATAGGAAGCCTGAGAGGAGTGCTCTCGTAGCCAGCAAGCCTGATATAGGAAAATTTTCTGAATTAGATAAAATAAGCACCGTAGTGTGATATCAGACCCATGGCTTCATCAAAAAATCTTCTAGTAGTGTCACCCTCAAGAAGTCTGACCATGTACATGGTGAAAGCATCATTCACCCTTCGGAAATTGCGATTGCTGGTCTCTAGGGTGAACTGCGGGCAGTAGGCATACACAGGATCATCCTTGTGGGCATCAATGTAAGAAAATCCAAACCATTGCCTCGATGCCGCCAGAGTATACATCAGGTACGAAGTCATATAGAATTTCTTCGTTTGTTGTACATTAGACAGCTTGCTCCGCTAGGTTCATACTGATGATTTCTACCCAGTTGATATTTTGAGTTCCCTCGCACACCATATTGATGAGCGGGCACATCCAGAAATGGAACTCATTAGTAGAGGGTAAGCCCATAACCCGAGCCAGTAGGATTATGAAATCTGACAATTCTTCATTGAAATCTACACGGAAAAGAGTCTTGGATAGACGAGATGCCCCCTTCTTAGGGTTTTTAAGCCAGGACTTCGCCACCCGCGCCTTATAGTTATCGCTGTCTTGATTGAAAAGGGCCTGTGCTTGATTCTAGGAGACAACTATGGCATTATCCATTTCTAGAATCCTTAGTGCAGTGCCAATGGTGGAAGTGTCAAGTTTTGTGATGAGCTCCCCGTGCATTTTTGTCAATTCACTCGAATCAGGGTTGAAATGAGCCCCGCATGAGAGCACTGTGTCTGCACATTGCACCGAGATAGGGAAACCACCAGCAAAAGCCAGACCGCTGTCATGAATCATCTGTGCCATTGGTGAAGGGTTTGCATCTGTCATCCTTGACCAAAAAATCACCAAAATCAAGGTGGCGAACTTCACTGTCCCCAATATTAGGAACGGCAGACTCGAGTGGTGAAATTTGTTCCTGCCCCTGAGAATTTGATCTTCATGTTGATAGTAACTCAGAGAGCAGAGCTTGCAAGCTAGACTTGGGATGGAATTGCAGAGGGAATGGATACGCGCGCAGGAATTTAGATTGCAAGGGTTCGAGCAATAGATAGCATGGAAAGCAGTGTAAAAAACGCATAGGGGGGCCGCTTGTTATATAGCCGTTTAGGAGAGAGAAAGGTAATAAATGCGCATTGAATACATACCTACCAAATTTGAAAAAGCAAGAAATTCGGGTAGAGCGGGAAAAATTAGCACGAATGGCACTTGGTTCATTTGGGACATGAGGGACGCGAAAGCGCGAAGTACGCGGCTCGGTCGATTCGGGCGAAGAAGGGAAAAGACGCACAAATGCATTTGGGACATGTGGGACGTGAATACGCAAAGTACGTGAATCGGCCGAATCAGACGAAAAGGGAACAACTAGTCTGGGTGAACTTGGGACATTTGGGACAAAAAGTTTCGACGGGTCCGAAAAGAACAGACTTCGAGGTAAACCGGCCGATCGGGGAATAGAGGCCCAATTGAACTTGGGACACGCGGGACAAAAATTTCCGACAGGCCCGAAAAAACACACAAAATGACCCAAAAATGCAGATTTTCTCAATTTCTTTGACTTTTCACATTATCAGCACAACAAGAAAGGCACTTAACCTCAAAATTTTAAATTTTCACCTTCTTAAAAGCAGGGGAATTTTGAGTGGACAACACATCCTAAGTAAATTGTCTTATTATTCACCCACCTATTGAAGATCATGCATAGTATGCAATGAAGTCAACAAGTTGGGGTGGTTTTGAATTTGAGGTAATTGTGAAGTAGAATTTGTAAATGGATCCACCTGATCCTAATGGAGAGGCAAAGGTATAAGGGTTGAATAATCAGGGTAAGTGTTTTAGATTACTTAGTAGACTGTGCATTGGTTTACCAGCTTAGGAGTGACTTCATTTCCCTTCAATGCCAACCCAAAAGCTTTTTAAGAAGATTGAAGATTGTTGATTACTTTTTGATTGTTGAGTCTCTTGGATTGCTTTGCATTACCACCAAGCTTGTTGTTTTAGAATAACTCTGGAACAAACTCCATCGTGGACAGGTAAGAGATTAGCTCTTTAAAATGCTCTATTCATTCAATATTTTATGCATATGTGAAAGGAGATACTCAAGGTTAAACACAGTGCATGTTCAAATTGTTAGTTCATTGGGTCAGATGGCCTAACAATCATGTAGGAGTAAGACTGTTCCAAATTCTTTTGCATGACATTAGCTGTAATAAAATGAGGAAAAGAGGTGTCAAAGGGAGTAAGGGAACATGGGTTCACATTATTGTAATAATAAATAGCTAGTGGTCAAGCACAATTTACTCGTTATGGGATCACCCTCAAGATATCATAGGGACGACTTCGTGAAATTGTAAACAATAATTGAAACCATGTTGGGAAAGAGGAGAAAAAGGCATGAAACAAAACTGAAATGATATCTTTTGGCACATATGTTCTCAGAGTGCTGACACCATCCTCTTCTCCACCTGGGAGGCATAACAAGCATCCCCCATAGTTTCTTGAAAATCTTCCTTTGGCTTGCATAAAGAAACTTGAGTTATATTTGTTATGTTTTAATGTGGTTACAAGACTGTATTCTATTTTCAGCTATGTTTTAAATGCTGAAACTTTGCTTAGAATGTGTTCCTCCCCTGAAACCTCCACTTCTAAAACCACAAGTTGAAGTCTACTCATTCTGCTCCACAATAAACCATTGCGGTTGGGGCTTCCAAAACCAAAATAAAATCCACTCATGTCTTATCCAAAACAAACTAGGCATGTCATGAAAGGCTTAGGAAAAAGAGTGTTTCAAAACCCTCTAATTCCTGTTGTGATCAAATCTGGAACACGATGGAAATTGAATACTGTTGATTCTGGAATCTAAATAGAAAAGATAATTATGAGCCTAGTGCATTGGAGAAAGAGTATAGAGATATTGTAACCCATAGTAAATTCAAGACCCAAAATAACATCAAGTAACCAATAGAAGGATTGGATAGTTATTCCAAATTAGAAATGAGAGATCATATGTTAATGAAGTGAGACAAGTAGATAGAGCAATGGAAGGATGGACTGTGAACAAGAGAAATTCACTGTAGAGTGCATGTCAATGAACAAGTCATTGAGAAAGAGTTGTAATTTGTAACAATTGCAACATGATCACTATACAAGAAGCATATCTAGAACCAATGCAACCCCCAATAGAGTTACTTCTATTGAAATCATAAGGGAACCTGAAAAACCATCTTGCAGTGAGATTTCTATATGACATAGAATATGGGGCCCAATAAGTATGACAAGGATGCCTACATTAATAGGCTTACTTGAAAGAAATGTTTTGACAAGATAGAAGAATGACATTCTTGTCTCTAAACATTAAGAAGGACATGAAAAGACAAAGATTAAAGAGATTAAGCATGGAATGAATTCAATTTTTTTCAAGTATGGAAACAATAAATAGATTAACATTTGAAATGTTGAAATGATTGCAAACAAACCTTCAAGTGTTTATGAAAATTCTATAGAACCTTTCAAATCGAGCAAAGGAATGTTGTACCAAGCAAGTTTGCTTTGCATAACATTGGTGATATGATATATGACATTAGATCAGTCAGGAAATTTTAACCTTGAACTCTGTATCCTAAACATAGTACACAAGTGAAATCCTTCATGAATGCTTGTTATGTTGAGTTAGAATTAATGCATAATTATGCCCTTCCATATGTGCAGAGATTAAAAATCCTAGTTCACTGTATCATGGGGACAGAAACAAGTTTTAAGGCATTATGTTACCCTTAAAATTTTACCCAAATCAAATTTTAAAGAGTTTATAAGAAAATTGAGGAATATATGACAGCTTTCCAGAAGGTTACACCATTGCATATGCCAAAAGTTAAGTTCAACAATTAACCGTTATGAAATTGCAGAAGAATATGACAACTTCATATGGAAGTAGATAATAATCTAACTATCAAAGTGTTGTAAATGAGGATGAAAACCCACACTTGAAGTCAGGGACATGATCAGGGCTAACATGGAGTCCAGGTTTGTGTTGACATCCCAAAATCGCTAAATGGACATAAAGTTATCCTCTGCTGCTTCCGCTAGCCCAGAAATGCATCTCCTATGTCAAATATACTTCCAACATTACGAAGGGTGAACAGGAATATATTCGAAATAAAAAATGACCTGTGAGGATGACCTCCCCGTTTCATATCGCTCTTATGGATCCTCCAATATTTCATGTGGACGTGCGAACCCAAAACCATTAGACATGAAATTTACCAATCTAATCAGAGGGTCCAAGAAATTGCTTCCCGCGCCCAACCTTATCCGTGCGTGGGAAAAATTTCTTCCCGTACCCTGCATATTCCACACTCGAGGAAAAATTGCTTCCTGAGCTCCGCATTTCCGCGCTAAGAAGAAGAAGGATTGCAAACTACACCTTTCCTTTAGATGATTTAGGTGAGAATACAGTCTTCCAGCACCCCAAATATATCTGCGCCTCTTGAATGATTTTCATTCAAGTGCCCCACCTTTCCACACTGGGTGTGATGAGTTGTATCTCCCAATTGCCTTTCACTAACAACTCATATTTTGTATTTTGATAATACCATTATAGCTATGTCAATGTATTTTTTAAGTACACAACTGGAACATCATTATGACAATTTCCATGAACTTTTGGCATAATGACTAATTGATGGATAGTTATATCTAAGTTGCCTTTATTTTGAGAAAAATTATGTGTGCATTTACTCTTGTTGTTCCAATAGAGTTTTTTGGATGATTATATGTGTTGAAATTCCACTCCTGGTTGTAAGTAATTTTCCATATTTAGCAAAGTAACCTATCCCGCCTTAAATAAATAGACCTTGTCCACAACATAAGTTGAAATTATTCTACAATTAAAGAGCCCACATTTATGAAGATATTTTGAAACATGAAGTGATGGAACTCAATTCCTTGTGCCATGGGATAAGTTTAGTTACAGAATTGTTTGGCTTAGTGGAAAACAAATCAATCTCTGATTTGGTCATTGATAAAGAACTAAGTGAAGAATTGACCTGTGCTCAGGATTAACTTTCACTCTGTTAGTGTGTTTCGTGAAGAACTAATTCTTAGTCGAACACTTGTGTATTTCAAACATGTGAATCTGAATCTCTCACTTATTTTGTTGTGAAGAATCTTTGTTGTATACTTTTTCTTCATCAATTTTTCTAACTAAATGATAAGGTTGTTCTTGGGTCTCAAGGGGCGGTATTTTAGTAGGGAGTTACAGTTAGTTACTGACTGACTAGAGGAGAGTCAATAAGTCTATATTTGGAACTCCCCATACCAGAGGTAGAGATTACTCTGATCTTTTAATTCCTAGAGGCACGTGACATGCTTAGCTTGTCCCAAAATCAATCCAAAAATTTGAGCCTCCCAAGTCAAATTTAGAATTTTAGTTACAAAGTTGGGAAAGGGTTACACCACCAAAGTCAAGGCCCACTTGAGGTCTAGTATAATCCTACCTCCACAAGTTTTATTTCATGCACCATTTACCCTTAGGAACAATCTACTTTTTGACATCCTGCAACTTCGTTAACAAAGTAAGTAACATTTAGCTTAATAAAGTCACATTTGTCATGTCTGAGCTAATAAAGTAAATACAATTTCCAACAATTAAAAATGTGACAGTAAAATAAAAACACTTTCACAATCTCCTAGATGAACTATAACTACTACACACTAACACCGACAATATTTCAAGTCTACGCTCCCTGGTTTGATAACTCCTAACGATGAATGTAACTTACATGTACAACATAATATTACACAAGTTGTCAAATTTTTACCACATTGCACACCACTCGAAATACCTTCTATGGTTGGTCCCATATCCACATCCAATCTAATCCTGATACCAATGTCCTGCATTCCAAATCCAAAATCTCAACATGACCTTACATCAAACAATTCACAACATCATGAAAAATCCATACATCTAAAAATCAATACTCAAAATCCAAAATCACATAATTCTAAACATCCAAAATCCATATAATATAGTTTGATCAAAACATCCATAAAATCTAAAATGTAAAAATCAAAACATCCAACATATGTTATGTATCAAAAATACAACATGTTAGTATAAAATAAGAATATCGCAAATCAACATATATAACTGTCTATCATTTCCATCTATTGATTCATAATAAAAATGTAAATCACATGATTTCAATAATCTAAATATCCACACAGTACATCATATACTGATCAACATATAATACTCAAACGTCTAAATATCAATCCAACAGTAACAACATCAAAATGAAATAGTGTCGAAGAGAAGTGGGCATTACATCTACTTCCCCTTAGACTCGAATTCCTCCTAGAAAATCATGTTCTCAAAGTCTATAGGTGGCGTGAATAATGATTTGGTGTTGTTAGGGCATGTTCGGTTAAAAGGACATTCGACGTTTACCCCAGTTCTTGCCTTAGTGACCCTATTGCTAAGCATTGAATGGTTGTGTGTGCTCTTGTTGACCGTTAATTGACTTCAACCTTATCACAGAGAAGGATTAACATCCTTCCTCTCCATCTTTCCTTCTCGCGTCGTTGTTGATGGCTCTGGTTTTGGACCTTGTAGCATCCCTTTGTGATTATTCTATTAAGGGAAAATCATGTTCTCAAAGTCTATAGGTGGCTTGAATGACGATTTGGTGTTGTTAGGGTGTGTTTGGTTAAAAGGATCATCCATATAATAATAATTGTAATGAATTATCGATCTTTGGTTATTAATACTAATTGTCGAGCTTGACTGTCGCTCATTATTAATATGGTTAATAGTTTTTTTAAGCCGTAATAATAAATAATAATAATATTATTATTTTAATTATCGATTGATGATTATTATTATTTTTTATTGTTATCAGTATTATTATTAATTAGCGTTAAACTAATTTATTGTATTTTGATTGTTTCCGTAGTGTGAGCCTCAGTTCACGCAAATGAAGAGGATCCCATGTGTGGCACCTGGGTTGGTCGTTATCCAGTGTGTGCTTTCGAAAACCGTAGCCTCCCATTGTTTCTCCCCCCTTAGCCGACCAGGCCTGCTCGTATGCTTGTTTTAAATTGTTTAATTAAAGGTGAATTTAAATGCTCCTCCACCAATTTTTCCTTCCATGTTGGATCACTTGTTTTTTCCCCTCAATAGTCATGAATGAACCGTAAATGAGAGTGCGTCATTAGTAAATGGTCGAGTAGTGTTTGTTGTTTTTCCTATTACATTTTGGTTAATGCCAACACTTATAAACAAAGTGCGTGAACCCTATATCCGAAGCGTATATAACTACTTGATGAATGGATGAGTGATGATTTAGCCTGAGTGTATAACACTATAAGATGAATAATAGGGTGTGGCAATGTAGCCTAAAGTGTATACCACTCTAGGATGAATAAGAGGATTGATGATTTATCCCTAATTGTATATCACTGTAAGATGAAAAATATGGGGTGGTGATTTATCTTATAACGTATACCGCTACGAGATGATATAATAGGAGGTAGTGATTTAGCCTAAAGTGTATACCACTACAAGCTGGAAAAAATGGTGGCTGACGATTTAGCCTAAAGCGTATGTCACTAGACTAGGAATGTTGTATGATGAATTATCGCATGATGAATGTAACATCCATTTTATTGGTAAACCCTTGACAGTCGAGTATGGACCGAGGACATAAATTCCATCATAGGGTAGTTAGCACAATGCCTATAAAATAATGTAACATATGTAGTGATGAAATGACCATGTGGTGGGGAAGGCGTTGTAAATGCATGGTTTATTGGATAGGATGTAGTATATGTAAGGTGTGTAATAGTTACTGTCTAAAGGTTTTGTAATAGGTGTAGATAAACTAATAATGTAGTATGTAAGGACTAAATGTAAAACTACACTCGTATGTGATGTAGACTAGCGTAGCACGTATAATGTATAAATACATATTGTATGATGTAATGGTGTATGTAGATTGGTAATGTAACATGGAGAGATGAAATGTAAAGATAGACTCATATATAATGTAGACTAGCATAATATGTAAAATGAATGTGATGCATACATGTGCAATGTATGATGTGATGTAATGATATATGTAGTATGTAATAGTGTATGATTTTAAACACATGGATGATAGCAATATTGAAAAACTATTAAAAATGTGTAATGTGTAACATGTAAAATGTTGTAGACTAAATGTAGAATGTGTCATGTATGATGCACTAGTATGTGTAATGAAATGTAATGTGTAACACCTATAGTACAATGTGTGGGTTTTAGTGTAATGGTAATCCCTGAAGAGTCCAGTGTGAACCGAAGTAAAAGACTACATCATCAGCTAATGACGGTGCTAAAATTCTTGATGAAAGTGGTTTATAGGAAAATGCAAATATAAGAGAGGTATGATTTCTATGATGGATGAGAAATAAAAAGGGGGGGTGTTAGATGTTATGCCCCCAAAGTGTATGATAATTTGTGTACTATGTATTTAATAATGGATAAAGGTGATGAAACATGATAGATTTTGTTTAATTGATGATGCGTAAGAAGTGGTAAATCAGTATAGATGTGTGTATGCATAGGTAGTGATGTAATGGAGGAATGTAAGATGAAACAAGGTTATTTGTGGTAAAATACCCCTCAACAGTCATATAAGAACCATAATAATATGAATGCGTCATCAGCAGGGTAGAGTAACAAGAGTCACCTACCAAAAGCCAAGTTTACGCGTGGTGGGGCCTTGTTGGGAAAGGTTTGAAGTAGAACTAGGTGGTGGCGGTTAAAGTGAAATTGTATCATAAACACTAGGAGGAGGGGTAGTTGTTTTGATGAAATTAATTGGTTTGATTTTAGATTTGAGAGGAGGTCATGTTGCACTGAGTCTCAAGGGATATTTCTTATGTTTATTTGTTAATGTAGTAGACAACTTACTAGGAGTGGTTTGTGAACTAATTTCGATAGGTGGTTGACTTTGTTGACTTGGGGATATCATAGGTGATTGTTTAGGTGGTGCTTGTCCATCTGAAGAAGGTGCGGGAGAAATGGTGGCATGATGCTTACTAAGTGGAGAAGAAGCAATATCAGAAATAGGAGAAGTGCTTGTTGGACTAAGAGAAGGATCACTATGCACGTGTAAGGGGTTGTCAATCTCATGCATGTAGCGAATAAGAGAACCATCTAGATTATCCTTAGAAATATTAGTAGGAGGCTTGCTAGTACTAGTAGGAGCTTTCTTATATGGAGCTTGACTAATCGAAGGAAAAATAGACTTAAGAGACCATGTGGGTGTAGTATTTATAGGTGGACGTGCAATAGGATGTTTTATAGTGAATGAAATAAATCCCTAATGCTCAAATTTTTTGACTCTACTTTGTAAAGCATAGAAATCGTGGTCATTATGCCCATTGATTTGATGATAATGGCAATATGGATGATCTCAATACTTTGTTAGCCAATAAGTAGGATAGTAATCAATAGACGGTAGACTGAGAAATTGATGACTAAGAGGCTCAGTAAGAATGTCATGTGGCTTGGTATTGTGAGCAAGTATGAGAGGTTCTGGCGATGGAAAGACTTGAGGTTCAACTATATGACATGTAGTGGACATAGATTAAAGAGGAGATGTAGAGGGAGTAGAAACATGCAATTGAGAAGCATCCTTAAGTTATTTGATTTCATATCTAATAGATGTGATTGTGGATTCCATAGATTACATAAAGGATGTATGCGATTGAGAAACATCCTTGAGTTGTTGACTTTCACATCTAAGAGATGTGATTGTGGATTCCATGATAACAAATTTTACATGTAAGGCCTGCATCAAATCTAAGATGGGTTGGTTAGATGGAGGGTCATCAAGATTAGGGTCGATAAAGAAACTATGAAGAATACCACTTAATTCGTGTGGTGGTGTATTGTCATCAAAATACTCGGTGTCTAAGGATTTTTGTAAAATAACTTGACAAGTGGGATATATCTTAAGTAAATAAGATAAAGAAACTTGGCTCATGATAGCAGAAGAATAAAGATCCTAAGTGTGAAAGAGGTCGGGTTCACCAAAATAGTTAGCTAAAATTATGAAATACCTAATGGTATGCTAAACTAGTTAATCTAAATTAGGAGGACATAGATGCGGAAAAATAAATGTACTAAAACACTATAAATTAACTAAATAATTAAAACTAATGAAATAAAACCCTAATGTAAAAGAGAAGGATTTGGAAAATACTCATATGATTATAGTAGATTGTCACAAGATGCAAAAAATCTGACAGGAAACTCTAGGAGCAGGAAAAATCACATAGAAATCTCGTAAAGGTCAGATCTAGAAGATCTAAGAAGACTGCAGTGCCCAGGAGGCTACTGGAGCTCCCTGGGGCACCATGGTATGGTAGAATAGGTACCCTGGTCCCTGGAAAATCTCCACAACTGATTCTTTTAGGGTCACAAGATGTCATGTAACGCTTTACTTTTGTCACATTAGATTCATTGGACTGTGCCGAATGTATGAAATAATGGATGATGAATATGATGACCTGCAAAAGACCAAAGCGTTCAAATCCATAAAAATAAAAATAGAAAATGAATTGGTTGGAAGGACCTAAAATTCCACAACATTGGGCTTATTAATTTGAGTGTTTCACTACATTTCGGACCCAAATGAAGTTGTGGTGGTTGTGTTCATAATTTTCCCTAGGTTCTCTTCTACCAATGAAACTACGTGAATAACAAGATAATAGCTAAATGTAAGAAATGTAATAGCATATATGCATGGAATAAAATAGAATCCTTCCTCTATGAAGTGTGTGTTGATGTAGATCTCCTAACATTGATGCATGTAACTATGTGGATGCAAGTGATGCAATGGATGCAACTCTAGATGGGGCGATAATAGTAGATTCAACACTAGGACCCTCATTATGGTGTCATAACTTTATATTTACAGGTTTTACTTGCTTTAATTTCATAATTAATCCAGACATGGCCACCTAGGAAAAATATAAGTATGAAAAATGGTTAAAAAGATCCCAAAAATAGAAGGGAAAGTTTTAAAAGGATTGGGGCACCCCTGGTGTGACCAGGGCGCCTCAATACAAGTCGGGGTGCCCCAATTTAGGCTAAAATGATGAAAAAGTTCTAGAATAGACTGGTCATATTTATGAAAATGTGTGGAAATGATGAAATAAAATTAAAATAAGGTGGCAAAAATATGGGATTAATTAGTACTTTATTTACTCAAAAACCTTCTTATTATTATAACTAACATTTGCATGATTTTTTGACTACAGGTTGGAGGTAGAAGGTGAATCACTTAATATTATAACTAAAATTTTAAATAAGGGAACTAATTCTATCTCAATTCAGGACTCTATTGCTAGAATTAAGGAAATGGAAAATAAATTTGAAGGTATTAATTTCAGACATATTTAACGTGAAGCTAATAGTATAACTGATCATTTTTCCAATAAAGGGGTCTTGAGTGATGGAATGAAATTGATTTTCAATTTTTTTGATATTGATCCTTTAGTGAGAATGCGATTGGAAAAATAACATGCTGATAATAACATCATTACTTGATCTTTGTGACAAGAATAGGAAGGTAACTCCAAATAATAATGCAATTATGGGAAAAAAATTTGTGCTTCTTGGTAAATTCTGCATGGTTTGTTTTAATAATGAGGAGATGGGGATTCACTCATGCCAGCTGATTTTCATCCTAATTGATTCTAATCAACCTAAAGGGGTTATTTCTTTGGCTCCATGTTCTTATAGTCAACAAAAGAGAGGTATCTCTCAAGTTAGCCTAACTGTTAATAGGAAAATGGGGGGCGATCTAGAACATAATGAGCCATCGGATACCATTTGTATCAAACTCAAAGTGATGGAGGTGTTTCAAATAATGGGACTGAACCCTTTCCTCAACATTTTGGAAGGCCACAATATACAACTTAGCAAATATTTTAGGTCTGCATGAGATCCTGCTAAAAAGTGGATGGGGGTAGCATTGTGTTTTTTGGAGTGAAGATTGACTTGTCTATCAATACTTTGGCATATGTAATGGGTATGCAAAAGGAAGGGCGAGAAGTCTTCAAGATGAAAAATAATTCTAGAGATGAGGTGAAGGTACTCTTGTGAGGTAAGGAAAAACTTACTAGTCATTTTACAGGATTTTTAAGGAACTCTTTGCCCACCCCTTTCAATGAGGTGGCCCTCAACTTAATCAAGTTTGTAACTTTAGAAGGATGCCATAAGTGCATCTTCTCATACTATCTCCCCGTGCTTAATTTTATTAGGTACATGCACAATTATAGTTTCCAAAATTATATGTTAAACTCTCTCTGTGTAACCCTTGATTAGTTTTAAAAAGGAAAAATCAGCGTGCCCTTACAACAAGGGTTTATCATGGAAATTGTGAAAAGAACTGTTATGGACATGGAAACAAATGGTTAAGGGGGTGAGTGTGCTATCAAAATCCCTAGAATATTACAATTTTGATGATGACACCAATTCAGAGGATGAGGAATCAAGTGACCCCTCCTCTTCGAGTGAAGGGGAAGAGAAAGAGGTTGAAGATGTGCAGGGTCTTCAAGATCTCAAGCAAAAATAGGTGAAGGATTTGACTTTGGAAAAGGCTAAGAAGGGTGTAATTAGTCATTAGGGGAGAGAGGTCTATGATAACACCTATGGATAAACCCAATTTGAAGCACAAGGAAAAGATGTTGTAGAGCAGAGAGTTGTCTTGGCTAAAATATTTGAAGACCTTGAAAATGTGAAGAGTGATACCTGTCTCAAAAAATGTTTTATACAATTTATCCTTAGTGATTGGCATGCTATGAATATGAAAGTGGAAGAAGTGGCTCAAGTTCTAAGTGGTGCCAGTATTGAGATTCTAAAATAATGTAAGGGACTGGAAAGTGACGTGGAGCAATTAAAGGCCATGTTTCAACACTTCACTAATTGGAGTATCCTTAATGTTAAGACTACGATACAACACCTCCATATTATGGGGTAGTTAGCCAATGTATATAGATAGTGTGAAGACCAAGATACCTCAATTAAGAGGAAGAGGGGGTTGTCTGAGTTAGAACGGCTAGTCTGGGCACAAACATTTAGTCCCTGACAAAGGATTGAGCCATTTTGTTGGTTAACTTTGAGAAGAAGAATGACTGATGGTTGTTGTTAGTTTGTTGTTTTTTTGTCTTTTCTATGCTCCTAATTGTTATTAGTTTACTAGAGGTCAGTTTTGGTAATGATTTGATTGAACGATATTTTATTTTGACTGTAATGTTATTGAATAAATGCTCTATATAGGAGCTTCTTACTGAACCGAGTAAGGTCCCCTCAACCCTCTTTTACCTAATATCAAACAAAAATTAAGTGACTGGGTATGATTAAATCATACCCCAATTCAATATAAATTATTTATTAAATAACCAATTAAACATTGTTAGCTTAATTAATTAATACATCCTACATCCTACACACATACAGTTAAGGAGTAATTGTCTCTGCCTATGTAACTATTCTGGGGGGGCTTTATATTTCTTCATATCCATTGTTTTACAAACACATTGAATAAAAAATTCATCTCCTTCCATCATTGGTATCAGAGCTCTTATATCATTGGCGTGGAGTTTTGGTGTAGAAAGTCTTTCTATGGAATTTTCTTGAAAATTGAAAAGTGAAAAGGCAGTCTTCATTGGTTTTTTTATTTTGCTTTGGCTTCCAATCCTACCTGTGTGTGGAAGCGAGCTTGGGCATGGAAATTTGGAGATCCCATGCACTCAGCATTGGAGGATCGACCTGTTTAAATAGGAAACCTGCGTGAAGTGAAACCAGCCTCAACCAGCGTACAAAGGAGGAGTCCTGTAGACCAAGTTTGAGAGCACCAAGTTATTGGCACATGGGGAAGAAACCTGTTTTGGTGTTTTGAACCCACATTGGAAGTTGTAGCGACTAGTTTTTAGATATTTGGACATGTGGGAAAAATAAAATCATTGCGCGGAAATCAGACCAGCTACATCTTCCATTAAACAACAAAGTGGATCGTGTTAGAAAATTAAAGCGACCAAGGAGAGGATGTGCAAATTTTTGAAGTGAGAATAAATCTCTTGGAGTCTTCTACTATCATCCATTGTGTTTTATCAAAGCCAACACCAGCAAAGCCTGCCAATTGCAAAACCATATGGAAAAAAAATAAAAAAAAATCATCGCCATTCTCCTGAGGTACACACGCGATCTCAAAACGAGGCTAGCCCACATATGTCACAAATTTCAGATGCAGAAAGAACCGCGAGAAATGCACCAAATGTTTGGGCATTGAGCGATGATGAAGACACCGCTGGACTGTTCTTTTCCTTGGTCAATGAGCTCCACAACACTGGGAATCTTCTCTTTGACGAGATTGTGTGCCGAGGACTATTGGAGTATTTTTAGTTCGACGTTCGATGTCAATCACGGCGGATTCGTGCAGAACTTGATCGTGGCTATGATGCAGATGATGAATGCAAAGTAGAATGCCCACAGCAGTGTCTGCGTCTCACTGCACGAGCCTATAGATCCCATCTTCGAGATAGGTTCCTTCAGTAAGCATTGTAACCATTTTTTGAAAAATAAATAAAATAGAATTTTGAGTTTTTGAAACTGTCTGCTCTAAAAATATTGTTATCCGATGCCCAACTATTGAAAGGGAAAAATTTTGCCACATGGAAAACCAAGATGCAAACAATTCTTCAGTTTGAAGATCTTTGGGGGATCATTTCTGGCAAAGATGCCCCTCCCACAGACGCTGATCTGTTGGCTAAGTATGAAAAGGCCGATGCAAAAGCACTAATGCTTATCACCTTGAGCCTTTCTGATGAGGTTCAACCTTACATTTGGGAAGAAACCACTTCCTCTATGGAATGGTCCATGTTGTGTACCATCTATGAAGCCAAGAATCTGACGACGAAGTTGCATCTTTAGACAAAGCTTCACACAATGAGTATGCATGATGGTGAATCAGTCGAAGCCTTCTTGCGGCGTGTGGCCGAGTTACGCGCAAAAATTTCTGCTCTCGGTGAACTGGTAGATGACAAGTTGCTAGTCCCGCTCACCTTGCGAGCTCTTCCTTCCTGGTTTCAGACACTGATCACCACGTTGACCATCACTCAACAGGAGGTGAGTTTTTCCACACTGGTGAATTATCTCTAGCAGGAAGAATCCATTCAGAATGTTCAAGAAGCCTTCGAAGACAAGGCTCTCATCACAAGGAAAAAGCATAAGCCTCAGAAAGGGAAGTCAGCCCCCCAGAATCAGAAGCAACATCCTCAGCAGCAACCTTCTCAGTGGCCACCACAGCAGCCACCCCAGAAGCAGCAGAACAACAAGGTGGATTGATGGTGCCACATTTGCTCCACAGATACGCACATGACTGCGAACTGTTATTACAATGGTCACAAGTATGGAAACTCTGGCGAAGAGAGCACTTCTGGCCAAGGATATTCCAAGAAATCCCAATGGTGTGCTCATAATCAGAGGCAGAAGGGTCATATTGCTGCTCAGCAGGATGCCTCCTCTAATGAAGAGGTTCCAGACACAACTCATCTAGACATTGTCCTAGTCTCGTAGACTTTGCAGCTAGTTAGAAAGTGTCTGAGTTGATTGATTCGGGTGCCAGCAAACACATGACTAGTAATAAGAAGTTGTTCCATACCTTGAGTGACCAGCCCACTGGAGATAGAATCACCATCGTAGATAATAAGTTTTATATTATGGCAGTGGATTGGTGATGTCATCATTCCTCTTGGGACACGAAGATGTACACTCACGAAGGTGCTATATGTTCCAATTTTGACCTCAAATATCTTGTTTGTAAGTCAACTTATTAATCATCAAATACAGGTTGAATTGTTTATTGAGAAAGGGGTCAAGTCTTGCATCATTTCCTAGGGAGACTCAAATATTGCTCAAGCATTTATGAAGGGCCGTATATTTATACTGGATGTGGTCACTTCATCTAAGATTGCTCTCTTTGCTTCACACAGCGGAGTCCACTGCACTATGGCACTTTCAATATGGTCATCATTCTGTCAGGGATCTGCATCAAATCAGTGCCAAGGAAATGGTAAGAGGGATTCCTCCACTCTCCCATTCCTTACCTATTTTCTCAGGATGTCTTGTGGGCAAACAACACAGAGGTCTGTTCAAACAGAGCTCTTATCATTCTAGCCAGAGCATCTTTAGGTTATACACACCGATCTGTGTGGACCCCTGCCAGCTAGCTTCCAAGGTTTTGAATACTTCCAGCTCATCATTGATGATTACTCGCGGAAAATGTGGGTATATTTTCTCTTAAAGAAGAGTGAGGCATTTTCCAATTTTCAAAACTTTTACCAGCAAGCCATCAGGTATTCTGGGAAGCCTCTCCTTCTCCTCCACTCAAATCGAGGGGGGGAATTTATATCGAAGAAGTTCTTAGCATACCTAAAGCAGCATGGCATTTAGCAACATCTAACTGCACCCTGTACTCCCCAACAAAATGGGATTTCTGAGCGACACAATAGGACTGTCATGGAGATGGCTCGTTATATGCTCTCCACTGACAAGTTGGAGAATTATTTTTGGGCAGAAGGAGTCCAGACAATAGTGTATCTACTCAACTGGGCACCCACAAAGATCTTATAGAATAGGACACTAGAAGAGGTATGGACTGGTCGTAAACCTTCTATCCATCATTTGAGAGTTTTTGGTTGTACTCCATATATGCATGTTCCAGATGAGAAAAGGAAGAAGATCGATCCAAAGACACTACCATGTCTTTTCTTGGGGTATAGTACTACCTCAAAGGCATATCGTCTCATGGATCCTAAGACCAAGAAGATCTACGAGAGTCCAGATGTGGTGTGTGATGAGTCATCCTTTGACTCCCTACCACACAATGGAGATCCAGTACCGACCTCGTCACGTAGATTACTCACACATACTAGATGATGGGCAAGATGATTCTTCTTAGAGAGAAGAAGAGCTGAGTGGAGACTTGTTTGTTTATCTAGGCACACTGGATAGCACATCTTCACATCAGCAATAGCAAGCACCAATGTCTGAAATGGGTCCAGAATACTATTAGGGATGCACACCTGAAATCACTTCTAAGCACTTTTACGGGAGTCAGAACACGAAGTCAAGCCAGACATGAGGTAAATTTTTCACTTATGAGTTCAGTTGTTGATAGCACTGAACCTGACACTGATCATGAGGCATTAGACCAACCACAATGGAAACAAGCTATGAATGCTGAATATGATACCCTACTTCAGAATCAGATGTGGGAACTTGTCGATCTACGTCCAGGTAAGAAATCCATTAGCTACAAAGGGATTTTCAAAACAAAATATAAGGTAGATGGTTCAATCGAAAAACACAAAGCACGACTTGTTGTAAAGGGTTATGCTCAGCAAGAAGGAATTGACTATGACGAGACCTTTGTACCCACTATGAAGATCAAAACCATCAGATTTTTCTATGCACTGGCAGCACAGAATGGATTGAAACTTCGGTAGATGGATGTCGAGAGTGCTTTTCTGAATGGTGATCTCAAAGAAGAAGTATACATGGCCCAACCTGAAGGGTTTGTAGATGAACATCAACCACACAAGGTATGTCGTCTGATAAAGTCACTTTATGAACTCAAACAAGCTCCTAGGGCATGGTATATAAAAATTGATGATCACCTATTGCAGCATGGATTCACTCGTATCCCCTTAGATACAAATTTATATATCAAGAAGGTAGGAACAGAGATTGTTATTATGGTTTTGTACGTAGATGATCTTGTGATCATAGGAAATTCTGACAATCTTGTGGATGATGTAAAGAATGATCTGAAGAAATCCTTTGACATGACTGATTTGGGGCTACTTCACTACTGTCTTGGCTTAGAGATATGGCAGAAGAAGAATCATATCTTCATCTCCTAGATGAAATATGCCAAGACTCTCCTTGAGAAGTATGGAATGTTATATTGTAAACCAATGTCCACACCTATGGGAAAAGGTTTGTAATTATCTAGATTCTAGGATTCATGGAAGGTAGATGACACTCATTACAAGAAGCTTGTGGGGAGTCTCATTTACTTGACTTATACCAGGCCAGATCTTTGCTTTGCATTGAGCTATCTCGCCAGATTTATGCAAGAGCCGAAGAAATGTCATTAGATAGCAACAGATCATGTGTTGAGATATGTCTGAGGTATAGTTGACTTTGGTCTGGAGTATCAAAAGAACACTCAGTTCTTCTTACAGGGATATACAGACTCGGAATATGCAGGATCCGTTGATGACAAGAAATCCACTTCAGGATACGTTTTTCATCTTGGATCTAGGACCTATCTCATCGGATTAGCAAGAAGCAAATTGTTGTTGCTCTCTCATCCACTAAGGCTGAATACCGTGCCGCACAAGGAGCTGTGTGCAAAGCAGATTTGGTTACGTCGCATTCTTGCAGATATAGGGATTCCTGAGGAGAAACCTCCCATCATTCACTGCGACAATCAAGGTGTGTTGAAGCTTGTGAAGAATCCTATTTTTCATGAATGAACAAAACATATTGAGGTCGAATGTCACTACATTCGTGAACAGAGTCTTTAACCACCAAATTCAGCTCCAGTAATACCGCCCCTACTGAGTTTTCAGGTTGCAGATATTCTCACCAAGCCCTCTCAGCAAAGTGAAGTTTGATTTGTTTAGGGGGTACATTTGTAAGAGACAATGTATTAAGGGGGGAATGTTGGTGCATTAATTAATTAATACATCCTACACGCATTAGTGGTAATACAGGACAGTTATAAACAGTTACAATTGTCCTCCTTCCTCTGTAACTCTCCTCACGGGTAGCCTTTATAAGGCTCTGCTATCCATTGATTGTAAAATACACGCATTGAATAAAATATTTCTTATCCTTCCATCACTCATAAGCTAAATCATAAAATGTATACAATTAAGAATATACCATCTTATTCTTGGAATTACTTGATGAAAAACTAACAGTTTATAAGCATTTTTGCAAAATCTATTGTGGTAATGACTTTCATGAGCCGGCTATGATTATGCACTTTTGTAGCAATGCATTGTAAATTACATTTTTATTTGATGGTGTATAGACATTATCAAATTAATGGGGGTTTTGAGGAAATTTGGACGCACATATTCTTATATACCATTTCAATGGCTACAGACTTTTATTTTGATCCTGCACATTTAAAGCCTGTTAGTGTAAGTATCTATAAATAGATTTTGCACTTCTGGAAACATTATCCTTGAAAATTTGTACTCTTTGACACCATATCTAACCTTTAATGTCTCTTTACTTCAAGTTTTAACTTAGTGGAGTATTCTAGGGTTAATCCTTGGAATTCTGTGAGATGCATTTCATGATAAGAAGAAAGAAAACTAGCTATGATTTTTTTAAACTCATCTCTTTTCTTGTTTTTGAACATGATAATGAGGTAATAGTGACCCAAAGAATCATTTGTAGTGACCTAGTTAAAGTGCCCATATATATTTGAAAAATAGATGTTGGAAACTCTATGACTTTACCCATAGAGGAGGAAAATTTCGATGAATGTTAGTGTCTAAGGTTGATGCTAATGTTTTGAGTAAAGAACTTGGACCTACTCAAATCTGATATTTTGTGCTCTAATTTTTCTCATTACCTCCTATGTTGCTAATGCTTAATCCTAAATAAGCACAACATGTTAAAGAGAGAAGTGGCTAATCATTTGATGCAATAGGTTTTTCCTGATAAGATGAAAGGATTTTAAGGAGTGTTGAAACATAATATTTCCTGAAGTCTTACCAAACACTTTCAAAATGAAAATGTATGCCAATTAGTGAAAGAATGCACATACATTTGAAGCTAAAAATATATACGAATCTTAAGGAACCTTGAACTCTATATCACAAATTACTTTCCTCTCTTTCAGGCTAGTATCGGTCCGCTTCTCTTCCTTATGTTTTCAGTTTCAAATATATTTGTATTCTTTTCTTCCATAGTTATATCACATGGATTAATGGGGAAATGCATCTCTACAATTTTCGTTACGAATACCTACACAATTGTTTAATACAATGATTCTAATTGCTTATTTTACATTGTTTTTAATTGCATAACTAGGATGAAATTTGGAATAATCAAATTTTTAAT
This sequence comes from Taxus chinensis, assembly GCA_019776745.2. Taxonomy (NCBI): domain Eukaryota; kingdom Viridiplantae; phylum Streptophyta; class Pinopsida; order Cupressales; family Taxaceae; genus Taxus; species Taxus chinensis. Next base: position 130,784,442 of record CM034148.1, read on the forward strand.
TACAAATGTTATTATAATACACAATTGTTTATATATTAATATTCTTAGATCTTATTTCACATTGTTTTTACATTGCATAACTAATTTACATCTGGAAAATCAAATTTTTAAGTACAATTGCATTATTTGACATCACATAGAATTAATAATACAATTCTATCTGTACCTTTTCCAATCATTTGAAACTAAGAACTGAAATAATAAATGAATGATCAGCCTTAAGCTACAACTTGCTTACATTCCCAACAATTTTTTAAATTTGAAACATGATTCCTTGTTGGCTCTAGTGTGTATGTTTTTTATATTTGATGTCATTCTCATCTCCATCAAGACCCTACAACAGTCCATAATAGATTATACATGATTTTGGTGAAGATGAAAAAAATAGAATGACATCCTATATGGAGAATGGGAAGTTCTAAAAAATGATTCTATTATCTTGTTTCACCTGCCTATTTATTTCCAACTCATCTAGCTAAAAATGAGTAATCTGAAAAACATTTGCCCCCATTACTTTTGACCTTGAATCTTTGAAGATCATCAAAGTTTGGGAGGGCCCTAGATATAAGGCTTACCTGGAATGGAGTTTAGTTCACATAACAATCATGTGCAAAAATGCACTTGGAGGAAAGATACAATTCCTGGAACATAGGTTCATCCATACAAGAGGGCAAGCCACTTATTAAACTAACGTCATAGTATTTTTGGCCAGCATTGTTCTTTCATTGTACTTCATTTTTGTCTTCTTTCTGTTGTTTTTTGGTTTCTTACTAATTGATTGTTTGATTCAGTCTTTTTTTGTTTCTTTGGGCTTGTTAAGTTTTATCTGGGATTTGGCCTCTTTGTTTTTGTGTAGAGTCCCCAACAAAAAATCCTTTATCCTAAATAAAAATAATAATTTAAAACATTTCAAGATAATAATTAAAAAAACTGAAAATATATTTAATACATTATGTATTAAACACGAGTACTATTGTCAATACTTTTAAAATAAATTTAAAAAATTAATATGTTAATTAAATTTTGTACTAAACATAAATATTATTGTCAAAATATTTTTTAATAAATTATAAATTTGCTTTACATTCACAAAAATTAAATCGTTTGTAGTTTATCATAGTCACTGAAATTTATGTAGATTTTCTTTCACTAGTTTTTTGTCTTTATTTTGTGTTAAACAAAATCAAGAATTAAAAAATTAGAATTAATTTATTAATTTAACCATTTTAAAAATAAATTAAATTTTAGATGTAAAGAAATAAAACAAAAATTATATGCATATATGTTGATTACCTTATAAAGAGCACCATTTTGAGGAAATGTCCACAAGTGTAACTTATACCCTTCTCATTTGTCAGAAATCTTTAAAGCTAAAAAATAATCCTTATTTTATATTACTTATTAACAGTTTCTCCATCAACCCTTCCAATTATACAAAACAGAATTGATGAAAGAAGAGAATAAATGTTGCTCCCACCAGTGCATGCCAGAAAACCGACTTAAGTGGTGTTATCAGCTAATTTTAACTTCACAAAATTAATAAACGTAAAATTTTAAATTTTTTTCAAAAGTATTCTTTCACTTGATTTCTCATCCCCATCATGATCATATTGTTCTTCTGATCATTCTGGTCTTCGTTTTGTTCATTTCAGGTGAGAACTCCTCCCACCAGGTCATAAATTACGTTAATAATTAATTAAATAATATTTAATTAATTTATTACCCTTTATTTGATAAAATAAATTTTATTGACTTTTGGGTTTTTAATTGAGTAAATATTAATACAAGTATTATTAAAATTCAATTGACAAGTGTTATTTATTGCCGGGGGAAAATAAAGCTTCCACTTCCAATTGTCGGGGATGCCAAATTGGCTTCCCATACCTGGATGTCCCCTTTTCCTCGAAAATACTTCTTATTTTTCCGCTTCTGGGATTTCTTCTATTGATTTCCAACCCAACCGGTTGGCAAATGGGAAAACAATATCCTTATTTCCCACATGGGGAAATAGAAGGGGGATTGTCAGCTCACCTTTCCATTTCCCCCAGCAAATGGTTGTCTTTTTCCCACTTTCCCCTAGCAATTAATGCCACTACCCAAGGAAGAGGGAATTGGCTACAGGGAAGCTTCTTTAATTCCCGTAAACATTTCCTCGTGAAACTAGTTAGAAGAATTTTTGTTCCTTGCTTGATTTATTCGTGCTATTGCTAAACCATTACAATGAAGAAAATGAAGAATAATAGTTTGTTGTCCACGCAAGTTTTGAAAGGATTTTATTTCAACACATTGGTCTAGAAATATTTGCTAAAATCACATTCCATGCATTGTGAAGGAGAAAAGACAAGCTAAATGCCAGGGAAGAAAAGGATATCTTCCACTTAATCACCACGCAAGATTCCATGTGTGGGACAAAGGAAATCAAAAAAATTAAAAGAAATTTGTATTGTTTTAATTGTTTTCTTTACAAATCCCCACACATTCATTCCACCATGAAAGTTTATGGTCCATGCCTTGGCAAGAATAAAAAGATTACATTGGCCACACATTGGTCAAGAATGGATAAACCAAAGCAGGGGAGGTAATACATGCAGGTCCATGCATTGTGAACGAGGAATATGTGGACATGAGCAAAAAGGAAGAAGAAGATTCTCTACAAATCTCCACACATTTTCCTTAGAGAACAATCCAAAACAACAAAAGGGCATTTGTTTGTCTTGTTAAGGAGCCCACACATTGGGAAAAAGGAAAATTTAAACGCATATATATACCAAAAATCATACACATTGCCAAAACAACCAATGTAAATTGTAAGTTTCCACGCATTTACTTGGGTCACTTCCATGCCAAAGACAAGGGGAAAGAAAGAACAACAACCCACGCATTGGGTAGAGAAAATAATCCAAATGCAGTCAAAGAAATAAAATAATTTCCATGCATTTTCAGAACAAAATATCTTCCACACATTCGCAAAATGAGGAGTCTTCCAATGCAAAACACCAATAATTCATGCAGCAAGGAAAAAGTATTATTTTTTGAATCTACCACTCATTTGTATAAAGATATGATCTTCCATGCATAAATCAAAAGATATAATGCATGTAGAGAAGCAAGGTGATTTAAAATATATATATTAAATTGATCCACGTGATATATTAAAATCGTGAGATTTTAATTAAAAAATATAAAATATATGTCATTATTATCACCAGATTTGAAAACTGGAGCCTAGTCTCAATATTATGTATTGACATTTAAAAACAATTGTTACCCTGGGATAGATTATTATTATTATTATTTTTAAAATAATAATAATCATATTAAGATGAGCTATATTCCTTTGGCATAAATGGTGGTTTGAAGACTGAGACCCAACACTGTTTACATTATTTTGTGTGCTTGAGTCATTTTTCTGTAAAATCCATAAAGGCCAAAAAATTTAATAAATCTGTAAGAAGATCGAGGAAGCCAATGGAGAAATCGAATAAGTTTGTGCTTAAGTATGAACTCCAAGAAATCATCCCTCCTAGTTCTATCAAGTCTGTATACGACAATATCACCAATAAAAATCTTGGTCACATCAATGTGCAAAAATTTTGTGATCGGGTGAAAGATGAAGGAAAAACCATATTCTCGGATAGGCTCTACCATAGTGGTCTACCCCAAGCAGCGGCATTTCTAGTCTCGGTGCAATGCCCAAAGCTAGATATCACTTGCATGGAGAATTACGATCTTGAGAGACGAGGAATTTATAAAGATAATCATGAGCCTTTCCTCTTAATCACACTAAAGCACATTGAGGAGTTTCTCAGCATACCTGACTTCCCTGAGAAAGCTAACATCACTCGAAATTCAGCACAAGAATTTTGGGATGAAGAACCCTCAGGTGGAGCAAGATGGTCAATAACAACTGGCCAGTGACAAGAGCCCTGGAGTTGACTAGCTTCCTAAGCATTTGTATTGCGTTGAGTTCATGGAGGAAAATGGGGACATGATCACTCTCCTGAGTCGAGTCTTCGTTTTACCCTCTGCTAGGATTTTCCACCCATGGATGTATCATTTTATATGTATCATCCTTGCCAAGAGAGAGTTTATGGCTTGGGCCACCATCATCAGTGATACCCTTTGCAAAAAATTGATTGAAGTGAAGATGACTAGATGTATTTACATGACATCATATGTGACTTATGCAGTGGCTAGGAGAAATTTATTTTCATCGCTCGAAACAAAGGGAGTCATGGGTCCATCAAATAATGTCTTCAATTATTATCTGCAACTAAGTTTCAAAAATAGCTCTCATCATTTTAGAAGAGTTAATGATGCATTCACCTTCCACGTGATTTGAAACCTAAATCAGAATATAGAGTAAAGATTCTCCAAAGAGGCCATGGGTGTCATTTCCCAATGGGGAACATGGTTTATCAAATTTTCATCCTTTTCCTATATTCGTGTGAGCGGCTTTGTGGGTAATCCATGGAAGATTCCTAAGCAATTTAGTGACAAGTGGGCATTAATGGAGCTTGCACAATAACTATTCTAAGTTCATTGTATACTCAGTGACAAGCATTGTTCAAGAATTTATTTCCCAATCAAAATTGGGGAATACCAATGTTCAAATCTCTTCAGTGCACAAATCATGGAGAAAGAGTTTTCCCTCATCACTATTCATCCATATGTGAAGAGATTATAGTTAGATATCAAAGGATATATACAGAATATGCTTGGGGGAAAGTATCCGCACAATCCTACCATGGAAGATTTATGGGCTTCCTGTTCTAACGAACATGAAGTGAGAAGGTGAGATTTTCCCGCCTAACCCTTTCTCAGATCCAGGCCTTTCGCATAAAAAACCCTCCAGATTCATTGGTGGATGATTATGAATATGTTATTGATTCCCCATATGATGCAGTAGCTTTTACCCCGTTGCCACAAATTTATTGGACCAAATGAGATTAATTTTCTCTTGATAGCAATAATCAACTGATTCTCGAAAGAAGCATATCTTGGTTTGAAATAGAACTTGTAAAGTTACAATCAATCTAAGATCATACCTTAGGATTACAAAAATTTCCGACTCGAGGAGGTCTCAAGTAAAACAAATCTTCTTCTCAATAAACCTTCGTTCCATCTAGTCATATGCATCAAACAAGAAAGGAGTGGTTGCCAAAATCCACTTCACCAAAGAAGGTGTCACAAGGTGAAAAAGCTAAGGGTTCTATCCCTAGTGAAGGAAGGGAGTGTGTATCAGGATTTTCCACTTTAAGTAGAGATTCTTTACTCACATTGTTGAAATTTCGTAGAATCTCATAAAAAACAATCCTCAGCCATACCTTGCACAAGAGTTCACTCAAGTGAAAGTAGTCCAGATATCAAACACTTCTGAACCTATTGTTCACGAAGATATTTCTCAAAATCTCCCTAATGTTCAAGAGGTAAATATTGAGTTTATTTCTCCATAAATCAAGGTCATGGAAAGGATCCTTGAAGAATCTAATAATGTCATGAACAATGAGAATGTTGCTTTGGAATCCAAGCTTATATATGTGGAACTGGTGAAGGATACTACTTTTTGGGTTGATTGTGAAATCAAGAAAAGGAAGAGGGTTGTCAAGGCAGTTAACATTGACTTCGACGCCCTTTTAAATATTTTGAATGATGTCATTCCCAAGAAACCTTAAGTCCTCTCCCGAATAATGGTAGATGATGATGGAAATAGATTTGTAGATCTTGCCATCCCACAAGTTGACAAGGAAATTGATACCATGACATCTACTGATTATGAGGTTTCCAAGCTTAGACTTGGGAAGTACACATTGGAGAGTGACATGGCGATGGCCCAAGATTCAATAGATATCGTGCTAAAGCGGATTGAGAAATATAAGTCTTAAAAATCTCATCTTAAGGTTGAAAATAATCAATTGGTGGATTATATTCAACATCTGATAAATCCCATTTCATCCACTTTCCCAATACCTGATGGAGGGGCTACCCCTGATGAAGAAACTCTCAATTTGTCAAAATAAATAAACACATTGGGCCATGTCAATAAATCTTGGCTTTCAGAGATTCTTTTTTTGGTAAAGAGATGATAGAAATAGTCATTAAGATCCATGAAGATATTAATGCATATCTTGATCCAATTCTTTCTTTCAAGGAAAATTTTGTTTCTAACATATCAAATTTGGATGAGATATTGCCTAGTCTACAGGAGATGATAAGTATGGATTCTTCAACTTTATCCATTGAAGGAATTCTCGAATTTGAATGTCGAGGGACACATTTTATTTGGTTTCTGCATATCAATTCAAGAAAGACAATTCTCGAGGATTCTATGATTCATTATGAGAGCGTATGCAATAAAGCCTTCACTTCACTCACCTTGATTCAAGATTTCATAGCTGAGATCCCTTGCGATCTATTAAATGATAAAAATAAAAGGTATTCATCAGAACATGTGGAGGAGAAATTTTCACAATTGTTTAAGGACGTGTATACTCCTGCCATCAATTTCTCTTCAGATTTAATGGAACGTTGCATCAAATTAAAGAACTTGTTTAAGAATGTTCAATCAAATATGGTCAATCTGAATGATATATCAGGTAGGATCTTGGAATTGCAGGTATTTTGTGAGGCTATTCTTTGACCAAATTAACCTCCAGAAGAAGAAAATATGTTCAAATCATTGGGAAGGTTCAGATCCTTTCAATTGGCGAAGACGGAGGATTCTAATTTCATTGATGGGATGAGGAGATATTTTTCTTGGTATCTAGCGAAGTGGGAGAGTCCATTTCTCATACAATTGAGATAGGCGGACTCCATTTCAATGGATAAGGCACTGGTTTTTGTCGTATGTTTTAAAAGTGGTATTTTAAAATAGTGTTATTATTGAACTCACTTTTGTAAAATGGTGGATACCCTAAGTGATTTCTATTTTTAGTTGTTTTTAATAAATTTGGTTGAGAAAGTCAAAGTCACTTAAGATGCCCTATTTAATATTCATGTAAAACTCTAACTACTTTATAACCTACTTTTGGGTTATAAAAGGAATTCAGGGGCTCATTTGTAAGTGTGAATTTGAGAGAGGAGAAGAAAATACTTTTGTATGCAATCTTTACTTAAAAGGAAGAAACTTTGTGTTCTTTTGAGAAGACATTTTGGAGTTAATGAAATATGAACTTTGTGTCTTATTCATTGTCTCTTATAGCATTTGATGTTTTTATGTTCATTAGATGTTAGAGTTTGAATCTTGCATGCAAATATTGTCTTGAATCTTACTGTCAACATTAATAATATGTTTTTCTAGTTCACAATGATCAAACTATGATTATCTACTTGCTCACATTTGTTCCCTTTTAGTCATTCTCATTTAATTGATGTAAACTCTATTTCATTTGTGTTAGTTATTTATTGTTCTTCTCCACGCAATATTAGGCTCTGATTTTACTTAACTATTGCATGTTCCTTCCATCCATTCCTTTCCTTCATTCCATTCCATCTCCCTCATTCACTTTTCTTTCCATTGATGTTCCAAAACACCGCCCACATACAATTTTGAATGTAAAGATGTAAACATAGTTTTGGTTTTCAATAAAGGTATCCTCACCTTCATTGAGGAGATACTTCGTTACCACACCGTTAAATGTCATTTTCATGTGTGCAAATCCATATGCTAACAGGTGGATATGCTCCCACCCGGACAATAACCTGTGAGATTCACAGGGTTTAATTTATACCTCTGTAGAGAGTATAGTACCAATGTTATTGTCCGATGTTTTGGATCTCACTACTAAAGATAACGAAAGATAAGATTGAATCCAATATTGAATCTCTTAAAGAAACTTATTTAAATAATTGTACAACCTTCTATTGCTTTAAGTATAAGAGTATACCTAACCTTCATAAGGCTGAGCTGTAAGATATGCTACTTGAGGATGTTATGGTGAAAATGGTGGGTATGGAGAACTTCTAAAAGGTGATGGTGGATAATAAGATGAAGGCGGTGGAGCTTACACATTAGAATAAGGTCGAGGATTAACATTTCTTCGGGATGGATACACATTATGTGTAGGTGGAAAATAAGGATTACTATGGGATGGACATGCAGTACTCTGAGATGGAGCATAAGCATTTCTCTGAGGTTGATATAGATTGATTTTAGGAGGTGAAGGTGAATATGGGTGCTGAAATGTTCGGTATACATTTGGTGGTGCATATGTAGTATTGATTACCGATCATTATCTAGCATGTGTAAATTTTATGAGATCCACATTTTGTAATTATGATAAAATTAATAAAAAATAGCATTCATTTATTCTAATTTTTTTATTGAAAGAGGAGCTGACTTTTATTATTCTGATAAGAAATAAAATATTTATTTTAGGTATTTTTTATTATGAACCCTTTATTATAGCATGAAATATTTTATCCCACAATATATTTGGATTTGGGTTCGTTAAAATATCCTATGTGAACTAGATGGGAATTTTAGGAATATATTTGTGCTTGCTAAAAAGCAAGGGATGTGGTGATAGTTGTAAAATACATACAAGATTCTCTTTGCATTGTTTTCAAATTTTTATTGAAAGTTTAGCTAGATCATCTTATTTTCCCCTATTTTAGAGTTATACATGAAACTAGGATATTTTTATCGAATCCTCTAGAACAAGAGATTTAGAGTGTGTATCATCCTTGTTTGGTGTCTTTTGTAGAGGACGGGGACATTTCTTCATAACCTCTAGTTTACCTCATTTTAGTATTTTAGGGTTGAGATTATAGGGTTATGATTTATGGCTTATCTTTTAGAGTTCAAGAAGTATATTTTAGGATGAACGGTTTAGGTTTAGGGTTTTGGGTTGAAGGTATATGGTATTTGGATTTGGGGATCAAAAATAAGGTTAGTAATGGATTACATGGTTGTGAGTGACTCCTAGACTCTAAAGAAATTATGTTTTCTATGGTTTGAAAAAATTCTATATCATTTTTAAAAAATATTTAAGCAATATGGGTTGTGATAGAAAAATTATGTTTTTTACAAATTCTGAGCTATATTTTTTATTTTTTTTGGACCTCAATAAATATGTTATGCCAAAACAAATGTAATTAAGACAACCTTTACAAATTTGGAGATCTTATGCCACTTTTAATTAAATTATTTGGGTATATTCAATAATAGATTACAAAGTAAAATACTTGAAAATAACAATAAGGCTTACTTCCATCTTATAATAGTAGAATATCTATATACTCTAGATTTGATGTAAAAAAAATAAAACAACTGACTTTGCCACTTCAATGGTGCAATCTTACAAAAATAATAGAATACACAATACGATAATCATTCACTATCCTCTAATTCTTATACATACCCTACTTAGGCTATGGTTACTCTATAAGATGAGCCTACTATTAATGGAAAAACATAGAGAAAGGTGATAAGAAAAGGTAAAGGATTATTTTAGGCACAACATTCACATATATATCCTAATACATAATTTAGCTTAAGGGCATTGCAAGAAATGTTATTGGAGACTCTCGTTGAACGTGTTTAAAAATTTTTGAGCTCATTTGTTTGTGTCAAAAATATGGGTGTGGAAATTTTTTTGTAATCTTTTTTCTTTTCCATTTCCTTAATTATGCACTCATATATTTATGCATAGTAATTTTCCCTATAAATTATATGGTTGAAATTATCTCAGTAATAACTTATATGAAATGTTGAGCAATTTTCTATATACCATTTAATTCAAGGCTCACAATCTCCTCCAAAGTCCTCTATGAGGGCGTAGCTCTAAATATGATTTCCAATATAGATATGATCCTTATTTTGATCTTTGACACCATCCGACCTTAATTTCTCTTTACTTCAGGTTATAACTTTGTTCCCATATTAGAAAAATAGATGTTGCAAATTCTAGGAAGATACCATTAGAGGAGGAAAATTTTGATGAATTTTAGTGTCTAAGGTTGATGACAGTGTTTGGAGTAGAGAAATTGGACATATGAGTTGGATATTTTTTGTGTAAAATTTCTAAGGAGTTACTATATAGAGCAAGTGAATCATAAATAAGTGTGACTTGAAGACTAAGGTGGCTAAGACAATGTATAGGTAAATAAATAAGAGGAAAGATTGTGTGTGTGTGTGTGTGTGTGTGTGTGTGTGTGTGTGTGTGTGTGTGTGTGTGTGTGTGTGTGTGTGTGTGTGTGTGTGTGTGTGTAATCCAAGTGTACCAAAGAGTTTCAAAACAAATATTTCCAAGTATTAAAAAACAAATTTAGGTGTTTTTGTATACAATGAACTTTATCAACTCCAAACTTCATGAGAATGAACTATATCAATTGTGGGTATGTAATACAACTATTAATTTTTAGAAATTTCATCAAATTTAATGAATATTAAAATACATCTCTAAAACATTTTTTTGATGTGGATCTAGCTGTAAGAGGTTGAAATACCTCCAAAACAAACACAAACAGTTTGCAAATAAAAACAAAAAGCTTCAAAATATATTTATTCTCGTTTTGGAATCCACACTAAATCTTTTAAATCATTACAATCTTCCTTTTATTTCACATCTACTCTAAAAAACCCTAAACTGCCAAAACCCTAAAATGCCAGAAATTACCCAATAGCAAAACACCATGGATGGGCCCCAAAATTTACATGGTAGATATTCCTTCATAAATTAAGGCTCATGTAAAATTTCGACTTATTCTAGAGAGTAGAACAAAAGTTATTAAATCTCTAAGACCTGGTCAAAAGTAAAAAACGTTCAGAGCTAATTTTAGATTACTTGATGAATGAATCCAGACCCAAACAATATGCTAAAATGGCCACAACATTTCAAGAAATGTTTTCCTCAACATAATAATAATGAATATCTACCACCCTGTAAAATTTCAAGACAATCCAACGATTGGATCAAAAGTTATGGCCTCCACAAGTTATGCTACCACATCATTTTTACACACCTCTCTAAGTTTTCAAATATTTAATTATTATTATTCTTTATTTAAACTTAATAATTAGGCATAAATAATAATTATTAAATATTTAAATTACAATTTAATATTTTTATTATTGATAAATGGTTTTAAAGGGGACCATGCCCCATAGTACAAAAGGGCTCAAAAGCCAGATAATACAATAAAGTACCAGTAGTTTTTTGACAAGTGGAGACCGCACCCTAGAAAGATAAGCCTAAAAGCAAGAAGATAAAATAGTTAAAACATAGGAAGGGACATCCTGCTAGTATGAAGCCAAAACTCAACCTCACAAAAGCAACACAACAGTTGTTTAGATGCAAAACACTAGCACAAAGATTGAAAAAGCCAAAAAAAAGGGATCTAAAGACTATCATTTGAGAGAATTATTGAAGACCTTTTTAACCTCCTCCATAGCTCTAAAAAGATTTAGAGTTGTTTTTTGAGAACGGTCTTGCTACTGGAGGTGATAGCCTTTTTATTTTCTTTTCCATCTTTCCAAATACTTTCATAAATGCCACTCATATTACAAAATTGCTCTACCTTTACCTGAATATAATCATGTAAATCCTTATACATAGAAAATTTGTCTATCTATTTATTTATGATCTGTTCCAAATTCCTTTAGATGGTATGTTGCTTCTTGGCCAAATCTTTAAGTTTATTCTCTAACTTAGAGTAGTAATCAGGGCCATTTCATCTTTAACGTACTACTGTCATTGAGAAAAAATTCCACATCTTCCCCTAGGGCCTTTATCTTTTCTACATGTAATTTAATCTGGGCCTTCAAATCATTTTTGGTCGAGGGATCCTGAGCATTTTGGCTGGTTAACAACCAGCTTTTTGTGAAAACCATATCCTTTCCCTTATCATTACTATGAAGCACCCTTTTGGCCGAAGGTGGGGAAGGAGGTCTAAGTTTTGCAGTCCTTGCTTTATACTGCTAAGAAGGTTCAACAGGGGTGATAGGATGAGAGGGAGCATTGACAGCCATATCCTAATAATATTGGTGCAGAAGAAGAATGAAAACCTGATACAGAGGTAAACCTCTTTGATGGGCATGAACTTCAAGGATAGAATTCTCCAAGGAATAAATAATGTAGTACGAGAGACTCACCTTGGGGGTCCTGTGGAAGTGATTAAGTAAAATAAGATGGTGTAGAGGAAAGGTAGAGAAATGACCTTCCAGAGTAACGTATCTGACCACCATTCTAACAGCCTCATCATAAGGGTTAGGAATGGTAGAACAAACTAAACATGCCTTACCAATCTTGAGGGTTTTTGCCTCTTCCACAAAAATTTTTCTCTTCAGCTTCCTTGTCAAATTTGTTTTTAAAATTTTTATACCATTCATACCTAGGCCCATGACAAAGGAAATGAGGTATTTAGTAGTAGGTAATTCCTTGCCTTTATAAGTTATAACTCTTTCCTTCCAGTTCTTGGAAAATGAAACAAAAATGTGCTTATCGTTGAATTTTTTCTATTCATGAAGTTCGTGAACCCGTTGACATCAAGATCCTTCCACAATTCTTCCTTTGTTGCCAAGTATGGTCACAAATAGGTCAACACGACAAGGAGGGCCACCAATTGTACAAATGACAAAAAATAGGGAACTCACAGTCTGAAAATGACTAATGAAAAATTTCTTGACAACACTAATAACAATGATAAAATAAACAAGTTGGATGCCTTGAATTATCCATTTGAGAGAGGCACGATCCACATGTGTGATGTGCTCAATCAATTTGTTCCTCACTTTCCCTTTCCTCCGACATGTACTACTTATTGTGACATATGGCCTTATTATTTTGGGTGATGATTACATTAGTAGTCTATGGGAGTTCGTTGTACTCCTGCCATAAACAAAGATGATTACTAGAAACCCCTTCATTGGGTAAGGAGTTGTCTTCTTTATTTCCCTCACTATAGGTATGATAAATTTTGACATTAGTAAGAATGTTGCAAATATTCATAGCCTCATGAATAAATTCTTTGATTGTCTAGCTTGGGGGATCTATGCCTTTGAGGTGATTTATAATATTAAGTGAGTCTCCCTCTATAATTAGATTATTAAGCTTATGATCTTTGTCATCTCTGTATCCCCATAGAGCAACAAAATCCTCGGCATAATGGTTGGATTGGGTTCCCATAGAGCCTGTATATGCAATAAGGAGATGACCAAGATGATTTCTTTTTAAGCCTCCACCTCCCGCAACACCTAGATTTCCTTTAGAGGCACCATAAAAATTTAACTTGTACCAAGCTTCAAGGGGAGGAATCCGTTATACTAGAGAGAGGTCTATGTAGGGAGTTCTGTCTTGAGCATCCTTAATGTCAATATTCTAGTTTAGCAGAAATTTCCCTTCCCCTTTGGGAAAGGTTGGATTCTTAAGTGGTTTGAACTTCAATACATTCTCCTTAACCTCAACGGTAATCTCTCTTAGCAGTTTCTTGTTAGATTTCTTGGAATTTTTAAAGATGATAGAGTTTCTGGCATTCTATATTCTCCAAATATCATGAGGGAAGGTAAGTCTCCAAAGTTTTCTAAGCATGTTATGCTTAAAATGAGGTTTTCATTTCTCCCAAGCATGAATATTAATGTCCTCCAGAAAATTCCACTCAATACCAAATCTAGTAAGGGTGAGCTCCCACAGACCTAAAGCAATAGGGCAGTGTAGAAAAAGGTGGTGAATAGATTCAACCTCTTTCCTACAAAGGAAACACCTATTAGGAATGCTATAGCCCCTCTTGATCGGGTTGTCAATCATGAGTATTATTTTGTTTAGCACTGACCAAAGAAAGTGATTAATTTTAGGAGTAAGTTCTTTGTGCCAAATTTTGCTCCAGTCAAAGTCACATTGGATTTCTCCAACAAATAATAGATACCCTGTTTCGAGCGAATAATCAACATACAAAGACTTAATCCAGATGAATTCATCCTTAGTTTGAATCTGAATTATTGGGATGTGATTGAGGATTCTTTGGATTTCACCAACAAGGTTCCCAAAACTGGAGATTTCAGAATGAAGAGTCTTCCACTGAAACTTCCCATTAACATGGCATATGTAATCACTAACCTTCTGACAAACTACTGAGATGAGGTTGTCTTTAAGATGTTCCCAAGAGTTGTTTGTCTTAAGGTTTTGAAAATCATCCCAGTTATCTTATCAAAACAAAATGTTATCACTATTTCCCAACTTCCATTTGAATCCTTTCTCAAGATCCCTTCTAGTTTTGACAAGATTGTTCCAGAAAATTGAGCGAGAAGGGAGAGTCTCAAAGTTAAGAAAGTTATGAGCTATGCCTTAATCTAAATATTTAGATATTATTAGATAAGTCCAAGGTTGATCTTCTTTGAGGAGCCTCTATCTCATTTTGGAGATGAGGGTTGTGTTCATCGTTCTGATGTTTTTAATCCCTAATCCACCCACTCTCTTATGTGTGCAAGTCTTGTCCCAATCCACAATATGAAACCTATATTTTTCCTCTATACCTGTCCATAAGAAATGCTTCTCAATTCTCTCGATTATTTCAATAAGAGCTGATGGAATGAAAAAAATAGACATGAAATAGATTGGGAGATTTTGCAGTGTGCTTTTAATAAGAAGACAGTTTCCAGCATTGGAGAAAATTGCACCCTTCCGACCAACAATAAATTAATCGCCATATCTTTATGTTTAATCCCCATCTCGTTATATATTAATATTAGGTCTATCACTTGTTCTACATTGCTCTAATTTAAGCATCTAGATGGCAAGTCTTAATTTTTTGAAACATTTCAAGATAATCAAATTTAAAAACATCAAAATTATATTGTTCCTAAACTTATCTATCTTACTACAAACACTTATTGAAAAAAACAAAAAAACACAATGAAATATCCCAAATTAGTCATAACTGAATATGTATTAAACATGTGTATTATTTTCAATATTTTATTAATAAATGAGAAACGATAAAATATTAATTTCATTTCGTATGAAACATAAGTATTATTGTTATTAAAAAAATTTAATAGATTAGAAATTTCGTCTCCATTTGCTTCAATTTATATTAAACCGTTAGTAGTTTATCATAGTTAGTGGTGAAGTTTATGTAGATTTCCTTCCACTGATTTATTTTTCTTTGTCTTTGTTTTGTGTTAAAGAAAATCAAGAATTAAAAAATTAAAAATAATTTATTTAGTTAACCTCTTTAGGGAAAAATTAAAATATAGATGTTAAGCAATAAAATAGAAAATATATGCATATGTTGATTACCTTTAATCATAAAGAGCACCTTTTTGAGGAGATGTCCTCCAACAGTAAATTATACCCATCTGATTTGTCAGAAATCATTAGAGCTAAAAAATAATCCTTATTTTAAATTACTTATTAACAGTTACTCCATCAGCCTTTCACATTGTCCGTTGTACAAAACAGAATTGATTAAAGGAGAGAATAAATGTTGCTCCCACGAGTGCACGCCAGAAAACCTACTGAGCTGGATACGCTCCTGGACAATAACCTGTGAGATTCCCAGTATTTTAATTTATACCTCTTTGTAGAGAGTAGAGTACCATTGTTATTGTCCGATGTAAAGATTGAAGCCAATACCAAATCTCTTATAGCAAATTATTTAAAGATTTGAACAAACTTTTTCCCCTTGAAATATAAGATTGTACATAACCTTGGTAAGGCTGAGCTGCAGGATATGCTGCCTGAGGATGATATGGTGAAAATGGTGGGTATGGAGCACTTCCAAAAGGTGATGGTGGGTAATAAGACGAAGGTGGTGGAGGATACACATTACTTGGAGATGGAGGATAAACATTTGCGCTAATGAGGTGCTAGTGTCTAAACTCAGAAAAGATGAAGTATCGATTAAAGTCAGACTGGGAAGTAGGGTGTGTAATATCAAGAAATAAACTAGAAAGCAAGCAAAGAGGCCAAAGACATTGGTCAATCAATACTTTTATTGCTTAGGAATCATATGAAGGCAAGTATGTTATTAAAACCTATAAATGTACCCAAAGTGCATGATTTAGTGTCTCCTTTGTCCCCACTTTATGTTTTTGAGAGAATCCTCAATAACATAAAGTAGGTAAGAGATGAATACTTGATAACCATGTAGATCAATACCGAAAGTGTGCTGAGGATACAAGAAAAATCGTGGAGTGATAAAAATGAAGCATTGAAGCTAGAGAAGAGGAAGTGATCCTTGGAGTGAAAACATATGTATTATGTTGCATTGTACCTATTGTGGATGTCTATTGATGCTTGATGACGTGAATTTTTCTTCCCATAAGGACAAACCTACAAAAGAAAAGAGAAAAAGAGTATTTAAAGCCGTGTATGTGAAAAAATTGATCCAAATATGTAAAAAGGATGTAAAAGTGTGTAAAAATGCTAAAAGGAACATGTGTACTTGATCCGCGATGAGTGAAGACTATACAAAGGATCCTGATAATGTTGTTTAATGATGAGTTTATTGGGTGACCTCATGCCAAGAATGAGTTTTTTTGGTGATCTCACACCAAGTGTGATTTTGTTATCTATCTCACACAACAACAAAAGAAGTGTACAGAGAAAGGTATAGTGTTACACTCTATCCTTTGACTTCTTCCGGATGATTTATACACCAATGCAGATGGTGTGATCCTGCTTTATTCAAGTTTTATCCATTTCGATCATGTTTGATCCAACACAGACAGAAAAAGGAATAAGCGTGCATGCTAATTGTTGGAAGACTGTGCATGTTTTGTGAAAAATGTTATATAGACTATTGAAATTTTATTAAAGTAAGAAACGTTTGTAACTACCCCCTAGTCAAAGGCACACAGAAAAGGTTAGCAGTTCCTAGATGCTCATTTCTATAGCTAGAATTGGTGTATGTGATGTGATGAGATCCCAAGTCATATTTTGAGCCCTTTCTCTAACTATATATTGCTCTATTCCTTTGTTTAATTTTGTTGCAATGTGTTTGTGAACTGTTGTATGAGGTGACTAATTCACACAAGGTATGCCCCCTCATTTGGGGTACATGCAATGTTGTGTCGATAATGTGGCCCAAAAGAGGACCAACCCCTAAACTAATTACGACACCCTCAAAGGGGGATTTAATTTGCATGGTAGAAACAAAGGCACATGCAAACAAAGTGGCTAGGAAACAAGTGCTAGTGATAACAAGATAAATACACATATAGAAAATAATATGTAAGCTAACATCCTAGAAGACAATATAGACCGAAAAAATCAGGTTTCAAACATGATGTTGTAAGAGAATCAATGGAGAAGTGGCAAAAATCATATAATGTGCACACAATTCAAAAGGAAAATCCCAAAAAAATGGAAAAAATGACATACAGTATCAAGCAAAGTAACAAGAAACCATTGTAGCTAATAGTTCTTTCAAAGAAAATACTACACATGAAGCAAGGGTTAGCATGTTAGAATTATAGAAAGAATGTAAAAGGGTGTATGATATGAGAAAGTATTTTTATAGTAAGTATAAGAAGTAGTATACAATGAAGCAATAACACATATAATGTGTAAAAGAGTAGATGCCCCTAGGAGCTGTTATGGGATTGATAAGATATACAGTGCCAAGTATTTGTGGTGTGTGTAATATATATGTGTAAATTATACATTTAAAACTAGATGGAAAGTGAACTTGCATGTGTATATCAAAAATATAATGACATACAATGTCTCCATCTAGCATGTGTAACAAACTGTGCATGTAATGAGTATAAGAAAACCACTATTATGTACAACCAAGATATGCAATTTATTATGAGTGAGATGGAATGGAATGTAGTTTGAATGTGATATGATCATTGTGCACCATAAGTGGAAGAAAATGAGTATGCATGAAATGAGGTTCATTTACAAAAGACCCTTCGGTAGTAAGGAATGAAACATATCATAAGAGTGCGTCATTGGGAAATGGTTTTTAATTGTGTGGTAGAAGGATGATATCATGAAGCATAGAGTGTAAAGAGTTTGATTCATTTCATTTGAGGTTCATTTAATATGTATACCCTCAGCAGTCAAGGATGAACCGCATAACAAGAGTGCATCATAGGGTAGTGTGTGATATGAATGCAAGAGATAGATATATTCTGAATGCATAGAGTGTGAAATGTGTAGTTCGTGAGGTTCATGTATGTATTATTCCCTTAACAATAAAGTGTGAAATGAAGCACAAGAGTGTGTTAAAGGGTTATGACGGTACGAGAGTATCAAGATGTGTATAATGCATGAGAAAGAATAAATGCAAAGCTATGGAAATGTGAGACACCTGACCATGCTAGAAGGGAGGGACAAATAAGATGGATGATCCTCAAGTGTGTGATGATGAGAATTATCAAGTAACATCGTCTAAGAGATTATTATTGTCATGATCAAATTCAAATAGAAATGCATGAGAGACCAGGTAAGAAATATTGTTTGGTTGATCATATAAGCAGCCATTGCAATGTAGAATGTACATGTTCATTATGTATTCTTCATCGGTAAAAGGTGTGGGTGTACATCCATGTGCATACCATCGAGTAAGATTTTTGGAATAGATGAGAAATGAATCATTACAAATAAAAATGCGGCCGACGGGAAACTAGAATGAAATTTCAATATGATCAACATCTAAAATACCTCCAATATAGTCAATCCAGGACTTTCCAAGAGTAAGAAGAGAAACGCATGCAAAAAAAACTAGTAGATGGAATACTCAGAGGCCATAAGCAACACGAATACGAACATATCCATGATATAGATGTAGATAACAAGAAGGAGAGATGAGATACTGCAATGTGAATCCACATTGATCCAATCCATCATATTGGAAAATAGTTTCAAATCAAGTGGGATTGAATGGAATGTGATTTCAATGAGAGTTATTAATGAAAATGGTGAATGTGAAAGGAGGAAGCGCAGATGCAGATTGCTCATGAGAAGGTGAGGGAGGTGGTATAACGTCCAATGTATGGATAGGCCCCCAATAAATTTTCATAGCATTAATAGAGGTAGGGGTGAGATTTAATCGGAAGTGACGACATCTAATGTATAAATAGTTCCTTCGAGTGAGGGAAATTTATTTAGGTATTTTGTGGGTTGTGGATCAGTGTAAAGATGCATAGTAGAAGAAGTGGGAATAGGTAATGTAATATTGGGATCTATATTGCAATATTGGAATGGGATACAATATGTGGGAATCATAAATTCAAAGCCTACATGTAATAATTTAGCACACCAGGGAACTATAGAAGGCACTACTTACATTTTGTGAAGCCACGGTCTTCCGAGTAAAAAATTAAATGAAATAGGGAAATCAATAACAAAGAAAACTATAAGAAGCATTTTTGGTCCAACAGTGATAGGTAAAATAATAGTGCCCATGTATGGATGCATAGTACAATCATATGCCCGGAGATAAATATATGTTCCATTGAGATTAGCTACAAAAAGGCCTAAATTTTGAATGTATGATAAGGTGCAAAGATTGAGGTCAAAGCTATTATCGACTAGAGTTTTTTTAACTCCCTATTTATGGATGCATACTTGTATATATAGAGGAGGATTATTGTCATAAACATAAATATTGTCAGTTATAATAGATGGAAAAATTAATCTATTGATAAAATGCATCTACAAATGTCTAATAATTTTTTTTGGACGAGTAGTGTAAGGAATATAAGTAGTAGTCAAGAGAGTAATGAATTCAGAGTGACACTCATGATTAGCTGGAAAAAAATTATGAATGGAAATATACTTGATGAGAGAGTGATAAATGCAAGTATGAGGACCCTAAGAGTGTACAAATGAGACCAGTCCACCAAACTATTTAACAAATATTAGAATTTAACGTTAAACCCTAATATTGTAGATTCATAACGAAATAATAAGAAATAAAGTACAGACATGACATAAGAAAAAAGAAAGATAAAAGTAAATCCCTAAGTGTAGGAGGGAGGAAAGAAGACTTATGTGATTCGCAATAAACCTAATGATGTGTAGGGGTGGAAAACTATTGAAACAAGGAGATTAAATTTCATAACTGAGCCCAAAAAATTACAAAAGTGTAAGAAATGCTAGGACTAGGGCACTTGGACTAGGTCAGGGGTGTTTGGGGTGCTAAAAATTTCTACTGAGCACTCATGAATGTGAAAATGGTCAGAATCTGAATTTTCTTGTGTCACACTGATGCCTCTACCATTTTCTATTGATTGATTATATCTCACACTAATCCCACAAGATTTTCATATAACCTGCAAAACCCCACAACACATCAAATCCTATAAATAAAAATATGTAACTAGGGAGTTGGACTAACCCTTGTGATCACCCTAGTGGGTGAACTTTTGATCAATGGAATGCGCTATATCTCATACTCCATGTAGTTCTACGAGTGTGTTTGTGTGTGTGTGTGTGTGTAGAATTGTTCCCTTCGTAGCTCTTGTGTTAGGTGCACTTGAATAGTGAGTAAGTACATAGATATATAAATGTAGATAGATTTTTGGATGCCAAAATGAACTTCTCCTTATATGCATGTATGCAAAAGAATGCAATCCCTTGTCTCTTGAGTGAATGCTAGATGGATGCTTTGATGCTCTTGAAATTCCTTTGGATGAAACCTTAGGTTATAGTTGTAGATGCTTAGAGGTTGGTCCTTCATAATGGTCACATAGCTTTATATTTATATGATTCCCTTATTTCAATTTTTTAGTTAACCACTAAAAGGCCGATCCATAAGAAAACAAGATGCCCAATGGTTAGAAGAGGCCCAACCAAGGTGAGCAAGTTACAAATATTTCAGTGGTGCCAAGAGGGGATGAGGGCACCTTGGCACTGGTGTCTTGGCAAGATGCTGGTGTCGAGACTTAGAAAATAGGAATTATCAAAATTAAGACCAGGCAGTATGGTGTAGAAGACCAATAATGCAACTAGAAAGCTAGGAAAGAGGTAAAAGGTAATGATCAATTAGTACTTTTCTCACTTAGGAATCATATGAATGCAAGTGTGTGATTAGGACCTAGAAATGTACCCAAAGTGTGTGATTTAGTGTCAACACATAATTCTATTCTATAACTTTAATCATAACATACTCAATAGTTGGTTTATTTATGCGAAACTGTAGGTAAATTGGTCTCTCATATTTATTTTCCATTTGTTATGGAAATTTTGGATCATCATTTCTCCATGGAATTCTATGAATATGGAACAAAAATAAACTTTTCACATTTTTTTGTCTAACTTTTACCTTAGCTCATCAAGCACATGTGCATATGCTACACAACCAAAGACTCTTAAATGAGAAACAATATGTTTTTGTGTGAGTTCAAGATCATTGATGAACCATGTTCGGAACAAATTTTTATAGGACACTTTTTTAAAATGTAACCAACAGTTTCTACTTCTTCTACCCAATACACATTTAGAAGATGTTTAGGCTTCATCATACTTGTATCCATCTCCAATATGGTTCTATTATTCCTCTCTGCTACACCATTTTGTTGTGGTGTATACCTAGTAGTAAATTTCTTGTGGATACCATGATGTTTGTAAAAAAATTGAAATGCATTTGAAACATACTCACCTCCTATATTTTTCCTTAGAACATTGATGTAGTATCCACTTTTCTTCTACACTAAGGCCTTGAACTTATAAAATTTATCAAAAGCATCTTATTTGTGTGTTAAAACGTACACATATGTCTTCCTTATATAGTCATCAATGAACACCATAAAATATGATAAATATCCAATAAAAAGTGTTTGCACATGTTCGTATAAATCTAAATGAATAATTTCAATTGGTGCACTTTATCTAGCTGTTTTTCCAACTAGGAAGGACTTTTGTGTTGCTTCCCCAAAAGAATTTCTGTATAAATTCTCTTTGTTTTTTCAATAAAAGAGAAAAAATTTAGCACATTCTTCCTGTGTAATAAATTCAAACCTCCAAAAATTAAATGTCCAAAGCTGAGATGTCATAGCCACGATTCATCTTTCATAACAAAGTAAAAAGTTGATTGAATTTATTTAGCTCTGGACTGAGCTCTCAGCTCTGCTTCTTCGTGAACTTCAGACTTTGCTAGTCTAATATTCAAAGGAAACATTATATTTCTTCTCATTTTCCCTCTATCAATCAAATGAGTGCTATGGGATTTGTCCACTCTTATGATTTTTTTGTCTTCAATATATACTTTGTATCCATTTTGTACCAATTGACCAACACTCATAAGATTATGCTTCAAACATGAAACATAATAAATATCATGCATAATATTTTACTCCCCCATTTTAGTTAGAATTTTGATTCTTCCTTTTCCTTTTATAGATACTTTATTATTGTTCCCAAGAGTAATGTCTATATTTAATGACTCATCCAAATTATAAAATGAATCTAAGTTACATGTCTTGTGATTATTGTAACCAACATCTAAAGTACCAAATATCACAAGGACTATCTTGAGATAGATTGCATTCAATAGGCGATAAAAAAGGTATTTCTTCAATAATTGTGTTGTATATATAATAAACATGGAGCTTGGAGTAGAGATATCATCCTGATTTTGATTCATTTTGTTTTGATCATACTAATTTTTATGAAAATCATAAGCATAGTGCCAATATTTATTGCAATAGTAGCACTACACATGAGATGTATCCTATTTTTGAACAAAATATTGATTATAAATATTATCTTGATTATTTCCTCTTCCGCTTTGATTTTTTGAACTAGTTTTTCATCCTCTATATGAACTTCTTCCTCTTCCTTTATGGTTAAACCTTCCTCTTCATCTTCCACAAATTCCTGATGTCTTAGATGAAAAATCTTGATCTACAACTACATGTGATCTATTCAACCTCTATTCATGATTGATTAGTGATGCATACAACTCATCAATTGAAAACTTGATGATATCCTTAGTTTCTTCAATAGAATCAACCAAAGGATCACATTTTGCAAGAAAACATCTAAGTAAATTTTTAATAATCCTTTTTGAATTCAATAGTTTAGCCATGGGATTTAATTTGATTGACTATGAAAAATACATAAGTAGAAAATGAGTCTATAAATATGAATTTTTCATTAAAATATTTCCAAAATTTCTTCAAAAAAATTGTATTTTGGTGGCTTGTACTTTCTCCTTACCTTGATACGCAACTTTGAGAGTGTCCCATGCTATTTTTTCTTGATTGGTTGTTGCCACTCTAGGAAGGATGTTTTCATGCATGTTTTGATGAATATATAAAAGAGTTTTTCCGTCTTTCTTTCTTAATTCCTTAAAAATATTTTCTCTTCTTGTGAGAGTGCATTATACCCAACTAAATATGGAGGATCTTTGTACCCATTCCCAACTTTTTTTCACACATCCTGGGATCTGAATAGTGCCTTGATCATTAAATACCAATACTTATAGATCTTTCATGTAAACTAAGGTGTCTGCAAACCTGATAAAGACACGCCAGATGTAGAAGCCATAACTTTCAATTAATTGTAATACCTACTAAAAAACAATACTCTAATACCAATTTCTAAAATAATAAAAAAAAAAAGCACATATAGAAATTAAATATTGCAAATAAAACACAAAAGATATCAGCATTGTTGTGCATCTATTATTCATCCCTTCTATAAGCTTCGACTCTATTTGTTTCTCTTACAAGAAACAATTACATATACCTCTCATATAGAGGTCTTTATCATAAAAATAGATCATCCCTTAACATAGACTATTGCTAAAATAGGGCATGCATAAAAACAAAGCTTTGGTTTTATTTTCCTTATTTACTTTTCCTAAAATTAAGAATTAATACTAAACTTTTCTAATTGAAAACTAAAATCATGTGAAAATAAAACTATTGTTTGCTAACAATAGATGCATGCACAATAAACACACTACAAATTTTCCTAATAATAGATTGGTAGAAATTATTTCTAACAAATTTAAGCCTTTATATGGAATAAAACAAGCTCCACAAGCTTGCTTGCAAGAATATATCTATACTTTATAAGAAACAACTATAAAAATAGGGGTGAGCCCATTCTTATGTCATGTCAAATGATAAGAATATTTTTTAAATTATTTTCATATATATACACCTTTATTTACATATAGGAAATAAGAAGTTTTTATGGATGAATTTAAAACAACAATGGCAAGTGAATCTGAGATGTCTGATTTGGGATTAACAAAATATTTTATTGGTATGGAATATAGATGTGTTGGAATTATGCATGGAATGTCTCTCGTAGGATTTAGGAAAGCTAAGTTTAGCTTTAGAATGTAATTTGTAGCTGTTTAGTTGAGTCCTGCGTAGTCTTATTTTTAGGAATTAAATAATTCAAGTAAAATAAAATAAATGTATTTTATGGATGCACAACATGCTGTAGAATTTAGACTGCGGTTCTATTTGTAGAAGCTCTGTTTAGATAATTTTGATCTTAAGTTTAGGAGGAGTATATATTTTATAAAGAAGAGAAATTTTATTGTTGTAGATGTATAGAAGATGTTGAAGCTAGTTGAATAATAGTGTTGTACATGCACATGTCAGATTGTAAAGAGCCAAAGCTCTATGACAGAAGAAGAACAAATTCATATATGCACTGCAGTGGTGATTTCTAAAGTTACTCTATTTTTATTCATATTTTCTTTTTCTTTTTTATTGTTAATTGTTAAATTTTACATAATTTCTAAAAAATGGTATCAGAGAATTACTTTCAAGTGGGTTATTAAATTGGAAGCAAGCTATGAATTATTCATCAAGTATGCAGACACCAAAATTTAATGGAAACAATTACGAATAGTGGTCATTGACCATGAAGGAACTATGTAAATCCCAATATGTGTGGGAAAATTTTGAGAAAGGGTTCTCATAGCCTGTAGATGCAAAAACGTAAATTGTAATCTTGTAGACAGAAAAAGATGCATTAAAGGAAATAAGAAATAAATACGGAAAAGATATTTTCTATATTCATCAAGTAATGCATGAAAACTATAATTCCCATAGTGGGAGTACCAAGACAAGAAAAAACCACATGGGAAACTCTCCAAGTTACATATCAAGGTAAGGAGAAAGTAAAAACTGTCAAGCTACAGTTATTTTTTAGAGATCTTGAAAATATGTCAATGAAAGATTGAGATTTCATAGAATTATTTTTTACATATGTAGTTGGAAAGTATTCAATCAAATTAAATCCCATGGCGAGACTATTGAAGAGAGAAAACAAGCATGATATGCACATGCTCACCAGAACTACATTTGGATTAGACCTATAGTGCAACACTTAGTTTAGTAAGCCCACTATTGCGGAAGCTGAGGTCAATCTGACCAATTCATTTTGTATCTTTATTTTTAGGGTTTTGATACTTCTTTTGGTTTCTTACAGTTCTCTTCTTCATCTTCAATTACTGACAATATACAATATAAGACAACAAAGTTGATGTGACACAAGATGAAGGTTACAGGTCATCTTCTAACCCTGTAAAATTTTGTTTCATAGCTTTCGCATAGACTAGGGTGCCCAGATTGCATCCCAGAGCACCTACAGGTGCCCTAGTCCTCCTCCAGGTACTCTAGTCAAGATAGGTCCTCCAGATCCATCCTTTCTGGGACTACTGTACAATCGTTCCTGCTTCCTAATTTTCCAATCACACTTGCGACACAGTCTCGTCAGTTTGTCAACTCAAATGAGTTCTATATTATTATTTCTTGCACATTAGGGTTTATAATTTATTTTCACATAGTATTTTAGATCACATATACACTTCTTTATTAAATTTAGTTACTTTACTTAGAGCTTTGCATAGCTTATTTTAACTATCCTTACTATATAGCTAGTCAAAATTATAGTAAATCACCTATGCAAACAACTTCTATTGGAGGTTGTTAATATTTTATGACTTTCATTGATGATTATACATGAAAGACATGGGTATATTTGTTGATACATAAATCATATGCCTTTGATCTATATTTCATAAGTTCAAGGAATTAGTGGAGAAGTAAAGTGGATAGTACATCAAAGTTATGAGGAAAAACAAAGGAGGTGAGTATGTCTCCAATGTTTTCCTAAATTGTTGCAAATATCATGGTATACACAAGCAATTTATTATTATGTATACACCACAGTAGAATGGTTTGGCAGAGAGGAATAATATAACCATTATGGAAATGGAAAGACCCATGACGAAGGAAAAGCATCTTACAAAATGACTATTGGGTAGAAGTAGTAGCAATTGTTGTTTATATATTAAATAGGTGTCCAATAACAATTGTTAGGAACATTGTTCCTCAAGAATCTTGGACTAACAGGAAACATAATGTTTCATATTTTCTAATTTTCATTTGTGTGCCATATGCACATGTTCCTGATGAGCTAAGGAAAAAAGTTAGATAACAAAGGAGAAAATTGAATATTTGTTAGTTATTCAGAGAATACAATATCATACAAGTTTTATAATCCGATCACTAGAAAGATTGTGATCTGAAGAGATGTTAAGTATACTTAAACTGAAGCATGGGTTAGAAGTATTAAAAAACAAATAGTATAGCAGCAACAGGAGCAACATGTCAAGTTGTGTGGATGAGAAGACTACTGAAATATTTGAGGCAAAATACAAAAGATGCTACGTATTGTTTTTGTGACAACAACTCAGCACTAATATTATCCAAAAATCATGTTTTTCAAAATAGGAACAAGCCTATTGATACGAGATGTCATTTTATCAAGGAGTTGGTTAACAATAAAGAAAATGTTTCTTGAATTTTGTAAAACCTAAGATCCATTTGCTCATATTTTTAAAAAGGATTTGGAAAAGGAAGTTTTTGATTATTTACAACGTTGTTTTGGAGTTTTTGATCTTAAATATGATCTATAAATCCAAAATCAACTCCAGAATAGTGAAAGCTACAAGGTCAAAATTAAGGGGAGTGTTGGAATTATGCATGTAATGTAATAACTAGCTAATAATTTACAATGAAAGCTCCTGACGAATATTCTTTCCCTAACCCTAATCTCTATGGTGTCCCTAGATTTGGAAGAGGATACAACGGTGAGTTCAGGGGCTCTAGGGGATTGGTAGCTTTCCAGGGACCTCCTATTTTTGGATCTAGCCTAGTTAATGCAATTTCTAGCACTTTCAATTGTGCCCATGGACATCTATTACGATATTTGTGTGATCAAACCTCTATGGGAGACGAATTCTTTATGGATTCCCATGTTTCTGTGGTTAAGAATTGAGACAGGTTTGGAGCCTAACCTGTGTTGTTTTCCCATTAGACTTTTCCCCCTACTAGTTCTGGAGTGGTTCCTTCTACAGGGGCTAGTAATGGAGTTTTGGAGGATGGTTTGGTTGTTGTTGAGCCAAGTGGATATACTGTGAATATTGGGAATTGTATTTCTTTTCCTGTTCATCATTCTCCAACTACATCTGTCAAAGGGACTATTTCTTTTAAGGATGTTGTACCAAAGAATATGGGACGTATTCCCCTCACTTATGCTAACAAAAAAGGGGAAAGATGTTCTCTAAGGGTGTTTCCTCTGTTAGAAATATTTCAAATCCTTTGGCTTATGCAAAATAAACCCCATCAATTTGTTTTGGTGAAGATGTGGTATAATCTGAAGCTTTTTTCAAGCGCAATGGTTTGATTGTAGATTCAAAAAATTTTGTCTGGGTTTTCCATCGCTTCATGCTTAGATATCGAGGTACTAGGGTCCCCTTGTGGAAGGTAGGATGGATATCTATCCTAGTGCTCATGGTTTTTTCATAGTTGCATTTGCTGAATCTTCAGAAAGGGATCTAATTTTTGAAAAAGTTTGGGATTTTTAATCCCACATGATATTGCTGAAACCATGCTTATCTATGTTTAACCCGGTGTCTGATACTTTATAAGTTAAGTTGATGTGGATCTTTCTGCCTTATTTTCCCCTCCAATTTTTGTTGGAGAGTTGCTTAATTGTTATTGGTAATAATTTAGGAAACGGTTTGGCTATTGACCCAAAAAATGATGATTTTGACCACATGACGTATGTTAGAATCTTGGTTGATATGGATACTTCTGTTGATTTCCCTGCAAGTATTGAACTCAAAGTGTAGGATAGAACTTGGTTACAAAATCTGGACAATGAGTATGTGATTGTGGCCAAAGCCCTTAGCTCTTAGTTGATAGAAAAAGTGAAGATGAGAAGAAATAGAATGTTTCCCATGATAATAAAACTGAGAAAAAAGAGAAAATCATATCTATTTACAACAAAATCAGTATCTCATTTCGTATCCAAGTCCTGCACTGATCCAAATCAGTCTTTCACTCAAGAAAATGTGTCTCGTGCTAGTGTAAATGATTATTATGTTGATTGGTCCGCCAATGTAAATAATTCCTATGCTAATGGAAGTGAGTATCATGTTGAGTCCTACGGTTAAGGAACACAATCATATTTTCAATTAGTTATTAAAGATGAATTATGGCTTTAACATTGGAAGTTTGGACATTTAAATTTTGGAGGTTTGAATTTATTACACATGAAGAATAAGTTAAAAGGTTTACCCTTAATTCATAAACCAGAAAGAGTATTTGAAAATTGTAATTTGTGGAAGAAAAACAGAGAGTCATTCCTTGTTGGTAAAACGGTGAAAGCAAGTGCATCTCTTGAGATTGTTCACTCATTTTTTTTTGGACCTATTGTAGTCACAAAATTGTGCACTTCATACATTTATTTATCATGTTTCATACTACTATTTAGAAGGTTCTTGAGTGAATAAAGTAAGAATCAACCCCCATATTTTGGCCATCTTGTTTTATTTTATTTCATCATTTACGACCTCTTGCACGCATATGCCCAGTCAGATTCTGGCATACTATTAGCAAATTAATACATTTGTTAGTATTTGTTAGTGGATAGTTGAATAACCGTCTCCCTTCACGGTTGCCTCACTATCGGCCTATATAAAGGCGTGAACTGTATCATTTAAAATATAGCAATATATTCAATCTTCTGTATTCGCCTATCATTGGTATCAGAGCGAGTCGTGCCTGGAGGAAGAGAGGAAGAGCAGACTGGCGCGTGAAGAAGACTGTCCTGTGCGTGCGTGGAGACTGGAGCAAAGTGTGGTGTGTTGTGCGTGAAGGAAGTTGCCTGTCCCACGTGCTTGAGTGCCTGTCCAGCGAGTTTGAGTGCTGAGCGTGGAGCGTTTCTTTGCTGCGTGCGTGAAGGAGGAGAGGGTGTTCCTTGCTGTGAGTGAAGAATTATAACCCTTGTGTGAACTCTTATCTGTGCAAACCAGTGAACCTGTGCGTCTTCTTTGCTGTTCTTTATTGGCTGTACGTGGAGATTCAGAGAGGAGACTCATTGCTGGAGCCCAGAGCAACTGTTCGTCCTCTACTCACGAAAGGAGACATTGCTGAGCAAGATTCGTGCTTGTGATTGCTACGTGTAAGCAAAGTCAGCAAATTACAAATCAGTGTGTGCACGTATGTCTCAAATTTCTGATGCACAAAGCACCGCGAGCAATGCACCAAATATTTGGGCATTGAATGACAATGAAGACGCCACTAGACTGTTCTTTTCCTTGGTCAACGAGCTACACAACACTGGTAACATTCTCTTTGACGAGATTTTCCGCCGAGGACTGTTGGAATACTTTTGGTTCGACGTTCGATGTCAAGCACGGCGGATTCGTGCAGAACTTGAACGTGGTTATGATGTAGATGACGAACGTGAAATAGAACGCCCACAGGAGCGTCGGCGTCTCACTGCACGAGCCTATAGAGCCCATCTTTGGGACAGATTCCTTCAGTAAGCATTGTAGCCATTTTGAAAAATAAATAAATAAATAAAATACATTTTTGAGTTTTTGAAAATGTCTGCTCCAAAAATATTGCTATCCGATGCCCAACTCTTGAAAGGGCCAAATTTCGTCACATGGAAAACCAAAATGCGGACGATTCTTCAATTCGAAGATCTTTGGGGGATTGTCTCTGGCAAGGACGCCCCTCCCACAGACGATGATCTGTTGGAAAAATATGAAAAGTCTGATGCGAAAGCACTAATGCTCATCACCCTTAGTATTTCTGATGAGGTGCAGCCATACATTCGGGAAGCAACTGCTTCTTCTCAGGCATGGAGCGCATTGTGTACCATCTACGAAGCTAAGAATCTGACGACAAAGTTGTAACTTCAGAAAAAGCTTCATACGATGAGTATGCATGATGGTGAATCAGTAGAAGCCTTCTTGCGGCGTGTAGCTGAGTTACGTGTAGAACTCTTTGCCCTCGGTGAACCAGTGGACGACAAGTTGCTAGTCCCGCTCACCCTGCGAGATCTTACTTCACGGTTTCGGACACTGATCACCACGTTGACAATCACTCAACAGGAGATGAGTTTTGCAACCCTGGTGAATTATCTCCAGCAGGAAGAAGCCATGCAAAACATACAAGAATCCCTCGAAGACAAGGCTCTCATCACGAGGCAAAAACATAAGCCTCGGAAAGGGCAATCTGCCCCTCAGAATCAGAAACAGCATGCTCAGAAGCCATCTTCACAGCGGCCACCCCAGAAGCAGCATAATCACAAGGCGGATCGGTGGTGCCACATTTGCTCCATGGATACACACACGACTGTGAACTGTTATTACAACGGTCGCAAGTATGGAAATTCTGGCAAAGAGAGCACTTCTAGCCGAGGATATTCCAAGAAATCCTGATGGAATGCTCGTAATCAGAAGCAGAAGGGCCAAATTGCTACTCAACAGGATGCCACCTCCGATGAAGAGGTACTAGATACGACTCATTCTGACATTGTTCTAGTCTCACAGACTTCGCAGCCATCAGAAGATGTCTGGTTAATTGATTCAGGCACCAGCAAACACATGACTGGCAACAAGAAGTTGTTCCATACTCTGAGTGACCAGCCCATTGGATATCGGATCACCATTGCAGACAATCAAGAGTATATTGCAGCAGGGATTGGTGATGTCATCATTCCTCTTGGAACACGAAGATGTACACTCACAAAGGTGCTCTATGTTCCAGGTTTGAATTCAAATCTTTTGTCTGTAAGTCAACTTCTTAACCATAGAATGCAGGTTGAATTCTTTGTTGAGAAAGGGGTCAAGTCCTGCATCATTTCCCAGGGAGATTCAATCATTGCTCACGCATTTCTGAAGGGCTGTCTATTTGCACTGGATGCGGTCACTTCATCTAGCGTTGCTCTCTCTGCATCAACGGTAGAGTCCACTGCACTTTGGCACTTTCGATATGGTCATCTTTCTGCCGGGGCTCTGCATCAACTCAGTGCGAAGGAAATGGTAAGAGGGCTTCCTCCACTCTCCCATTCCTTACCTGTTTGCTCAGGATGTCTTGCGGGAAAACAGCATAGAGGTCCGTTCAAACAGAGCTCTTATCATTCTACAGAGCCTCTTCAGGTCATTCACACCGATCTATGCGGACCCTTGCCAGCTAGCTTTCAAGGTTTTGCATACTTTCAGCTCATCATTGATGATTACTCACGGAAAATGTGGGTATATTTCCTTCGGAAGAAGAGTGAGGCACTTGCAAATTTCCAGACCTTCTACCAACAAGCCACCAAGCAGTCTGGGAAGCCTCTTCTTCTCCTCCGCTCAGATCGAGGGGGGGAATTTGTGTCAAAGAAGTTCTTAGCATACCTGAAGCAGCATGGCATTCAGCAACATTTGACTGCTCCCTATACGCCCCAACAGAACGGGATTTCCGAGCGCCACAACAGGACTGTCATGGAGATGGCTCGTTGTATGCTCTCGACCGCCAAGTTGGAGGATCAGTTTTGGGCAGAAGCAGTCCAGACAGCAGTGTATTTACTCAACCGGGCACCCATGAAGATCTTTCAGAACAAGACACCAGAAGAGGTATGGACTGGTCGTAAACCTTCTATTCATCATTTAAGAGTTTTTGGTTGTACTGCATATATGCATGTTCCAAATAAGAGAAGGAAGAAGATCGATCCAAAGACACTGCCATGTCTTTTCTTGGGGTATAGTACTACCTCAAAGGCATATCGTCTCATGGATCCTGAGACGAAGAAGATCTATGAGAGTCGAGATGTGGTATGTGATGAGTCGTCCTTTGACTCCTTGCCACACAATGAAGATTCAGTACCGACCTCGTCACATAGATTGCTCACACATCCAAATGATGAGTAAGATGATTCTTCTCAGAGAGAATAAGAGATGAGTGGAGACTTGTTCGTTGATCTTGGCACACTAGAAAACACATCTTCACATCCGCAGCGCCAACGTCCGAAATGGGTCCAGAGTACTATCAGGGATGCACACCTGAACTCACTTCCTGGTACTTCTACGGGAGTTAGAACATGAAGTCAAGCTAGACATGAGGTAAATTTTGTACTCATGAGTTCAGTTGTTGAGAGCACCGAACTTGACATTGTTCGTGAGGCATTAGACCAACCACAGTGGAAACAGACTATGGATGTTGAATATGATTCCCTGATTCAGAATCGGACGTGGGAACTTGTCGATCTACCTCCAGGTAAGAAATCCATTGGCTGCAAATGGATTTTCAAAACAAAATATAAGGCAGATGGTTCAATCGAAAAACACAAAGCACGACTTGTTGCAAAGGGTTATGCTCAACAAGAAGGAATTGACTATGACGAGACCTTTGCACCCACTGCGAAGATCAAAACCATTAGAGTTGTATGTGCACTGGCAGCACAAAATGGATGGAAACTTCAGCAGATGGATGTCAAGAGTGCTTTTCTAAATGGTGATCTACAAGAAGAAGTGTACATGGCTAAACCTGAAGGGTTTGTAGACGAGCATCAACCACACAAGATATGTCGTCTGATAAAGTCTCTCTATGGACTTAAACAAGCACCTAGGGCATGGTATATAAAAATTGATCATCACCTATTGCAGCATGGATTCACTCGTAGCCCCTCAGATACAAATTTGTATATCAAGAAGTTAGGAACAAAGATTGTCATTCTGGTTTTATACGTAGATGATCTTGTGATCAAAGGAAGTTCTGACAATCTTGTAGATGATGTAAAGAATGATCTGAAGAAATCCTTCGACATGACTAATTTGGGGCTACTTCACTATTGTCTTGGCTTAGAGATATGGCAGAAGAAGAATCATATCTTTGTCTCCCAGATGAAATATGCCAAGACACTCCTGGAAAAGTATGGGATGTCAGATTGTAAACCAATGTCCACACCTATGGAAAAAGGTTTGCAACTATCTAGATTCCAGGATTCACCACAGGTAGATGGCACTCACTACAGGCAGCTTGTGGGGAGTCTCATTTACTTGACTTATACCAGACCATATCTTTGCTTTGCGGTAAGCTATCTCGCCAAATTTATGTAGGAGCCGAAGAAATGTCATTGGATAGCAACAAAGCATGTGTTGAGATATGTCCGAGGTACAGTTGACTTTGGTCTGGAGTATCAGAAGAACACTCAGTTCTTCTTACAGGGATATACAGACTCAGACTATGCAGGATCCGTTGATGACAGGAAATCCACTTCAGGATATGTTTTTCATCTCGGATCTGGACCTATCTCGTGGATCAGCAAGAAGCAAATTGTTGTTGCTCTCTCATCCACTGAGGCTGAATACCATGCTACAAGAGGAGCTGTGTGCGAAGCAATTTGGTTACGTCGCATTCTTGCAGATATAGGGATTCCTGAAGAGAAACCTCCCATCATTCACTGCGACAATCAAGGTGTGTTGAAGCTTGTGAAGAATCTTGTTTTCCATGAACGAACAAAGCATATTGAGGTCGAATGTCACTACATTCGTGAACAAGTCTTGAACCACCAAATTCAGCTCCAGTACTACCCTACTGATTTTCAGATTGCAGATATTCTCACCAAGCCTCTCGGCAAGGTGAAGTTTGATTTATTTAGGGGGTACATTTGTAAGAGCAATGTATTAAGAGGGGGAATGTTATCAAATTAATACATTTGTTAGTATTTGTTAGTGGACAGTTGAATAACCGTCTCCCTTCACGGTTGCCTCACTATCGGCCTATATAAAGGCGTGAACTGTATCATTTAAAATATAGCAATATATTCAATCTTCTGTATTCGCCTATCAGATACCACATTATTTTAGCCTTGACTAGGGTGCCCAAATTAGAATTGGGGCATCCGTGGGTGCCTTGGTCCCAACAAAGGAACCCCGGTCCATTTTGCACTTACCCACCACTTTTTGTGCTCTTTTTAGTCGTTTTACATCTTTATCTTTTTGGTAGTAAGTCATTTCGGGATTAATTATGAAATTAGATCAAGAAAACCCTATAAATATAAAGTTATGAGACCATAATGAGGGACATAGCATCACTTACTACTATCGTGCTCCATATAGAGTTACATTCATCTATTACAATGGAGATCACTTCCATCCACACAGCTCCATCATCAAGGCACAAGCTAGGACATTTGTATCACACTTCATAGCAGGAGGGATTTTATTCTATTTCATGCAAGCATACTATTACATTTTCTTCATCTATTTATTTCTCATTACTTCAAAAAATTTGACTATCACAAGAGCACCTATGCCACGACATGCACACACTCACCAAAACTACATTTGGGTCTAAAATGTATTGCAATTCTCAGTTTAGTAAGTCCACTGTTGTGGCAGATGAGGTCAGTTTGACTGATTCATTTTACATCTTTATTTTTAGGGTTTTAATACTTATTTTCGTTTCTTATAGGTATCTTCTTCATCTTTGATTACTGGTGCCATGCAGCGCAAGACAATGAATTTTATGTGACACATGTCGAAGGTTCTGGGTCATCATCCAACCATGTGGAATTTAGTTTCATAGATTTTCCACAGACCAGGGCACCCAGATTGCATACTAGAGCACCCGTAGGTGCCACAGTATTCCTTCAGGTGCTTTAGTCTGGATAGGTCCTCTAGATCCATCCATTTCAAGACTCCTTTACAGTTGTTCCTTCTTCATTATTTTCCAATCAAACCTGCGACAATGTCTCATCACGTTGTCAGATCAGCTGAGATCTTTCTTATTCCTTCTTACACATTAGGGTTTAGCATTTCCTTACACATAGTATTTTAGATCACTTATACAGTTCTTTATTACATTTAGTGACTTTATTTACAATTGTGCATACCTTAGATTAACTATCCCTTACTACATAGCTAGTCCAGATTTTAGTTAATCATTTTGGTGAACCCCACGTTTTAGTACCTTGTTCATTTCCAAATTTTTACTTTCTTCATTCATCACTTCTTATACTAGGGTTTTTTCATCACTAGTATCTCCATCAATGACTATTTTCTTGAAAATCCTAATTTAATCAATATAGTCCAACATTTTCTTTCTACTACCCATATCTGTGCTGACATGCATCCCAACTTGGTTTATTAGGACTTTGCTGATGCATTCTCTCCACACTTAGTATTTAAGTACACCAATCCCTCTGATGGTCACACTTTCAATAATGATCCACCTTTTCATATTATCTCTCATATTTATAATGCCACTATTAAGCATACTTTAGTTGACAATGGATTTGAGCTTAATTTATGTCCCATGTCATTTCTTGAAGTTTTAGGTTTTAATTCTCATGACATTAGTCCCTCTAGTATTTCAATTCCTTATTATGATGGTTTCATCCATCCATGTTTCGGTCACATCATATATCCCATCACTATTAGTTATAAGACTGTCCACATTGTCTTTTTCGTCATGGACTTCCTAGTTTCCTATAAATATTTACTTGGTAGGCCATGGCTTCATGCCATGTAAGCTTTCGCCTATAATATCCATAATTTAGTTAAATTATTATATGAGATCATGGAGTATATTGTTTATCGTGATCATAATCCATTTCAGTATTGTGACCAGGATATTAAAACTAATCTTCCTATCCCATGCATAGATATTACAGATGAGTCCCAGCCTAGGGAAGAACTGCCTCACTTACCACCACCTTATGGCACTATTTATGTTGTAGATGTATTTTATTTTATGCCACATGCTACTAACACTACTATGCTCCCCTTTCAGGGTCCTGTCCAATATATGGACGTCGTTCTATCACCCACACCTTCGTATGAACCATTTACATTAGCACACCCACCATTCATTTGCACATTATTTATGAATGAATCATACTAGGAATACATTCCATTTTATCCTACATGCAATGACACTATTTGTACACATGAGCATCTAGATCGCTCAGGGTTTTATTTTGAAGACCTCTATCCTACATCACATGCTCCTCATCTTTATTATGGCTTTTTTGTATTACTTCTGCTTATGGTTTTTGTGTCTTACATATTACCGTATATCTATCATGTACTCCTCGCTTGGCATAAATTAGATGAGGAAAATCATGGCTTGATTATATTAGAGATACACAATATCCAAATCATATAGACATTTCATTTCCTATGCCCTCTGGAAATTTTTTCATTTGCAATAGCTCTTTCCTAGAACATACTCAAAAATATCACTCATTGGTATGAACTCAGTTTTCCACTTCCTCCATTCAATGATGAGGAGTATTCTATGATCATGTACAACTTACTCCTTAATGGCTCATCATGTGAACCGCCCAACACTATAGCTTATCATGTCACTAATGCTTACCCATTCGACTATGAACCTGAGAGC
Organism: Taxus chinensis; assembly: GCA_019776745.2. Lineage (NCBI taxonomy): Eukaryota > Viridiplantae > Streptophyta > Pinopsida > Cupressales > Taxaceae > Taxus > Taxus chinensis. The sequence goes on from CM034148.1 coordinate 130,821,055, forward strand.
AATGATCTTCTAGATGACATTACATGATAGCCTATTTCAACATACATATATTGAGGGTCAGAGCACCTAATCCCCCCATCTTTATTTCATCATAGTTTCTATCATATTTGCATTTTGATATAAGTATTTTCATCACATGTTTAGAATAGGCATTACCCGATGACGCTCTCTTGTTCTTCAGTTCACACTTGACTTTTGAGGGATTAGTATGACACTAAACCCCACACACTAAATGTTAGGTCATACACATGGAATATACTCACACATCGTGCATCATACACCATACATTTTACAATTTAATCTACTACATTTTTACATTTGCACATTTATACATCACACAACATACTAGTCTTCATCTTACGTATACCATACTTGCATCATCTACCTGTTTAGCATCATACACTCTTCATCCTATGCATTACAAATACTATTATTCTATTTACACATATTTCCTCACATTCTATACATAGTCACATACCTTACATCATACATTGTGTGTCTTCATGTCACACATTTTCTACATACTATACTAGTTTTCATTACACATAACATTGCATACTACATTACTAGTCTACGTACACATGTTACATCGTGCACTATACATTACATTTTATACATTCTAAACCTATATCATTGCATTTTACACATCACATATTCACCCACTCTACACATCACATGGACGTTTCTAATCATCCTTGCATACACTACATTACCTTCTATGCACTATAATCACCACCCTGTGATGTACTTTAGTTCCTCGGTCCATACTTAACTACTGAGGGTTTACAAATCAAATGGACCCTACACTCATCACACATGCAAAAACCCTAGGCTATTGGCATATGCTTTAGGCTAAATCGTCACTTTGTAGTGTTATAAACCTTAGGTTACATCAGGTCACTCCCACCTTTCATCTTATAGTGACATACACTCTAGGCTGAATTGTCACCTCTTCTGTCATTTTGTAGTGGAATACACCTTAGGTTACATCACTACTTGCTCCCTTTCATCTTATAGTGATATATGCTTATGGCTAAATCATCCCTCATTCATTCATCTTCTAGTGATATAAGCTTAGGATAAATCATCACTTATACATTTATCTAGTTTTGATATATGATTCGGTTATAGGGTTCATGGAACACATCATTTTTAGGTCACATCTCATCACTACAAATACACGTTCATCACAACCTGCTAGACATAACATATACTTCGACCATTTCCTAAAGAAACACTCTTGTTTACGATTCATTCTTGACTACTGAGGGGAAAAAAAATGAACCTCATTCCATACATTTCCATTCACTTAGGGGGCGCATGGCTCCGATCATTCCATACTTCCACAACATATTGTATTGTCTTGGGGGCATTTACTCTTTCTTACTAGTGTTTTATATGGTCACTTTACTATACATGTTAGATTTATTTCTTATATGTCATTATTTATACCATCCACACATGCGTGTTCACGGATTTGTCTAGTTGTGAGTACAGATATAGATCCTTTACATGTAGCATGGATGATTCCCTTATACCCTTCCTACACTAGTCACTAGAGGCATCCACATTCATCAGTCACAGGTGCTATTGTTTCATTTTGTACTTAGCACTTTACATTACTTAGTTATTCATGTTATGACATATTGGTTGTTTCCCTAACATGCTAATGGGTGTTCCATGTGCACCACTTATTTTGTGGGATTACATGTTTCTATGACTACTTATTTACTTATTTATAATTTTCTGGTATTGATTGCTCTTTTTTGCGGGCCTTGCCCTATAATTTGTGTGCACACTTGTTTTACTTTTGCGGCCATGTTGTCCTTGCGTGTCTTGTGACATCATGAGTGATGTCCCATTTTTGCAACCGACTTTATGCTTCTTACTTTGTCTTCTGACATGTTTACATTACTATGTTCCTTTATAGCTTTTTATATTGTTTAGGTAGCTTACATATTGGCTTCTACATACATGATTTTGCGTACTAACACTTGTCTTTGTCTATCCATCCTTTTTTTTTGCACCTTGGTTTTTACCAAGCGCATTTCCCATCCCCTACAAGAAAGTGTTTTAGAGTTCATGTGGATGGTCCTCTTTTGGGGCCACATTCTTCTATCAGTGATGTCATATGCGCCCCCAAATACGGGGGCATCATTTGGGGTTTTTTACATACTAACACATATATTCTACACCGAGTGGGTTCATACTAGCCTACAAACCCTATACACAACGTATTTTACAAGACATGGAATCCTTAGCATTCTGGGAAGTAGTTACAGACTTGGAAGTTACAGTGGGAGTGCTTCTCTACACTACTTCAGCCGGTGGAGTTAGATCTCCCAAAAAAAAGGATAGTATAAAGATATTTTCACACACATTCAGGGAAGTAGTTAGATCTTAGAGAACATACATTATTTTCTCCCTACACTTCTTTGGCCAAGGTAGTATGAGATCGCCCAAAAAACTCGTAGTATAGGATATCCTTCTACACTCTCTTTCTCAAAATATATCAAGTGCATATATTCCATTTACATTTGTGTATTTTACATTTACATGTGTCTTTTACATATCATTTTTACACATACATACATACATATTTGACTACTTTATCGTTTTCTCCTTGCAGGTCCAGCCATATGAGAAAAAACAACCAAATTGGGGGCAACAACAACAACAACGTCAACAACAAAACTTTGCAACAACACATGCTTTACTAACCATGCATGTACATTACACACCACATAATCTACACACACATTCTATCCTAGGTTCAATCTCATCACTTTTTCTTTGCACATTTTTCATCTTTAGTTTCCACGGTCCTTCATCTTTTTATCATTTCATGCTTTGTCTAGTCCTTCAGTGCGTTTCTGCTACAATCTTCATGGACATCAAGTATGATCTCTATCTACTTTATGTTACCGAGTTTTCTTCTCAAAAACATAAAGTGGGTGAAAAATTTAGTCACAAAATCATGCACTTTATACATTTATTTATCTCGGTTTCATACTACTATTTAGAAGGATCTTGAGTGAAGAAAGTGCTAACTAACCCCCGTCTTTTGGCCATATTTTTTTATTTTATTTCATCATTTCTAACCTCTTACACCCATATTTCCATTCATTTTCTATCATATCACATTAGTTTAGCCTCGACTGGGGCACCCATGTGCGCCCCGGTCCCTTTTGCACTTTCTTGTCACTATTTGTGTTCTTTTTAGTTATTTTACATCTTTATATTTTTGATCGTCGGGCATTTCAGGGTTAATTACGAAATTATATCAAGATAACCCTATAAATATAAAGTTATGACACCATAATGAGGGACCTAGCATAACTTACTACTATCACTCCATCTATATTCTCATCCATTTATTACATTAGAGATCATTTGCATCCACATAGCTCCATCATCATGGCACAAGTTAGGACATCTACATCACACCTCATAGTGGGAGGGATTATATTCTATTTAATACACACATATAAATAGATGTTTTACATCTTTTTATTTCTCACTACTTCACAAAGTGTGACTGACACAAGAGAACCTCGAGCATGATATGCACATGATCACCAGAACTACATTTGGGTTAGATCTGTAGTGCAAGACTCAGTTTAGTAAGCCCGCTATTATGGAAGCTGAGGTCAATCTGACCAATTCATTTTGTATCTTTATTTTTAGGGTTTTGATACTTCTTTTGGTTTCTTACAGCTCTCTACTTCATGTTTAATTACTGACAATATACAATACAAAACAACGAAGTTGATGTGACACACAATGAAGGTTCCAGGTCATCTTCTAACCCTGTAAAATTTTGTTTCATAGCTTTCGCATAGACTAGGGTGCCCAGATTGTATACCAGAGCACCTACAGGTTCCCCAGTCCTCCTCATGTACTCTAGTCAAGACATGTCCTCCAGATCCATCCTTTCTGGGACTATTGTACAATCGTTCCTACTTCCTAATTTTCCAATCACACTTGCGACACAGTCTTGTCAGTTTGTCAACTTAGCTGAGTTCTTTATTATTATTTCTTGCAAATTAGGGTTTATAATTTATTTTCACATAGTAGTTTAGATCACTTATACACTTCTTTATTAAATTTAGTTACTTTACTTAGAGCTTTGCATAGCTTAGTTTAACTATCCTTACTATATAGCTAGTCGAAATTATAGTAAATCACCTATGCAGACAACTTCTATTGGAGGTTGTTAATATTTTATGACTTTCATTGATGATTATACACAAAGGACATGGGTATATTTTTTGATACATAAATTAGATGCCTTTGATCTATATTTCAGAAGTTCAAGGAATTAGTGGAGAAGTAAAGTGGATAGTACATCAAAGTTATGAGGACAAACAAAGGAGGTGAGTATGTCTCCAATGTTTTCCTAAATTTTTGCAAATATCATGGTATACACAAGAAATTTATTATTATGTATACACCACAATAGAATGGTGTGGCAGAGAGGAAGAATATAACCATTATGGAAATGGAAAGACCCATGACCAAGGAAAAGCATCTTACAAAATGACTATTGGGCACAAGTAGTAACAATTATTGTTTATATTTTAAATAGATGTCCAAAAAAATTATTATGAACATGGTTCCTCAACAATCTTGGACTAACATGAAACACAATGTTGCTCATTTTTATAATTTTCATTTGTGTGGCATATGCACATGTTCCTGATGAGCTAAGGAAAAAAATTAGATAACAAGGAGAACATTGAATATTTGTTAGTTATTCAAAGAATACAATATCATACAAGTTGTATAATCCGATCACTAGAAAGATTGTGATCTGAAGAGATGTTAAGTTTACTTAAAATGAAGCATGGGTTAGAAGTATTAAAAAACAAATAGTATAGCAGCAACAAGAGCAACATGTCAAGTTGTGTGGATGAGAAGACTTCTGAAATATTTGAGGCAAAATACAAAAGATGCTACGTATTGTTTTTTTGACAATAACTCAGCAATAATATTTTCCAAAAATCATTTTTTTCAAAAGAGGAACAAGCATAGTGATATGAGATATCATTTTATCAGGGAGTTGGTTAACAATAAAGAAAATGTTTCTTGAATTTTGTAAAACCTAAGATCCATTTGCTCATATTTTTAAAAAGGATTTGGAAAAGGAAGTTTTTGATTATTTACAATGTTGTTTGGTAGTTTTTGATCTTAAATATGATCTATAAATACAAAATCAACTCCAGAATAGTGAAAGCTACAAGGTCAAAATTAAGGGGAGTGTTGGAATTATGCATGTAATGTAATAACTAGCTAATAATTTACAATGAAAGCTCCCGATGAATCTTCTTTCCCTAACCCTAATCTCTATGGTGTCCCTAGATTTGGAAGAGGATACGGTGGTGAGTTCAGGGGCTCTAGGGGATTGGTAGCTTTCTAGGGACCTCCTATTTCTGGATCTAGCTTGGTTAATGCAGTTTCTAGCACTTTCAATTGTTCCCATGGACATCTATTACGATATCTGTGTGATCAACCCTCTATGGGAGAGGAAGTCTTTATGGATTCCCATGTTTCTGTGGTTAAGAATTGAGACATGTTTGGAGCCTAACCTGTGTTGTTTTCCTGTCAGACTATTCCCCCTACTGGTTCTGGAGTGGTTCCTTCTACAGGGGCTAGTAATGGAATTTTGGAGGATGGTTTGGTTGTTGTTGAGCCAAGTGGATATACTGTGAATATTGGGAATGGTATTTCTTTGCCTGTTCACCATTCTCCAATTACATCTGTCAAAGGGACTATTTCTTTTAAGGATGTTGTACCAAAGAATATGGGACGTATTCCCCTCACTTATGTTAACAAAAAAGGGGAAAGATGTTCTCTAAGGGTGTTTCCTCTATAAGAAATATTTCAAATCCTTTGGCTTATGAAAAATAAACCCCATCAATTTGTTTTGGTGAAGATGTGGTATAATTTGAAGCTTTTTTCAAGCACAATGGTTTGATTGTAGATTCAAAAACTTTTGTTTGGGTTTTCCATCGCTTCATGCTTAGATATCGAGGCACTAAGATCCCCTCATGGAAGGTAGGATGGATATCTATCCTAGTGCTTGTGGTTTTATCATAGGTGCATTTGCTGAATCTTCAGACAAGGATCTTATTTTTTGAAAAGTTTGGGATTTTGAATCCCACATGATATTGATGAAACCATGCTTTTCTATGTTTAACCTGGTGTCTAATACTTTACAAGTTAAGTCGATGTGGATCTGTCTGCCTTATTTTCCCCTCCAATTTTTGTTGGAGAGTTGCTTAATTGTTATTGGTAATACTTCAGGAAATGGTTTGGCTATTGACCCAAAAAATGATGATTTTGACCACACGACGTATGTTAGAATCTTGGTTGATATGGATACTTCTGCTGATTTCCCTGCAACTATTGAACTCAAAGTGTAGGATAGAACTTGGTTACAAAATCTGGACTATGAAGGGTTTCCCTTTAGGTGTAGAACTTTCTTTTCTCTTGGTCATTTAGCTTCAAACTGTCACTTGATAATAAAAAATGTCAAAAGCAGAAGCTCATGGTGGAAGAATTTTAATCCTAGACACTTGGTTGTGAATGATCCATTAGATTATGATTTGGACTTTGAATCTAACAATTTGGTTGATCCAGGTAAGGAGGAAGTGCAGTAAGGTAGAAAGATTGATGTGGATGCCTTATCAGGATCCCAAAATTTCAAGGAGCAGATTGAAGTTATGATTCTAATCCTTAATAATGAAAATGAAAATCGAAATACGGAAGAGGATTGGACTATTGTGAGTAGGAAAAAGAAAGGGACTATCTCTCCCTTGAAGATGCAGTTAATATCCAAAGGGAAGAGGTCACAATGTTGAGATAGTTACTCATTTTTTGTTTTTGTTGTTAGAATTTTGATGTTGTTGTTTGTTTTGATTCTCTATGTTGCTGAAAGAGGCAGCTTCATTTGTTCCTCATTGTCTTATCTTTTTCTCCATCTTTTGTATGGGGTAGGGTCCCCTTAACCCTCCCTTACCGATAATTAAAAAAATACATGTAATTTCTCTCGTAGGATTTAGGAAAGCTAAGTTTAGCTTTAGCATGTAGTTCGTAGTTGTTTAGTTGATTCATGTGGAGTCTTATTTTTAGGAATTGAATAAGTTAAATAAAACAAAATAAATATGTTTTATGCAATCACTGCATGGGGTAGAATTTAGACAAGAGTTATATTTGTGGAAGCTCTGTTTAGAGCAGTTTGATGTTAAGTTTAGGAGTCTATTTTATATAAAGAAGAGCAATTCTAATTGTTGTAAACGCATAAAAGATGTTGAAGGTAGATGAATAATATTGTTGTGCATGCACAAGTCAGATTCTAAAGAGCCAAAGCTCTCTGACCAAAAAAGAATTAATTGATTTATGCACTGCAATGCTGATTTCCGAAGTTACTATGTTTTTATTCATATTTTCTTATTAATTTGATTGTTGTTCGCTGTTTAAGTTTGCATAATTTCTACAAGATGGTTGAATAATGGAATTTTATCTTACAAAGAAGGTATATAATTGATTTATGTACTAAGTTCTAAATCACAATTTATAAACTAAGTATACATTATTCGAATGTTGTGTCTAAACAAAACGTAAGTTTATACATTCAATTTTTTTAATTATAATATCAAAACTTGTACAAAATGTTTGTACTGCAGTGGTGGACTGTGGGACTTGCAAGCCACAATTCAAGTGTTGACGATTATGTGGTTTTGATTCTATTGTGTGGAAGCATAACTTTTGTTTAGAGTATAGATTAATTTAGAAGGATGGCAGGGAGAAAGTTGACAGACATTTAATGGGTTGTTTGATATATTTTGCTACAGCCAGACCTTATTGAGCTTGGTTTCAATGTTTATTGAAAGGTGTTGTTTAATGGTCATCAAGTAGCCATAGTTTATTTATCAATTGCGAAAATAAAATGCATGGCAGCAACTTCAACAACGTATACATATAATCATAATTTAGGTTAAAGTATATTTAATTGTGTTCTACTTTTTGTTCTTTATAGTATATTTCCTACAAACGAAATTTGATCAATCATATATAATTATCAAACATTCGTTTTTAGGAGGTCAAATATACAAAATTAGACAATGCATCCAAAAAAAAAAATTAATTAAAATTTATTTTGAAAGACAATAAATTCATTTTAAAACATTTAATTATTTTTTAATCACTAATTTTAATAATATTTGAGAAAGACACGCAACATTATGCTGTACACACTGATACTGGTTGAGTTGAATACTGGTTGACTTCACAAGGAATAAATTGAAGCATGGTCAAATTGAATCAAAATTTCCTAGATCCACTGAACAACAAGGATATGTATTCACTGAGGCATTATCTAATAGTAACTTTGAATAGTCAAGACAAAAGTTGGGTGTCAACACATGGAGCATTAAGGGAGAGATTATAGATGTATGATGCTCAATCATGTAATTTTAAGTTTTACATCTAAAGTTGAGATGTCTTTAGTTCAGATATTTAGAGTTCTGTTTTAGATACTTTTAATTTAGTGTTACATCACTTGAATATTTCTTGAGATGTAAGCCAGTGAAAGCGGGTAGAATTTGAACTTGGCTATCCACATAACCATTACACTAAAACTTAGAAAATGCATCACAACAGATAGCCAATACAAAAAAATAATTGATCTTGAGGCTTGAAAAGCTGTAGAGAAGAGCAATATTACTGTCAACCTTCTAGAATTAAAGATATCATCAAACCTGTGCAAGCTTGTGTCTGAAATTTATGGTTGGCACACTCGACTAAGACATATGGATCTTGCCTAGTGATCCACTCAGTGTTCTTCAGCCTGTTGCATCCTACAACTGACAGAAAAAACGGCCAACCAACACATGATAATTATATACTAAAAATTTGACCGAAAAAGCATTTTTTTGCAAGAAACTCGTCATCACATACAGATGACCATAAATATATTCTTATTTCTTACTGGTGTAATATAGCTTAAGCTATTATGTATAATTGAATTAACATTTTTCAACAATATAATTAGATAAGAAAAAGTATGACGTTACAAGGTTCACAAAAGTTTATATGAAGAAAACTTATTTCTAAATGGTCTACTGTGACTATTTAGTTTTAGAAAAAAATTCCCGGCCTTATATTGTATTGGTTTAAGATTTTATAACTAGGTTATCATTGTAAATATTTATATATCTTCTATTCCATTCGCAAGGTGTTTTCAGAAGGTTCATGTACCATTTTGATTATGTAGTTCGTGTTAGTTGGTTCTCATCTTTGAAATAAAGCTGTTTTTAGTCTGTTTATCCTGAACCGGTATGTGGTACCATATTTTTTTTTATCAAAGTAGGCAGGAAAATGTGTAAAATATAGTCTTGTCCACACTAGAAAGGGAAACACATAGATGCTGAATTTCATTTTAAATTTTTAAAAAGTTTTTCCATATATTAATATACATGGTGTTATAAAAATTATTCATACAAAAATGAAAATGGATGGTTCCCATATATCACATCGGTCATATTAAGATCGACTAAACATTATATATAATTTTCAATCAAATAAAGTGGAGCAAAAAAGAAAAATATTACATAAGAGTAGTGCCAACACACAACAACAAAGCACATAAAAAAAGACCATAATTCCATCAAACCATAAAAAAGTGCTAGAAAGTACGAACCGCAATGAGCATGGAAGGAAGGGTTGGATAATCATTTAGCTTATAAACCCATTCCCGTAGTTAGATTTAGAAGGTTCTTCAACATCAAGTAAAGGATGTCAACCATCAATCTATTTTTATTTACCCTTGTCCTTGTTGCGCATTTGGTTACTAGGCGAAATTGTAAGTGGAAAGTGAGGGAATTTCTCTCATATCAATTTCATCCACCTAAAATGGTCTAATCAGATATGACAACCACAACTAGTTTGAGTGTTACATGCTAGGGATAGAAAATTCTACCTTGGAGAGAGATTGGAGTACCAATTATGAGAAAAGCTTCCTTTGGTGTTGATTAAATATATGGTCTTGTGGGCGAGACAAGTGACAAGTGACAAGGTGAATCTAGAAGGATTATGCTAATTGCATACAAGGCACTACACAAATGATCAATAAAATTTTACATAGGTGAGCCACTTCAATAAATCTTCTCTGCACTTGTATTTAAAGCATGACATTAGAGATAATTGAATCATGTTAGTGATAGAAAAAGAGTTATCGAAATACCATAATTAAAAGTAACATCATTTCTATCTTTTCATATTTGAAAACTAATCTCAAAATGGAAAATATGTCAAATTTAATTAAATTATTACATGTATCATTTTTGAGACAAATAAAACTACAATGTCCTAGGTAAACATTTTTTAATGAAATAATTAGAAGAGAGTTTGAATCCACTACTATGTCGATTAAGCATTCTTAGAGAACCACAAATTATGTTTTAGAAAGTCATGGTGATTGCGCATTGAAAAAGTATGATATGTTATAGCTAAGTTCACTAAGAGAAATCCAATTAGTAACCCTCACTGGAGAATACACTCCTTAAAGAAGTGTTCTTGTTTATGTTGTATGATAGCATTTGTAATGCCCCGTTCATCGTTGCTTTTTTTCTTCTTCGATGACTGTGTTGCTAAGCGTTGAATGCCGTTGCGTTTCCGTTGAACATTAGTGGCTTCACCTTTGTCGCAGAGGATAATCAGTTGTTCTCCCTCTTCATCGTGCCTGCTTGTGTCAGTGTCGATGTTTTCTGTTGCTGGCCCCGCATCATCCATTACGTTTTCCCCTATTAAAGGAAAACCATGTTCTCAAATTGTCGAGCTTGTATGTTGGTCCTTATTAATATGATTAATAATTATTATTAAGTTGTAATAATAATAGTAATAAAAATAATAATAATATTATTATTTTAATTATTGATCGACGATAACTTCATTATCTTATCGTCGATTGTTATCAATGTTATGGTTAATTATAGATAAATGATTTTATTGTTTGGTCAATCGCTTCATGGACTGAGCCCCAGTTCGTGCAAAGAAGAGGGTCCCCTGTTGTGACGCCATGGTTGGTCATTGTCCTGTGTTCGTTTTCAAAACTTCTACCACTAGTTTCCTCCTTGGTCGACCAAGATTACTTGCGTACTTGTTTTTTTCGGTCCATTTAAGGTGTATTGATAGTTCTACCAATTTGGCCAACCAAGCCTCCTCTCCTCCCTTGTTCTATTGTTTTTTAATTTTTTTTTATGATGAATTTCGGTTGCATTCACCCAATTTGGGCACTTTTGTTAGCGCCCAACCATTTAACCCATCTGCAGGCCGCATGCACCACTTCTATTATTATTTTGTTTTAATGACCTTTTGGCCTTCTTGGAAATGCGTTTTACTTTGAATCTGGCCACTTTATTGTTTCACCAAATTGTGCTCAGACCATTATGTGGTTCTGCAAATATCGGCTTTGACCTGGGCACTTGCTGGGTATTAATTAATTTTCTATCTACTTATTTCTTCTTCCTGGTCGTTCCTCACTCTGCTGCTTTCTTCCTCCTTGGGTCGCTTTATTTTGTTGGTTCTGAGAAGCGAAGGGACGGTGACGAGAAGCGCCACCAAGGGCGCACACCTGTGGCACCATCTGCTACACTTGTTGTGAAGGGGTTTGTCACAAAAGACCACAGAGGATGATCTGTATAAGGATCCGGTAGAGTGGAGTCCCCTGCACCATGTTCGTGTCATTCAGGAGAGGAACTCAGGAATATTACGGGGTTTTGTTTTCTTTGACTTTCCTTCATTTGATGCAGCTCGCAACATGCTTGAAGGGGTGGGAGATGAGGGATTATTTGTTGATGGGCGACGCCTCTTCTTTGAGTAAAGCAGCAAGCCAACTAGAGGCTTAGAAGCACCTCAAAAAGAGAATAATAATACAGCAAAAGGGTCGACTCAAGGAATCACCAAAGGCACTAGTGTTGCAGCTCACTGGATGTGTATTGTTTGTAGCTGCCTCTAATCCAGCACCAAGTGGAAAGAAAGGATCAGAGTCTGGACCAACGCATGTTTTAGTTGTTCGTGGGCTAGATGAGAATGCTATGGAAGAAAGTGTGGGCCGTGTGGATTGTTAGGAGGAGGAGGTCTGCCAGGGCGTGGCCGTGGGAAATAGCTTTTTATGCAGGCATGTTAAGACTAGCCCCTAAAGTATCTTTCTATCCTTTTTCAATTTCATGAAATAAATGATCTTCTACCTTAAGTAACGTCTTGAAATGGAATATTGTGGTTGTTTTTATTGATTTTCCTTGACTGCACTGGTTGTTTCCTGTTCCTTATCCTGAATCGTTGTTCTTTATTTGATTGGTTTGCAAAGGGGAAAATTGTTGTTATCTTTACTATGTTAGATTTAGATGGCTGGGAACAATGTTTTACTTGCTTTTGTTTGTTTTGGACCAAATCATCTGAAATGGGAAAAGGGCATTCTTTTGAAACATGGAAGTTTCAAAAAAAAATATTACTTTTCAAAATGCTTGGTTATGGCCACCCTAAGTGATATCAAATCAGTGAAGGCTCATAAATGGTTGGGTCTAATTTTTGCTCGATAGTAGGTACTTCTTGTTTTTTTTCTCGCTTAGGGGTTGCCTTCGTTAGTACTTATGGCCCCTCGAATGCTTCTGCCCTCTTTGCTTTGTCCCCTTGCTTGTGCTGACAAGACAATTATCACCGTTTAGCTCTACTAAATAGATTTGCCGATTGATGAAACACAAATCCGTGTATGTTTCTTTTGTAGTGTTTTATCATTATTGACAGGGAATATCAGAAATATGGAAATCTGGGTTCTTATCTGAAGTTTCTCTTGTTTTATTAGTTGTAACACTACTCCTTGCTTACCTTTTTGTAGATTTTGATTGTTGCGTAAGTGAGAGTCCTGTTCGAATAAATTACTATTGTACATCATTTAACACGTAGTGCTATATTGGCTTGGATAATAGTATGTTTGCTATTTATGAAGATCACGGATGAAGGTTTTTTAGGCTTTCCATTCAAAGGTTTTCATGCTTACCTTCCTAGAGTGTAGCTTGTTTATGAGCTATTTATATGGCTCGTTTCCTAATAAGGCTTGTGGCCTGTGATTTCTCCAATAATCTATTTTGGTATCAAAAATTAGGAAAGAAAGAAGGAAATTTCATTAATGTTCTCAAATGACCGAAAGTAGATCAATGGGACTAAGGATACAACCATTAGCAATAGAAAGTTCTAAGAAGAGAGAATCCTAGTTACAAACCAAAGAAATAATGTACAAAAAATGAAATAGAGCAGTGTGCCACTACCACAAGTGGCAAAGAAACCAATGCAAACAAAAAAGGGGTGAACAAAAAAAACCCAAAAGCGTGCATCAATGAAAACAGGAGGCAAAACTTTTGAATGTCCCTGTTTGTGCTTGAAGTGGAGGAATCTTCTCAGCCTCTATCGATCATTGTGAGGAATTTATTATTGTTGTCCGATGAGTATATAAGGATCTAATAATTCTTTCGTTAAAAGAAAATTTGTTAATGACATTTGGGGATTACGCTTCCTTTTTTTTATGTAGATAAGTTGCCGTTTTCGATGGCATTGTTGTTAGAATTAATGGTTGTTTGTGATAGTTTTTTTTAATGCAATTAAAGAGTGTCTTGATTATGTTAACGTATGTTACTTTTAAAATACCTTATAAGGAAGAGGCGGTACACCTATTTTTTAGACTGTAATGATGGAATGCTTCCTTCGGGGTCACGTATCCCTTTATTGCTATGAAACCTTCCTCCTGGAAGGATTGGATAACTATGTTTTGTTTCGTGTCTTGATCGTAACTAGTATCTCTCTGACTTCTCAAGTTTTTCCTTTTAAGATGGATGGATTGAGTATTAGATTTAAATCACGTAATCCATAGGGATGCATGATCAAAATTCTCAACACTATTGACCTTTCGTTCCTATCCAATAACTTCTTGACTTGATTTTTTTTTTATATTGTTCTTGCTGGAATGTTTGACTTCCTCCTTGTTGGCTAGTGTAGATCTTTACCTCGTGTGAAAAAAGTTGATTAGTAGTTTGTGATTAGATCATTTCATGAAGTAGAACATTCCTTTCATGGCTTTGTTAAATGTTAGCTTGCTATTTCAATGTGTAGTCTTAACATGCTTAGTTCTCGCAAACTGATTGAAGTTAATACTTGTGCAGATTGCTTGTGCGTGTTGATAAAGGAAAGAGTTGTGAAGGTTTCATCAGGTTGTTGTTTTTGTTTGCTTGTGCGTATGTCAAATGTGTTGTAATTCTTGCAATGGTGCTTGTAATGGAGTTTGGATGGCCTCTTGCCTTGGAATTTTAGTAATTGTGAAATAAATTTGCCTTGTCTTTTATAGTAAAACTTGTAATTATATTTGTGACAAATAATTTATAATATTCACCTTGTTATGAGTATTCTTTTAGTAATGTCTTTTTATCAGTTGTGAAAATGTCGTAGCATGGCTAGACCAACTTGTTACCTCCTTTTTCTCAGACAAAGTTCTATCGAGTCTTTTGGTGCCTTTTTTATGTGCTGGTGCTCATTTTGATCTCACACCATTTGCTCTAATTTTACTTTGATCTGCGTGTTATGAAACATTTTATCTCTTGATGTGGATGTTCTGAAGCTTTTACCTCCATTTGAATGCCTTGAATTATTTGCAGAATCCATTGTCATGTCCTTTTTTGAAGAAGTCTCCGAGCTTGCCCTATTTTTTGCCCTAATTTCTTCAAACCTGCGGGCTCTGCTAATTTTTCCTATTTTGCCCCGATCATGGAAGCTCGAGAATGATCAATTTATACTTGTATGCCTTTGAAAATCCAAATCCAATTAATGGTAAATCAATTTGGATTTTCAAAGGCAACTATGCATTTGTATCTGATTATAAAAAACTACAAAAATTCGCATCCTCAGGAACATTAATTTGATATCGTGGTTTGGTGGGAAAAAAATTGAAAACATCTTTTACCATTAAGATGTGATCATACTATTGGCCTCGATCTGATTTTCTATTTTTTCCTTCCTTGGCACGCAAAGAACCAGATTTGACAGATTGGAAGAGGGAGTAGTTGGCACGCGAGATGAATAACGACTTACCAGGTGAAGAGTTGAATGCTGGAAATATTTGGAGAGATTTTTCCTCTGCACACCTGACAATTTTTTTACAAATCTGATTCTGGGAGTCACGATCAAGGTCGTAACACACGATGGTGCTTTGAATGTTTCTGGTTTCAGGGGAAAAACTCTGTTGTAAATGAAATGTTATAAATTGCATTAATTTTTCGTGTAAATGGTTGGAGTGTTAGATGTCAGGAGCTAATTACTGAGAGAAAAAGTTTGACAAAGCCCATGTTTTCTGAGAGACTATCTGAGGAACCTGTTTATTTCTTTTGTGTGAAATCTGATCATGTCAAGGTGGTTACGAGTGTACAGCCATTGGCAAGCTCTGATATTGTTCCAGAAACTTTCCCCTGCTGATAAATTTAATCAAATTTGAGTAAACCTGTGTCAATTTTGAGAAAAGTTGTGTCTGAATCATTTTTGAATGTCTGAAAATAGTTTTTCTTGTTCCCATTGCAATATTACATTGAAATCTCTGTGAATCACACAAGATCTTAGCTTTGTGATAGTTTGGTGGCACCTGCAATTTCATTTATCATAAGAGATTTTGTTTGATAGTGAAATAAACGAGTTTAAAATCACTATACTCCTAGCTTGCTGATTAAGATTGTTTGTTAGCCTTTGAGGGTATCTTAGGTGTGATAAAATAGAGGTTGATAGTTTTTAATTAAGTTTTTCAATTTGAGCCTTCATTTTGGATCCTTAAAGTTTGTGTGAAAACTTGCTGATTTGGGCCTCCATTGAAGCACCCCTTCTGGTTAAAGGAAATTCTAGCTGTTATGGAGCATTCTGTTGGTCAAGCCTTCCATTTTGTAAAAGCTCTCAAAGATCTGGTGAGTCAAAATCCACTCTGTCTCACCTCCCACCAAAATTCATTTTAAAACAACCAATCATACCCGTACTACCCCTGTTTGTCATGTGTGTGCACAAATGCATAATTTCTGTTACCAAAACATGTAAAATCAATCAGGTTTTCATTTTCTTTAGTGGCCTGAACCTTTCTTAGAAAATATCTCCATTATCTAGGGTGACAACTGGTGAGAGTTATATTTTTGTTGTATTGATCATATTTTTGTCAAGGTCTTTTTAATAACTTTGCAAAGAAGAATATCTATATCTCTTCCACAAATATTAGGCTACAAAGGGGTCCTCTCACCCTGGTTGAAAGGCACAACCATAAAGTAGTGAGGATAGATCAAATCCTCTTAAGGGTGCTACCCATTTCTCCACATCTGAGTAACAAAGAGCAAGCTGCATTCTCTCCTTGGCTACAAAACGACAAACAACGTGCGCTGCTTTCCTCTAAGCTTCCTGTCAAAACCGTGATGCTTCTCAGCCTTTTGAGGGAGAATCAATTTGGGTACCAACATTATGTATGTCATGATGAATAGAAATGTTATAACTGTGTTTAATTCTTCCGTTTAGCAATGGTAGTTTCGGTTTTTGAGTTATAAAACTCTCATGTTTTAATAACCCTCCATGGTCTTGACATAGTGAAATTCTTTGTATATTTCTAATGGGTTGGTAATCATGTTTCTAAAGTTAATAAAAAAATGAATTCATAGATAATTCAATAAATAAAATAACAACGAAATTGAGTTATTGTTAATAAATTTAAGAATCTTAATTTTGAAAGAAATGAGTTTTGTACCAGTGTAAAGGAACCTACCCTCGTTAACCTTAACTACAAATTAAACTTTATTCTCATTTTTGTGAAACCTTAAGTTTTGTACTTCCATTTTAGGAACCCCGTGTGTATCCTTTGTCGAACTTTATAATCAGGACGTTTGCTAAATGAATCATTTACCAAAATCTATTTGAACTCTTAAGTCTCATTAAAATACTGGTTAATAACTAATTAGATCATAATGAAATAAATTGATCTTGTCTCTCTAACCGTTACCATAGTACCCCATAATCCTTTTCTAAGTTATGATAAAATATAAATCCTTGAACAAAGAAGATTATGGTTTTGAACCTAAACAATACTCCACTTCTTTTGAATTTATGCTTGCTTCCTTATGTAAAGGAAGTATGAATCAAGTCTCAGTAGTGTGGGTTCGGATAGAGAGCCTGGTGGAATTGTTTACCTCCTAGTTTTGTAAATGAATTAAACAAACAATTGTCATAATTAGAGATGATCCTAGGATAGACCTTAATAGTATAAAAGAAAAGAAACCTAACCCTATAAGAAGAATTGTAAGAAGCATAACATGAACCTTCTAGACCCCAAAGTCAGGTCTTGAAAGACTGTTAGTGAATAAATAACCTTAAGAAGATTTTCATAGTGGGATGTCCTGAGCTGTAACTATGTATTGTGGTTGATCTTTTGTGGTGCCTTGTCAAAGGGAAGAGTGAATTGCCCTTGATGGGTGTGATCATTTCTATGATGCCTTTGTGGTCATCCTTATATCAAGTTGTTCATAGAGTTATTTGTAACCTTGGTGACAACATGTTGTGTCGTGTTATGTGTCAAACAAGTCAAAAAAAAATTTATCTTGTGTTTTTCTATGTAGTCTTGTGTATCAGAAATAGTGGGTGTCACAGCATTCACACTCTTTCAAACCTTATTTTCCATACTTTCCCACCGGAGTTCACTTTCCATTAGGTATTGAGAACATCAATGGATGACATATGCTAAGGAGAAAGAAGTTAGAAACTTTAGGGTTTATAAATAGAATAGGGGTTTCAACTACATTACATGCCACTTCTATAAACAAATAAGAGAATTATCCAATGAATGATGTAATATCATGGCCAAATCATATAATTATGTCATTTTTTCCATTGATTATTTGCCAACAAAATATTCCCCACAAATGAAACTTGACTAATAACATGTAAAACAACAAAAAAAAATTAAAGATTAAATGCATAGAGATATAAAGTGTCTCCCTAATTTACCCAAAAATTTAAAGTTTTTATTTAGTATATTTAAATATTTATTTAGTAGTTAGTTATTAATATATATTTGACTCCCTAAGTAAACACACTTATATGCTTTAACCCATAAGGTATACCTAACAACAAAATCATATGATGATTCATTATGTTATATTCCACTTTAAAATGGATATATCTTATTATTTTCTTTATAAATTATTCATGTTTTGTAACCTTAAATTTTCACTTCATGAGATTGATCAAGACGAACTCAAACCACACAACTAAGCCAAACATAAAAAGATTTATATTCATTTACCTTTTTATATATTGTTCAATTTTTTTAACCCTAATATTTGTCTTAATTGGCAATCTTAAGAGTAAAGTATACCTCAAATGGTCCCTTGCGTGATAACTCATGAGAGTATTTATCTACATTTTTTTTGATATATGGTAAAAGAGGGTTGAGAGGACCCTACCTCATTACAACTTGATCCAATGGAGAAAAAGATATATAAGGAATAAAATGGGTTGCCTCCTCTTCCAGCGGAAAAGAGGGACAAAACAAAAACCAAACAAATAACACAAAAAAATGCGAAATTAAACATACGATCAACTTATCCCTGAGATGCCTTCCCATGGGATATTTAATACATCTTAAGGGCTTCATAAAACAATTTTCCCTTTATTATTTTTTCTCAAATTAGTCCACCTAACACCTATGTTCATATTTTCATTTTCATTATTGTGAACAGGTATGATGAATTCAATATTCTCTGTATCCACATGAGTATGAAACACGTATGTTGAAACAAGCGGATAGGAATTGGTTCCTGCATTCAAATCAACACTCGAGAGTGAAACCTTTTCGAAATGAGTAGAGGAAGGAGTGTCCTCCTAAATCTTAGAAACTAAATCATCATCACTCTCAAAATATTCTTTTGAATCACTATCCAAGTATCTCTAAAATCCAAGTGACTAGGATCGAAATTCCTCCACCAAGAGGTTCTAGTTTTAACTTGTTTCCTCCCTATCTGACAATCCAAGGCTAAGTGACGAAGAGAAAAAAATTCTTGCATCTTTAACCCCATAATAACTTAATTATTATTTTAATTTTTAACCCCTAAATAAATATCAATAGGAAATTAGACCTCGTGGTAACGTAAAACATAAATCCTACATATAATACTCCCTTAAGAGATCGTGTAGAGAATTGATTTCATATACCTTATACATTGTTTAATTTTTCGTACTTCTATGTATTAATCTCATGAAAAATCTTTATGATCAATCTACAACCTTGCAAATTTACACTTTTATTGATATACACCTCATTTTTCACCTAAGTAATAATGATTTCTCTTTATAGGATATTGATGCAATAATATTCCTAAGTGTTTGTCTTAAAGTAAGGGGCATCACCATGAGAGAGGTTGGACTAGTTATAGGTACCTAGTGAGAGAGTCATTGTGTGTGAAATTCCCCTAATTTTCCTTATTATTCTTCCTTAGTACATTATATTCTCGATATTATCGCCTTTACACCGCCCAAACTTCCATATCACCTTCACACTTCAAGTTTTTTTCTACCTCAAATATTCTCTCTCCTCTCTTTACCTTTATGACTATCTATTTATCATCAAGGGAATCAACCATGGTCGATATTGTATAGCAAATACTTTATCTAGCCAAAGGAATCAAAAATGTAGATTAATATCATTCGCTAATAGATTTGATGAATTAAATTTATCTTCTCCTATCAATAGGCTTCACTATTTTCAATTATCTATATCATCATCACATAATCTACTATGCCTTCATTTGTAAATATACCTTTATTTTAAATAGTTTATGGATTAGTTGAGTTTATACTTATATTTCTACTTTGGAGCATTAGGTTACTATGAGCTACAAGAATAGGAGTTGCAACAACAACGTCTACAAATCCATTGTAATTTTTTACATGTCTATATTGGTAATGTACATATCCCTCTTGTAATCTACTAAAAAACTCTCTCACAAGGTTCCACTAGACTTGGGGATTTAAAGCACTAAAATTTTCTTCACAAAAGTAATCATCTCAACCCTTCTATTTCATTTATGTTGGTATGATTGGTTATGTTTGATGTATCATATTTTTGACAAGTTTAGAGTAGAATATAATTTTATATTTCATTATTCTATTACGGACCTATCCTATACCCGCCATATTGCGTTACAACCATTATCTTATGTATTTTATAGAACTTTTATATTACTTATACTCATATAATCTTGGGATTTAAATAAAACCACATCTTCTATGATATAAATTGGATTTTAAATTCAATGTGTTTGATAGAGTATGGATTTATTTTCATCATCATAGAACTCTTGTGCATATTGAAATTATATATAAATGACATGTGTGTTTTCCCTAGAATGATATTATAATTATATTATAAACAAGATTATTGAGAAGATAAATATGATAGCTATATTGACCATATTAGCCTAAATACATTCTTGTGAGCTTGACATAAATCTTGATCCATCATATTCATATTCTATTTTTTCTCATGTCACATCACCTATTACATCATATTTTCTTAATAAAAAATTCTTATATAAATTAGAGCATTCCTTACACAAAATTTCAAAAAGGGGGACTTCATTTCCTCTTCTCATGTTGAGGTGCACTCAACACTCCAGCCTCTTGTTATATAAAAATTGGGAACCGATGTCCCCAAATCCTTGGGAATCTCAGTAACAACTCCAAATATCTAAATCTCAACAAATAATAGGAGCTCCTCCCTCCAAAATGGGAATAAGTGTATTTCTTCCATGTATTGCATCTCTAAGTTGCTTACCTTTTTACAAATTCAAAGTTACTATATATATATATATATATATATAGAGAGAGAGAGAGAGAGAGAGAGAGAGAGAGAGAGAGAGAGAGAGAGAGAGAGAGAGAGAGAGAGAGAGAGAGAGAGAGAGAGAGATTTATGCTTCAATTTCTATCATAAAAATTTATTACACTGCATTATAGGTTTTATCATGGAGCATGCCAAAACTAACACACTAGAGAACCATTGTTGAGCAAAGAAGAAGTAAGTGTGCACACTCTACTATATTTTCCCAAAAGCGTGTAAATTTCAATCACACACTTAAATGGGGGGAAATGTAGGCACTAAAATTTGGTAACTTGTCCTTTTGGATTGCCATGTTTGACTATGCTTCCTTGCTAAGACACATTCTCACATTTACAATCCAATTAGTTCATACACACACACACACACACACACACACACACACACATACATACATACATACATACATACATACATACATACATGCATGCATGCATGCATACATACATATACGTATGCGTATATGTATGTATGTATGTATGTAATATATGTATACGTATGTGTGTGTGTGTGTGTGTCTTCCTTTACTTTATTACAATTACAATCTAAGTTTTCATGAATTTGAAGAATATTATCACATCAAAGAATTAAACAACCTATATACTTCATGTCACAACTTTGTATTTCCCTTTTCTATTATCTATCTAAGCTCGTATAAATGGGTGAGGATACGGGGTTTTGTTTCAGCTGAAAAGTATGGTAATACCCTTGTAAGTTATCTGAATTTGTTTTCAATTTGAATATCTTCATTTGTTCATTTAATCTTCTTAAGGTCGGCCTTAAAATAATATCTCACTTATGGAAGGATATATACACAAGCCATAAATCCTTTATAACTCACGTAGCACTCTTACCAGATCCTATTATAAATATCATTCCAGAAGTACACAAGGGTTTCCTAAATCTACCAAAATCATCTGCACATAAACTAGAGAATTCCTTACTATAGATATGAATCACTGAAATAAGTTAATTAAATAGTCTATATTTCTCCATTTAAAAGCCTGAAAATTTTATAAAGCCATGTCTTAGTATGATAAAATTCACTTTAAGCATTTTTCAAGTGTTTTAAGAAATAAAGGGTTAGGTCATGTAACTTAAGCACAACACATCACACTACTATCATGATGGATACATTATATTCTATACACTTAGCCCTCTATCTTTCTGTCAAGATACACTAGTGCACATGTAGGTAGTTGGCTAGTTTGCACTCACACTTACATAAACACTTGGGATAACTACATGAGGTTGGATCTGATTATGACGGCATGTAGTGCAACACTTGGATTAGTTTAGCATCTGGGAGTCTAACCACCAATCGCACTCAAATCTCACCACACACATATGTTTTATGACTTTAATTTTATTAATGATATGATGAAGGGTTCAGAAGGTTTCTAGGGTTTCTAATTTGTTTTAGGTGATCATATGACATCTTGATGCTATGTGAGAAAGAGTGACATAATGAAATTCAATTTTGGAAAATTGAATCACTCAATAATTTCTCAAGGATCCAATACGATATAGATCTAGTTTAGGACCATGCAGTTTTAGTATGGAAAATACAATAGATGTGCAGTACTACCCCTAATCAATGTCCAATTGTAGAATCATCACTAGAGAATTTCTAGTCTTTGTTACCAATTTCACTTCTCTACACAACCAAGATACTATTTGTTACAAAATATACATATATGTTTGTTTTTCATCTTTAGTATTTTTGTAGTTACAAATAATTTATCAATCGATGCAAGTGTTAATGTATTATTCTTATTTTGAATGGTTGATTTTAGAAATTAATTACTTTGAATAATACCCTTAACAAACCCTCATTTCCTCTTTATTGTAAACACATTAAATCTTGTACTAATCCATCTCACAAAATTCATGACTTCTACAATGTCACACATTGCCTCGCAATATTACATTTAATGTGTCACAACATCACCACGCACGTGCACCTATCGTCTCTTCACACCATGTTTTAACATCTTTCTACATAATACCTTTACAACCCTCATCCATGTGTGGTCATTCCACTACCATGCAATACAATGGGCGGCACACTCCATACTTGTCTCATATTAGATAATATATTCAACATTGCATGCATCTATCTGTAGCAGTCATTGAACCGAAGAAGATGAAGCAACTTCATAACCATCTCACAAACCAAATTATTTGGTTGAAAATATAAATGTATTTTAGCCACATTGTCAATATCACCTATCGATACCCAAAAGAACACATATCCATACTTGTATCTTGAAGATAATTAGTATGCCCCTAATTTCAAACACAAATTATAGTTTTGGGTTCTTTCACATTATTTTAGGAAAATCAACAAGGAACTATTTCCCTTCTTATCACAAAAGCATGCACTCTTAGCTTTACTATTTCAGTGTATGATAATTTCCCTATTCTAAAGTTATTAAATAGACTTTGTATTTCTACATATCATATTTTTGCATTTAAATATGTTGGTAAACTAATATGTTTAGTATTTTGCATGTGCATCTTATAGCCCATCACTTATTTGTAAGTGTAGCATTGTCCCATTACAGAAGGCCCTAGGCCATGCACCGCAGGGTATATGGATGTGGGGAAAACTCAAACCAATAGAAAAAAGAGGTGAGGAGAGAGAAAATATGATCTAGGAGAGAAAGTCATGAGAACAAATTAGAAGATGAGTGGAACACAAGGAAACACTTTAATAAGAGCGTAATCTAGACCAATAAATGAAAAATACAAGTACAACATAACAACACAATTTTACAAGCAATAACTAATTTCCTTATGAAATTAAATATCTATAAGTCTTATATTCTAATTTAGCTCAATATAAGTTATACCTTGTTTTCATATTTTCATTTATAAATAATAATAAGTTATTTTAAAATTTCCTAAACTTTATTTAATTTTTGCAATATATAACAACACAATAATGATGCTTTTAAGGGAAATTTTAAAACATATATATTGAAACGTGTAATGTAATCCCGCTAAATTTGAATGTTGTTGAGTTGTTCATGTATGTTTCGAATCTCAACCATTGAACTCTTTATTTTGACAATATATAAAATGACAATAATGATATCTTCAAGGAACTTTTTAAACAATATATATTAAAATTTGTAAATTAATCCCACTAAATTCGAATGTTGTTGAGTTGTTTAGGCATGTCATCATTAAACTATTGCTGTTGAAAAAAAAGTTCATACAAATAGTAAATAATAGATAATATATATTAATAATACATAACAATATGTATAAATATAAAACTAACTTAAATTTGATTTGTGGAGAAATAACTCTCAATATGTAATGCTCTGTTCTACATTACACCTGTTCTTCCTGTGGCGATCGAGTGCTAAGCATGGTGAGTCGTTGTGCCTTCGTCGACCTCGATTGCTGACCATTATGACTATAATTTATAATTATTTTACAAGCTGTAAAATGATAATAATGATAATAATAATAATAATGACATTATGATTGTATTATCGATCAACGATTGTATTTTATTAGTATTACCTTCTTTATATTGATTGTTATCGATATCATCCTCTGTTATCGTTAAACTATCCTTTTGATTTGTTTGTCGCTCCCGCTGATCGAGCCTCGTTGCGCAAATGAGGAAGAGTAGGTTTTGTGGTGGCGCCACAGTTTGGGAGTGGCGTTCGCGTAAATATTTCATTTAATCACTCAACCCACCCACTTATTCAGGAGATACAACATGGTCACGAGCCGACGCATGGCTAGTTAGCTTGACTGGGCGTTTTAGGCTTCAAGACTACACAAGCAATATTAAGGCTCGTGTAACCATTCGCTTATTGTGGTGCCCCTTTCCTTTTACCGCTGGGGCATACCTGAGATCCAGAAAAATAAAAATAAAATAGAATAACGATATAAATAGAATGAGTTTTAGAATAAAATAAATTAATAATAATAATGAAAGTAAAATTTTTGAAATAAATAAATTTTAAAAAATGGAAATGGAGTAGAGGGCATGGGAAGGCGCGTGATTTCTTGGCAAGGTGCAGAGGTTTGGTGAATGTAATCAAGTGCTTGACCAAATGAAAGAATGGGACAGCTTTTCAGAGAGAATTGAAGGTAGAGTGGAATTTGCAGGCACGTGGGTGAGAGTTGGGTCAGTTTGGCAGGGGGCACCCTCAATAGCTGTCACAGTCTCACCAAATGCAATAAACAATTTCCCAAAACCACTTAATGCTGGACCAGCACACTCCTAGCCTGTGCCTATACCAAACGTGTTTTCATGGGCATCAATGATCCAGACTATGCACAATATGATTTATTGAAAAGTGGTTGGGCAATTTTAATCTGTAGAGGCATTGGAAAGCGCATTATTTCCCTCTGCTCCATGGTGCCAATCCTATACCAGGTTTTCATCTGATGTTGAAGTTGCAGCGACCCTGGTTCATCTTATACAATGGGGACACTTTTTTGTGTGCGTACATGATTGTTGAGTGAAGAAAGATGATTGTGTGGAGAGCCAGGTACTTGAAATAGCATGGTTGCAGGCAGTTCAGTGGAGCGTAGGACTGAACTTCTCCTAGGAAAGTTCCGTGGGGAAGTGATTCGCTATATGCAGCAACTACAGGGCAGAGAAGTAAACTTATCCTAGAAAATCAGTGGCCTCCAGAGAGAGCTAAGTGCGATAGCTGCTGCAGGGCGATCCCAAGGAACCGTTGGTGTTGATCCTGCTATTCTGGTTGCAGGCGACCATAGTCATGATTAGTTGTTGCAAAGTCTTGCAACTGTAGTAGAAGAACGAGATAAAGTTTTAGTTGAGTTGTCTTGCCTTTTCATTTTGGAAAGTCACTTCCGTCCAGCATGCGCTTAGTGTGGTTTTCTAGTCACACGAGGAACTGAAAAAGGGAGGCAAGGAAGTGGTGTTAGTGTATGTGGCGGCAGGACCTCAGACGGCCATGGAAGGACTTTGGGTTCTATCCCAAACAATGATAGTATTCCCTTTGAAGTCGATGGCCCTGACTTCGGCGTTTTTGGAAATGGAATTGGATTTTTGCAAAACCCTTCTGAAAATATGGGCAGTGGTAGATCTGAGCACGGTAGTTCTGTTGACAGCTCGAAAGCTGGTTTTAGCCATCCAGGTTTCTCTGTTGCAGCGATCTCGGGTGGAAGATTTTTTTTTAGACGTGGGGTGCCCCATGTCCCCTGTTAGGGCCACGTCCTTGCTACAGATGCACTAGTTTCCACTTGTCTGCTCCAAGTTGGTGTTGATGGTTTGGGGGCATGCGGATCTGGGGTGAAATTACCAGGTGTGGACAGATACAAGATCTTCCTTGATGCTGCTAAAAAACTCTACTGGCCCACATTTTGAGCCTATGACATATGCTAAGACATCTCCTATAGTAAGTTTCAGGGCGGAAGTCTTGAAATATGAGGCTTATTTCAAGGAAAATTGCCTTATTTGCCGATTTAACAAGATATGCCCAGGTTTACCTGCACTCCACGAATGGATCTCTTTGTCTTGGAAGCCGCTAATGGAAGGGGCCGTGATGAGAAGCACCACCAAGGGTGCACATCTACTACACTTGTTGTACGATGTAACCCATGGAAGAGAACCTCATAGAGGCCGATCTGTTTCATATCAAAATATTCATGAAACAAAATTTGCTTTGCTATTATATGAGCTTCTTCAACGAGTCACTAAGTTGGCAGGCATAAAGGTTTCTGTTGGAATTATCATACCTTACAAGCTACAACTGAAACGTTTGCACCGAGAGTTTGATGTTGTCCTCAAACCTGATGGAGGAAAAGGTTATTTATCATTACGGTAGATGCCTTTCAGAGCCAGGAGCGTGATGTAATCTTTATGTCCTGTGTCCAAGCTTCAAATCATGGGGTTGGATTTGTAGCTGTTTTTCACCTCGTGAATGTGGCGCTAGCATGAGCTCGCAGAGCACTTTGGGTTAAGGGCAAGCAGCGGCATTGAAACAATCATATGCATATGGAGATGGCGTTTTAAACCAGGCATGTTAAACCTGCCCTTGCAATCTTCTGCCACCCTTTTATTATGTCATGAATTGAATGTCCTTCTATTTGTTTTTTTTTATCTATTATGGCATTTAGAATGGGCTTCTGCTTTTCCTTGTGAATCGACCCAGATTGAAGGAAAGGAAGGACTGTAGGGAGTTGTTTATTTTTCTTACCCTGGTAGCAACTGTGATAGCATGTATACACTCCTTTCTGCCTCGTCTTTCTTTTGGAAATAAAAGAGTAATTGCTATGTGATAGCAAAATAATGGTTGAAGTTTTATACCGTGGGTGTTAGATCGTTAACCGGGGTGCTTTCCTGCTTAATTCTTAAAATTCGGGTGACTTTTAGAGACGATAGTGAGCAATGGCCGTTGAGTTCGATTTCTAAACCAGCAGTAGCAGATTTAAACTTGAGCCATGAATAACATTAGTGGACATTTGTAGGTTGTCGACTAATGGCCAGTTTTAGGCTAAATGTTTGTGTTTGTCTTGGTAAAAGCTTTTCTTGGGCTGAATCTGTGTGTAGCCTCGCATAATGAGCATGATGTTTTCTTAGAGGCCTACGTGAGTGGAAATTTGACTGCTCAATACAGATCCTGTGACGTGAGTCACTGTTTCACAAGATAAAAGAGTTCAATCAAACTCTGTAGTAGCAGATGTTTTCTTTGGAGCGACTATGAGGATAGGTTGAGTAGACAGTCGTGAAATAGATGGGTATGTCCAAGCTATTCATATGTTATTTTAGAGACGGAAGAGAAGGATTAGTTCGTAGGAAGAGTATTTTTGCTTTGTATTCCTCCTTCGCTGACTATAAACCTTGTGATCGGTGACTCGAGTTGGGTCACGGTAGAGGATCTTGTGTCAATTCACTTATATTTTCAACAGATTATCCCTTGCTTATTTAAATTCAAGTATCGAATGGAATGGGTTTCTATTAAATCCATTTTGTAGCTTAGTAAACCTTCAATAATTCAGGTAGGGAATTTCCGAGTAAGTGTTGACTGAGGCATGTATGAAAATAGAATGGTTACCCTTCTTCGAATTGGGTTAGACTTGTATGAAAATGGAAAAGGTAGGAATCGACTCAGTTACATATTTTAGTGAGCTAAGTCCTTAACTCTTACAATGATCATACGAGGGGTGGATTACGGGTTTATTACTGATTATGTGATGTAAGATAATAAAAACCTTTGATGAAAAGACTTCTTCTTGATCCTTCCCTGTGTAATCCAACTATAGTTGTTGTATGTAGTTTTAGTTGGATAGAATCTAATTTATTTAACTTCTTGATGAAAAATAATTAGGTTCGGTGAAAATTGCTTGGTATATTAAACCTTCAGATTTAGTTATAATGTTGTGAGTATTATATATATGTTGGTTTATTCAGCCGAGTGAAGTTAACTTTAATCTTTGACTGATTTGTGTTCACATATGGTTGGGGCCTTTATTCTTCCAAAAACATGGATGTGTGTTAATGCAGTCTTGTTACCAAGCAATTTTGAATATGTTAAGTCATTTGACTGATCCTTATCCTTTTGGTTAATAATAATAGAATGATGTTTGGGTGTTAGATTTCAATCACGTAATTCATAGGATTACATGACTGAAATATCAATACTCTCAGCCTGGTTGTCTTCACCAATAAGGTCTCACCTTGTTTGTCTTTGGAATATCTCTCTCACTTGAATATTGGGATCCCTCCTTGTTGGCCGGTATAAATCTCTTCATCTTGTGAAACATATTGATTAGTGGTTTGTGATTTGATCTATTCTTGAGTTTAGAATTTTACTTTCATGATATTATAAAATGTTAGCTTACTGTTGCAATGGGTAGTCTTAACATGCTCAGTTCTAGCGAACTGACTCTAGTTAATATTTGTGCAGATGGATTATGCGAGTAGACTAAGAGGAAAGAGTGTTAAAGGTTCATCTGTACAATTTATGAAGTTCCTTGTAAAAATGTCCAATGTGTTGTAAATTGTGTAACATTGCTTGTAAAGAGAGTTTATATGACCTCTTGCCTGGAATTGTTCGGAGAATTATGTGAAGTAGTAGTTTTGTCCTTTTTGTATTTTGGCTGGTAACTCTTCTTAGTGAAAACTAATATTCAATCTCTTCACTGGCATAAGCATTGTAAAACTTTGATCTTGAGAATTAAGTGTCAATTTAAATCTTCTAAGACTTTGTACTGATGGGTTATATGTAAGCTTTAATGGGGTGGCTTTTCCTTACAAAAGCTACCTAGAAGTTTTGGTTCAAAGAAATATGTTGTGGTTTAGATTCCCTTGAAAACAAACAATTCTTTAAGTAATCAAGAGTGAGACTATCCTTGCAAAGTGATTTTATATAGCGTGTTATCCCTAACTGAACTAGTAAAAACTACTCTTTTGGTGAACGCTAAAGACAAGCTTAATGGAAAACAATGGTTAGTTTCTAATAAGATTTAACAAGTAAGAGAAGAAAATTTTGAAACCACTCAATTTATCTCTCAGCCTATTTAAAATTAAGGAGCTTCCTCTTGATAAGCTCTTTCGGTGAAGCCTAAGTAAGAGCGCTATTTAACTACGTATAAAACCTCAAGCTTCAATTAAACCTTAGTAAGAACTAATGACGTCTTAAGGGTGAATTCATTTGACCTTCTTCCTTTAACTTTATCCAGGGTGTCTTATCAAAAATAAATAACCTCCAATCATTTCTTACTATGGCTTGCCCTAGCTGTGAGAGTGTCATGTGGTTGGGCTTCTATGTTGTTCTGCAAAAAAATATTGTCCTTGATAGGTGTGAACGTTCCCATGCTGCCTTTATGGCCATCCTTGTATCAAGTTGTTCACAGTGTTAGTTGTATCCTTGGTGACGACATGTTGCGTCATGTTATGTGTCAAGCAAGTCAAAAAAAAAAAAAAAAATATCCTGTATTTCACTGTGTTGTTCTTGTGTGATTATTTGGGCCGTTACACAATATCCCATTAAACTAAACGTGGCTAATTACACGCAAGTATTTATTATTTATTTTTAATTTGTTTTGATAACTATATAAGTTTAAAAACTAATTTCTTCAATGAATAATTTTATCATTTTATCTTACATATTTTGTAAATAATTTTTTACTTATTTTCAAAATTATTATATAAGTTAATTTAAAATTATTCAATAAATTTTGATTTAATGTTGTGTATGCTGGTGTAAAAGGGATTGTCTAACCATTTATTAAGGTTCCATTCAAATAAAAGATGAAATCAGGTTCAATTCAATTAAATACAACAACATTTTTGAGTAATTATTAGATAATTTAAAACTATGATTTTCTGATAAAAATGTAAATACATGTACAAACAATAACAATAACAATCTGAACAACTTCTTTTTACTTCCCTAATAATAACAATACAGCGGAGCCCAGTGCATTGGTGAACGAGGAATACAATTGACATTAAAATGTGGCATTGAACACCTCTGTATTGAAGGAAGTTTAGAAGTGAGAAAATAATTCAGGGGGATCGAAGGTGTGAAGAATTGATAATAATTTAAGCCAGACAAGACATCATCTAACAATGCTCAACAATAGGGAAATATACCTTTATTTTCAAGAAGGTAACTAGTCGGATAACCTTTTGGCCATTTCGAAGTGGAGGAAGAAAAGGAAATCATAGATGATAATGTCCTAGAACCATGGCATAGACTTAATGCTATTTTTTAAATTGAAAATTGTACCTTTTACTAAAAATAGTAGATAATTATAATGGTAATTATATAAACAAGTAGGCGGTATAATGTAACATCCTAGATTACAAAAATAAACCAAACACCATCAATGTCTCGACAAACACAAGTTAACAAAAGAATTAAAATGTTAGGAAAAACAGGGTCATTAAAAGGCAAAAATTTAATATTTTCTTTTTCACCTTAACGTAATTCATATGAGCTCCTTGTCAAACTAAGAAGTCTTAGCAACTAGTTCCCATGAGGGAAGATCCTCCATATTCATTAGTACATATTAAATCTCCAATAAATAACTCAAGACTTCATTCCCTATTTTTATGGCTTCATATATTCTTTTGATGAGATTGTCTCTTGAATCGTAATTTATATTCTCTTTCTTTTCATTGTCGTTAGTAGTCAAATCTTTCTCCATTGGATTGTCTTCATCTTTGAATTCTATATGAGCATAAGGCTGCCATATTTAAGGCTTGGAATGATAATATTTTTCCTTACTGGCTTCCCTCCGAGTTGTGGGTAGGAGTCAATAGCCATATGAATGTTTTGTTTATTTGTAGATCTGAAAATGAATAATTGTCTTTATATTCCAAGATTTGAGACCTTTGTATTTCAGCCTACTATAATATCATATTATCTAGCAGACCATTGCTGAGATCTAAGCGTAATTGAATAGCCCCAACTTTTCCCATTTGGTGTCTGTTTTATTATATTTTCCTATAAAATTTCCAATGGTTTCCAAAACTTTAAATTGCCAAAAAAGAAGGGGAAATTTTGGAAGATGGACTCATACAGGAGTTTTGGATACAATCATTGTATATGGTTAAAGTCAAGGAACCATGGTCTCAGAAAGAATCATCCTTGCTCTCTAACCAGAGTTTCTCATTTATAACATTTTGATAATCTTCCTTTAAAAAAAACTGTACAATGAAAACAACTTTGGAGCAAAAATAAACTTTGTAAAGCTTGGTCTAGTTTGTGAAAAGCCATTGATATAGGGTTTTTAGCTAAAGCGCATAAAAAAAGAAGAGAGATAGCAATTTCCACCACCACATGCTTTCCCTCTCGACATTCAATACTTTGCGCCCCTTACATACTCGAGTATCGGAGTATATCTTTGACACAGATTTGATGTTTCCACTCTCTATAGTTTGAAGATGAATTTCATGGTAAAAACATTTATATGCAGTTATTTTTTAGTAAACATTTTTTCCCTTAATTGTTTTCCAAGATATAACCCGATACGAAAATATAAGGTTTGACTTTCTGAATGTTTACATTGTCGGTGATGCAAACATGTAACTGATTCACAAAAGATATTGTAAACATGGACTGCTTAGGTATGAGGAAGGGACATAAGAACTTTACTGTTCGAAAGAAACAAAGATTCTCGGAGAGAGAAGGAATAAACTAAGAGTTATTTGAAACCATAGATATTAACAAGAGAAAAGGAGGTAGAAGGCTCGGTATTTATAAGTCTCTCAATATAGTCTTAGAAGAAATATAGCAAAAAAATAAATATGCAAAGTGAGTTCAATAAGCCTATACATATTTAGGTTTATTGGTCATTCAGAAGTGTTCTTGGGTATTGATAAAGTATTTAACTCACATTCAATAAAATGTGTAAAGTACATATTATATTTATAATTTTTAGCTATTTAATACACATGTTTAATTCTAATTATATTTAGTTATTTATTATATACGTTTAACTCTAATTTTTTTATTAGTGTAATTCAAATTTGTTATTTTAAATTAATTTAAAAAGTTAATTTCCTTCCAGTTAAACACAACACATGATAAAGATACATTAATATGTGCTTCAATTGCAACATGATTTTAGAGGTTATGTGATAGTATTTAAGTGTCATGCAAATGCTAAGTTATAGTGCACGAATAATTCTTCGTCTCCCTCATGGTCTAAAACACTAAAAACTTATAAACAACGTATAAACCAATCATTTTTGTACCCAACATTTAATGATTTCTCTACACAACTTAACTAACATCTTAGATTTGTAATTATTTCTTTTTAAAGAAGAATACTATCTTATGTTGTGACATTGTTCTTTCTATAGCCAATGACTCTATATAAGCCAATGACTGCACGAGTAGCTATGTGAAGTATAGTATCACTATTTGTCAAAATAAAAATGAACGTTTATCATTTTGACATTTAAAATTAGAAATAACGTAGCCAATAACCCAAGTCACATCTACAAATCAACAAATAAAATGGCAACACATTGGTTGTCCTAAAAGGGTGATTTTATTCACTTTGTATTAAAAAGTACCTATTTTCAATCCCTTAAAAATCTATTTTCCACATAATTTATATGTACAAAAGAAAATCTGCACATTAAAAAATCATAATCTTTTAAAGGCTATTTTTAAAAAAAAATCATAGGATAGTTAATTGGCTCGAGCGATAGATTAGTGATCATTGGCTCATTTCCCCTATAACAACACATTGATGAGTAAATGAGATATTAATATGAAAAAATGCGCAAAAAGTAATGAGGTAACAAAAAAACATGTGAGAGAGAAATTTGACATGGTCTTGTGGACAAAGTACTTTGAGTGGAAGAAATAATGTTATATAAAGGAATGTAACCCAAATTAATATTATGAAGAAAATACCTATTTAGGAGCAAAAATTAAATAGAAGATGAAAATGTTGATGGCTTATTCAAGGACTAGTTCACATCATCGTAGGTGTGAAACTGGTAAGTAGACATAAGCTTAAAAAGAGTCGGAAAAGAGAACATATCTTTTTGTAACAAGGGAAGAACAGATAAGAATTACAAGACAATCTAATGGAATTTTTTGATCAAAATTCATAATAAAAAACCCAGCATACAAAAAAAAAAATTGAAAGAAAATTTTAAAAAACAAATAAAGCAGCACATACAAAATAGTCCATCAATTATATAAACTTAGAACACTGGTTTGCTACTCTCGATCCAACCAATCCTACAAACTATTTGGTCTCATGGATAAAACTAAAAATATCTTTCATTCATTCATATACTCACCTTCCTTTTGTGTATAGACTCTTCAGATCTCGTATTTGATTCGATTTTGAGGGTTATATACAGTCTAAATCACAAAAGTGCCTACAAATTGTCAATTTCCACTCAAAATAAAAAAACTGACACGTTTAAGCATATTTTCTTCGATTGATCTAGTTCTAACATTACCACACCAAAAAAATGCTAAATATGCCGCTTATAAGTTAATGCTTAACCAAACATGGCGGCAATATACTGTTCTCCGTCCATTTTCACGTCTGAAAGAGATGCACTAAATTTGAGCCAAGTTAAAGATTAATTCATATCATTTCCTTGTCAGTTTCATTACGCGTTGATGTTGTTCAAATTTATGTATCTTCATGTGTTTTTTTTCTTTTTTCTTTTTTACAGGCCGAATGATAAACTCAGATATTTTCAATTATAACAGTCGGAAGAAGAAAAAAATGAAAAAATCAAGTATAAAACAGTACCTGTAATTTCCAACAGCTGGTCCTGAATTCCACCAGTAGCCATAGACATGAAAACTCCGTCTCTCTTCCCCTCCAAATAAACACAAAACAAAAAACTTTGAAACATCAATTTAACAATCACCCAAGTCAATGTCAACGCTTGGCAGTAACGAACACGTCTGGGAATATATTCGTTGTGTATATACCTACACTTCCTGATTTTTTCAAAGGGAGGTTATACCACTATGGTAAGCAACTTGGTAATTAAATATAAATGTGCACGTTGATTAATCTACATTGTTTTTGTGTTGACTCTTTTTTATTGGGACGTCATATATCCTCTAACATCATTCATTGTGGTTCTTAAAAATAGAGTGATAAGACCTTCAAAATATAATTGAATTTGAATATGTCCTCGAAGAATTTTCCTGCAAACTTGTAAAGCATGTATTTTAATATTAATTTATAGTGATTAGGTTGGTGTTTATAGAAGTTATCTTTCATATTTTCCATAGATTAGTTACTCAAATCGTATTACATGGATGTGATGTTTGAGGTTTATAATTGACACAAAATGATTTCAACCGTATGGCGAGAGTTCTGATTGCCATGTATCAAATAATATTCAAGTCAAAAAAATGGTTCCTCACTCAATTATTCTTACGTAGAGTTTGGCATGTGTCCACTCTTTATCTCTTTAGTTTTCCATGTTATCACTATGTTGCATAGGCTTTGATGCATGAAAATGTTTTTCTTTGGTCAAAGTAGGTATCCACGTTTAACACTCCAATCTTCTATTAGTCTAAACTTTCCTAACAAGAATACAAATCTTGTATGTGTTGGTACCCAAATTGATTCTCCCTTTGCCACTGAGCAACACCATAGTTTGAGCAAGATGCTTGGAGAAAGATAAATTAGAGTGTGAGTCGTTTTGTAGCCGAGGAAGGATTTAGCTGACTCTCCATTCACTCAGGCCTGGAAAAAATGGATAACATCGTGTACAGGGTTTGACCTACCCTAACTACTTTAGGTTGTGCTTTCAACCAGGGTGAGAGGACCCATTCTGTAACCCGTATTGGTGGATAACATCTGCAGATTTATAGTATTTTTATTTCTTTTCACAAAATTAAGAAATCTTGGGAAGGTATGGTCAATACAACGTAGTCTAACTCTCACGAGTTGTCACTTTAGAGGACGAAGAAACCTTCTAAACAAAATCCAGGTTACTAAAGGCAATGGTAAAAACTGGTTGCTCCTACATATTGGGGTAAGGGATGGATAAATCGATGAATTCCCTCAGCATTTACGAACAGACAGTGCAAACATGGGTAGTTCATGTATGGTTCATCTCTAGATATGTATTTTATGGTTGGGAAGTTAAGTAGGATAAAGTTGATTATACCAAATACCTAAGAACTTTAAAAAAATGTTAACAAATCCACAAGGAAAAAAGATGAATAGCTTCAAATAGTCAAGACGAACCTTCAACTAGAAAATTGTGCATCTATGAAGGCTCAAAGACACATGGCTTCACACATTATTCAAGGTTTTAACACAAGAATTCGTGTTAAAAACTCAATTAAACTTTAGAAAACCCTTATTATATCACGCTCATGATACACTCATAAACTGACAAACAATTTGTATCACTGAAATGAAAGTAAAGTGAATTTAAATCGCGTATTGCACCATGAAATGAAAGCTCTCTTCATAATGCAATTGCGAATGCAACAATACTTGTCACGAGGATGAGATTTTGTGTTATTTAAAAAGGATTCCTAATGTAATACTACAACAAGAACATAGATAACTATTTGAAAATATCTCAAGATGACAATAGACATAACATAGTTCATGATTTACACAAATTACTCAAGGTTTCTCAAATTTGATCAACAAGGGAAAGTTTGTTTACAATCTCAAAGTTTCATTAATGGCTATACATTTGCAACCATCTTGACATGATCAATTTTGAAAGGCACAGAAGAAATAACTGGTTTCTCAAAAAAATTTCCCAAACAATGGCTTCTCTCAGCTCTTCTCTCCTTTTTTCTCTCTGACTAAATTTCAGCAAAATTAACCCCCCTTTGGCATGGCTTTTACATACTTTTATATCACTCGCTTTACTTCAAATATTTTCCCCCCAAGAACAATAATATTCCAAGGAATACTTTGTTCATTATAAAAATGTTCTAGAAAATGATATTTATGAATTTCATCTTGTACTGCCAGGTGTACAAAACATGAGTCTTTTCGATGTATTGCATCTATGTTTGACTGGGACATCCGGTCTTCACTTTTGGCAGGTTATTTGAAGCGTTCCCTTCTAATTTTGATTGAAAATCATTTTATATTGATCATCGAGCGTCTCCATATGCTTTTTTACATGACGCATACTTACGCACATTTCTTGAAATCCTTCATGGGCTCAGCGCACTTCACTTCACATCTTACTGGTTTAAATGTCATACATGATTTTTGTCAAATCATCATAATTAACCAATTATGATCATCTATACTTTCCTTTAGTTTTTAATTTTCCCTGATGCGAATTGAGCAAGAGCCTTCTCATCTCAGGGGAAAGATTTTTCCAAACTAGAGATATGTGTCACCTTCAGGATATAAATCTCAACCCTACCCTGTTGCAATTATGTATCTCTTTTCTAATTTTGGGTATAGAAGAATCTTTACCAGAAAAATGGCAAAGACACTTGTGGAACACAACCTAAAATAAAACTCTTCGGAAGATCTAAATCAAATCTTTGATCTAAGTGGACTAGACGATGCTTTTATTAGGGTCTTGTTTGAAGTAGAATGCACGGTAGACACAAGAGGACCTTTGACATATCAACGAGTTCGCTTAGCGCTTTTAAGTAGGCTTATCAGAATCAATCGTGTATTCGCATCTTTCCAAGTCATGTATTTCCATCTTTTTAGATGGAAGCATATGAAAACACCTAAGGATTTAAAAAGATAATGGGTTGAGAGGATGCCTCAAGTATCTGGGAAAACCAGTTTTCAATGCCTCTTATTATTCAATGAGGAATTTGCATCAAAATAAATTCCTAAGGAATCATACATATTGTAGTGCAAAACCTCCATTGATACGATACCTTCCATTTCCAACAAATTGAATGAGTTGGAGAAGAGGATTCATTCCTTGGAAAAGAAATAGGAAGAAAATGCACATCTGCCACCAGGTCTAGTAGCAACACTACCTTCAGGTAAGAGGAAGGGAGAAACACAAACTCAGTCTCCAGTCATCATCTCGGATGGAGAAGAAGACCAATCTATTTCTGCTCGTTGCTCAAGGGAAGCACTTTCTTCAGCTCAAGATAGCAGAGGAAGGTTTATAACTCATCTATCTACACGTTTGTTTCATTTTTCCCCTCGTTCTGAGTGGGAATTTCAAGGACCTCAACCAATTCCTTCTCCTAGGGAAACCCCACCTTTCTCCAAGAAATGGGAAGCAGGAACTAGTTCAAAGCCTAACATTTCATCCGGTCACCAACATATAGTATCTGCCCCTCTTGTCACTCCAAACATGCCTCTTATCACTCCAAACATCCCTCTTCAAAGTAATCCTAACAATTTGACCCTTCACAAGGGGAAGGGGAAAATGGCCTTCTCTTTAGGTGGTCTGAACCTCTTGGATTGGGTGTCATCTGACTAAAAGAGAATTGAGCTTGAGGAAATTATGGGTCACCTTAGGATGACTTTGGAGCCTTTGATGGACATGGGGATGTCAAGGGACCTGGCAGGGTCGATTGTCTTCATACAAATAAAACAGGACTCGGATGATTTTTTACTGAGGAAGAAAAAACTTTTGAATAAAATTCCCCTGTTGAGGGGAAATTATGAAGTAGGACTAAAGAATTCTTAGGTGTTTTTTTCCTTTCATTGTTTCAATTTCTGATGTATGTACATCTCTTTTTGTCATGGGTAAGGGCCCCTATAGAACCCTATCTTTTTTTGTCTTTTTTCAATATTGCAAGCAATACAAGGATGTCAATAGTTCACATATCTATTTCAAATGTATATGAAATTTTAATCTAAAACACTATGAACTATTACATCTTTTTAACTTACAATTAAAACAAAGAAACAGTAAAATTTCAGAGAGATAATTACATTTAATGTATCAGAAATACCAATTCACAATATTAGTTCAATGGAGTATGAAAAAGAAAATAAAAAATGAGAAA
Source organism: Taxus chinensis (assembly GCA_019776745.2). Lineage (NCBI taxonomy): Eukaryota > Viridiplantae > Streptophyta > Pinopsida > Cupressales > Taxaceae > Taxus > Taxus chinensis. The sequence continues at coordinate 130,859,431 of CM034148.1, forward strand.
GAAATTGCTTAAACATGTTTATCATCTGTTGTGCTAGCATCCTCCTCCTCTTCACTCTTTTCCTCTGCATCTTGATCTTCTGGTAATTTGGCCACATAAGCATCATATCTCTAGAATAATTCATTTACTTCATCCTCGTCAAGTCCAAGGTGATGTTGGAAAATCAATGTTTATCTTGATATTAAGTCCAGGCATTGAGCCATTTTTTGCTTATATTCCAGTGGCTTGGCCTTTAATTCCTCGGTCCTATTATCAATCTTCATCAAAATTTTAACAGTTTCATGGGAGAAGTCATCTTTCTGGATATTACTTTCAAAGGAATTGAGTAAGAAATCAAGTCTTAAGTCCCTATAGCTCTTTTTGGACTTTTCCGCCACCATGTCTTCTAATCTTCAATCAATGGCATCAAGTAGATCATCAACCTAATTCCTTCTGAATTCAAACCTCTTCTTGATTACATTTAAGGTATCTAACCTAATTTTTTTCAATTCCTCAAGGGCATATTGACTCCCTCTACATCTTATTGGTATGATACCTTCTTGTTCAAATAGCTCCTCACTAAGCTGGGTTATGCGGTCAATCTTGGAGAGAGTTCCCTCCAAGTAAAAAATCTTGTTCTGACAGTCTTCAATTATTCCATCAATTTCATTTAATCAACCTTTGAGGTCCTCATATTTTGTACTTATTCTATGATAACTTCGTTTTCCTTCTCAGTTAGTTTTTCAACCCAAGTATCCATCGTTTGGACCTTCTTGACAACACTATGTATTTTATCCATTTCCTTAGGGCTATTCACATGAGTACCTTCTTGTTCATGAATAGTTTTTCCTGTCAGTTGTTGCAAACATGATATTAAGGAATTAATTTTTTCCTTAAGTTGCTTCTTTTTCATCCCATCTTCATCCACTTTTTGTAAAAGACCATTTACTGCTTCAGATACTCCTTGATTTAGTTTTTCCCTTAAAGGTTTTCCCAAAGGAATAATCTGAATGTTGTAATCATCATTAGTTATGTATTTTCTTTTCTTACCCTCGGAAGGAGTTGCTATTTCTAGGGTTCTTGCCCCCAATGAATTAGTAAGAGTCCTTATGATAGTTCTCTCCTTTTTGGGGCTCTCACTATTTTTGGAAAGGTTAAAGTAGTAAGGTCAACTACTTGTATAGAAAGGGACACTTCTTCATTTGAAATTAATTCGTTGATCCATCCCTTCTTCAAACATGTTCCAAGTTTTGTTTCATGTGATGCTTGTTGGAGTTTCGTAGGAACAACTACTATTTTGTTAGACACCTCTTGTTCCTATTGCACCAATAATTCTATTTTTTCTTGACCACTTATCCAAATTGTCTTGAAGTCAATTTCACTATCTACTATTAATTCCTTTGGATGCTTCCTTTCATGATCTGGCACTTCAGGTTGATAATCCTTAACTTGATCTGTATCAAAACTCAAAGGTAACTTCTTTACTGTTTCTCCAGTTGAAACCATGGTGGCATGAGTTTATTCCCCTTCGCCCTTTTGTATCAAATTTTCGGAAATGGATTCCTCTATTCCTAAAACAAGCCGAGTTACCAAACTGCTACTTTCATGCCCTAATGATACCTCAGGCAATGTTATGGCAGGTTGTTCTATTGGAAGTGAACCCACGTTTCCCATTGAAAGCTGTGATTCTCCACCAATAACAATTTCCTCATCAGTAATTATATATTGTGCCATTTTTAGTTTTTCTTCAAAAGACATTTTTTCTTCTTGAAGAAGGTCATCACTCTTAGTAACCTCAACAGGAATGGGAAAAACATTTTCTACCACCAACTTAGTATTAACACCCTTTTCAACCAATAGCTCTGGTTTATCCATTTCCAAAATCATTCATTTTGGGGAAGACAAATTCACTTCGTGATTTCTTACTTCATTTTTTAGTACAAGAGGATCTCTTTTTTATTCCTTACTTGCTTAAATATTAACCACTGGTGTTAATAAGGGTTCATCAATAGAAAAACTGAGTAAATCTAGCATGGATAATCCCTCATCAGCATCTATATCAATCACCTCAGTTTGTACATTTACAACCTCATGCATTGTTTCAACTGGTGGTGGATTGATATCTTTAACAAGTAGAGTTTCAGGGATTTTCATACCTAGGGTAAGAAACTGAATTTCCACCGGATCATCTGTAGTATTCCCCTAGGGAACTGATCTTTGAGTGCATTTCACCTCTTTCTTCATGAAGAATGAATGAGGAATCATCAGAGTTGATTGCCCCATACTTGGCAATGATGTATCTTGTTGCTTCTAGATGTTATCAGTTTTTTCTACTTCTAGGGGATCAATTACACCATCCCTGTGTTTGAAATTCTTTGGTGTATGGGTGCCTAACCTTTTTAGGATTTTCTTGTGGACAATTTTAGGTTTCTTGTGTGTCCACTAAAACTACTTCAATTCTAGTGGTGTTCTCTTTTCATCTTTGTGAAGCCTAGGTTGAATGTGACCACTTCAAATGGCTACACTCATTAACTTTTCAGTATTATGTGGCTTTGGGATAACATTTGAGCTAACCACATGTGATGCGAGACCCTTTCCCTTTGCCTGGAGTGGCACTGCAGGATTAACAGAGGCATTTTCCATGGACTTTAAAAGCATTTTTCAGTTTTCTACCTAAGGGATGACATGGAAGTACATGTCTCACTAGTAGTTTTTGTCCATTCATCAATAAGCCCATCAGTATGCCTTTTGGAGGGTAATATAGGGGCTTTCCCTCCTAGTTGGTCAATTTTATCAGTGCCCTCCTTTAGAGGTGGGATATCATCATTTAAGTTTCCCATATTTCTGAAATGATTTAGGACTCTTGTACTTTGTACTGATAAGTCAATATTCATCTAAACCAACCAATTTACAGTTCTTCTCATGATATTGGTTATCCTCATGTAGGAATCATCAGACTCCTCATTCCAATCTGAGGGAGCTATAGGTTGACTTTATATCTTCTGAACAATGTAGAATTTACTCATTGTGTGTAATTCCTCTACAACCCCCTCTGAAATGAATGCAATTTTGAATTCTACCACTTGTGATAAAATCATTCTTGAAAAATCCCTCAACCAGACTTCTTATTCATCCCTACAATTCATCTAGTAGTCCTCAAAGTGAGGCTCATGCTCAAAAATGTTAGCAACATTGTTAAATACCCATTGAATGTCATAATTGGCTCTAGCCTCAAATGTCTCCATGGCCAAATTCTTCATTTCTTATCCAATTAGTTTGGCCTTTATAATGTAAGGGTATGAATACCTTCCAATTCTGATAGGGAATTTGACATTTTTTTGTGCATCTCAGTAATTAACTTGGGCACAAGCACCAGTTGCCTCACTAATTTGCATGAACACATCTTGTCATTAACATACCTAGGAAGTTTATAAGGTTTTCCCTCAAAACCACTAACCCTTATATAAGTGAACTTCTTATACTGAATGAAGTAGCACCCATACTCCATAATCACTTGCCTTGCATGCTCAGACATTCTATACTATCCCCATTCAGGTTTGAACAAGCAAATAATTGGTGCAAAGAAAACATCATTTACCAACCTAATATTTCCACTCTAGTTGGTTAACTATAATTGAGGGAAAAATTCATGCATTGGGCACTTTTTAAAATTAGAGCATGGTGGAAATTCTAGAAAACGTCTATGTGCTACAAAATTATAGATCAGATATGTCCTCATATAAAACTCTAACTCTGCAGTATCCCATATCTCAATCCTTGTTGCCAGAGTAATCATATGATCATGAATTACATCTGAAATAAAGTTTGCCCAACAGATATTTCCTTTTCTCTCATGAATAATCCATATAAATGTGGTCATCCACTCTTTAAACTCATTTGTATTTTCCAAACCTTCCATTTGACTCAAAAGCACAATGATATCCTCAACCTCCTCAATGAATTGTGCCCTAACCAACCTGTTTTGGATTTTATCGGATGCCTTCCTCTCTATAAGGAGCCATTGTGTGTTTATCATTTTCACATAATCCTTCCTCTTGGTTTTATAGTCTTGCAAAGCTAGTTTGATGCCAATAGTAATTGGTTCAGTAGTTACAAGTAATTTCAGTAATACTCTAATGGCTGTCGATGTCAATGTCATCACCGCATCCCCACTCTCGTCTAATAATTCCCTCTTCTTAGAATCATAATTTAAGGCATAAATCCATGCTAGTTCTAGGCATCAAATAGATGGTGGGATGGCACCCACTAACGCGATGTGGCTATCGTGAATTTCCTTTAAAGATTCACTTAAATGAGAACTATTTAATCTTAGATGAAAATCATTTAAGTTAGCACTCATCAAATCTATCTTTGTTACCTTGTCTAGATCACTCGTGACCCCCGAGATAACAGAAGAAGAAAATGGCATAGTATTCATTTCAAAAACCCTAATTTTACTTCAACTGTTTTGCCAACGAAACATAAATGATACATAGGATTTTGAAGTTCTTACTGATTTTCTGCAAGCACCCGAGAAATTCTAACTCAAAACAAAAACTTTCTCACTTCTCAGGTTCACAAATTGAGCTCCACAATAATTCCAATTGCACTTTACTAATAAAAACGACAAGAGACCATAAAAATAACATTAAAGGACAAATGCAGTCGTATCCCTTAAGGTCCTTGGTTCACGTAGAAACATTAATGACAGTAGAATTAAATGCATTGTATCACAGTCGTTAACTCAACTTTTTTGCAACTTCGAATTTGAGTCGTCCATGTGGAACAAATTTTAGCTGAAATGGGGGTAGGGGTATCTTTTGTATTTTGTGATGCTAAAATAAATTGTGTATTTTTTGACATTTTGGCCCACCCATCCACTTTTAATGCAGGTACAACATGTGGCTTTACCTGGGCGTCAGTAGGGTAGCGGCTTACTTTTACAACTTTACTCCTTTTCAAAACAAATCCAAAATTTCCAAAGTGCCCTGGTGAGCTGCTTGCTATGTACATAGGGAAATGATGTTATGATGTATATGTATTGATGGAGATGTCGATATGTGGCACACATCCCTTTATCTTATTATATCATTCATTTATGATTTATTATGCTTAGGATGTCAGCCTCAGTATTGTCCATAGGTTAGAATGTTATATATATGGTTTAGAAGGTTGTAGTTAATCATCATATTGAGTATTGGAGTGTTATTGTATGGTTTGGAGGTTACCCCCTCGAAGTGGTATTGGAGGTTGCCCCCTCGAAGTGGAAAAGCTATTATATGAGCATATTGTCATCATTTATCTATATTTTGGTGTTCTCTCATGTTATTCTGATGTATATGTTCTGATTTATGTTATTGGTGTTTTATGTTTTTTCATAAATTCACTTTTCAGGAAGCTAATTGTAGTATTTTTTAGCAAAATTTATATTTTCGGAAAGCTCTTGAAATTTCAGTTAGGGTTTGTTCTTTGTGTTTTTATCCATCTATTGAAATATGTTCATAATTCCTAAACCCTAATCATGATCACGGGGATAACAAATTTTTATGGAAATGGTGAGATGGATGCTAAAGAATGGTGGATAAAATTTAAGAATATATATTTCTCATATTTCATGACAAGGAATAGGTTTTCAAATTATCTTTTTGGTCCTACATGGATTTGGTTTTCTGAGTTAAAAAATGACAGGAAGGATTGGTCTTGAGAGGAAATGGAACAACTTTTTATGGATAGATGGGACCACAAAGAGGAAGAAGAGTCAAAGGAAGATGATGGGGAAGAATATATTGAACAATCAAGAGAGAAATAAGATGAAGATGAAGTTTAAGAAGATTAAGAGGAAGGTGATGGTGCAGCATATATTGAAGAATCAAATGCAGAAGAAGTTGAAGAAGACTATGAAGAAGAGGAAGAAAAACAAGATATTGATGTAGAAGAAGTTATTATAGCTCCCAAGAAGGAAGATACCATATTTCAGTTTCATGGATGCATTCAAAGGAATAAGATAATTGTTTCCAGAAACCCTAACAACAAGTATAACTTCATCAACAAGGATATGGCTCAACATCTACATATTCAAGAAAGTAATATCAAAGAAGCTCAAGTGAATGGTAAGAAAATTCAAGTTTTTGAAGATTTAAAACTTATTATGGACAGATATACTTTACATTCAGATTTTTTTGCCTTATATACGGATAATTTGGATATTGTTCTTGGGTATCCTTGGTTAGAGACATTGGGGACAATTAATATTAATATGAAAAATAAGTTTATGAAGATTTGGTACAAAAAGAAGAAGGCCACTTTACAGGATATCAGGCTTAATGGAAATCAAAGAAAAGTCAATATAGACCATGAGGATGATTTAGAATATGGAGAAGAAGGGAATAAGGATGATTCAAAATAGGAACTTGAATAAAAAGAAGGAAATGATGATTCATCTACTCAAGAGAAAAAGAAAATATCAAATGCAAAGGTGGAAGAAGAAAAGAAAGTTCAGAAACAGGTTGATAAGGTTGAGGATACTACAACTGCAGCATATGGAAATCCACGTCAACATGAGAGAAAAAAATCATGGAGATATCCCAGGGCACATCATATTTCCAACCAATATAGATACACAGGTAATTGGAGGAATAATCACTTTATTTATACAAGGGATCAATGGAGCAACAATTATGAAGCATGGAATACTTATTATGGTTATACATGGAATCCTTATTATGGTTATGTATTAAATCCTTATGTTGGTTATGCATGGAATCCAAGGATGATAAACTATGGTCATGAATGGAATCATAATAGCACAATGGAATATGGATATTAGCTCAGATATGTATCTTCTACTAGGATCACATATGGATGGATGATCGATCATGGCGCAAAGTGTGTAAAAAGTTACAACACACTCATTACATGGTTTCTTCTTATGTTTCGGGGACGAAACATGTCAAGGAGGGAAGGAATGCTATGCACCTAGGGAAAGGATGTTATGATGTATATGTATTGATGGAGATGCCGACATGTGGCACACATCCCCTTATCTTATTATATCATTCATTTATGATTTATTATGCTTAGGAGGTCGACCTCAGTATTGGCCATAGGTTAGAATGGTATATATAGGGGTTAGAAGGTTGTAGTTAATCATCATATTGAGTATTGGAGTGTTATTGTATGGTCTCAAGGTTAACCCCTTGAAGTGGTATTGGAGGTTGCCCCCTCGAAGTGGAAAAGCTATTATACGAGCATATTGTCATCATTTATCTATATTTTGGTGTTCTCTCATGTTATTCTGTTGTATATGTTCTGATTTATACAAGTAATATCCTTACACCGCTTCCGCAATTTTATAATAAACAATTTCCACATGTCCTTTTGAGGGTCCTAGGCATTCATTTCATATTTTCACGCCTTTCTCCATGATGTATCAAAACATAAAAAAGGCCCGCCTTCCCACAACCACTTGGTTTATGACAAGTATACACCTCCTGGGGCTAAAGTGAAATTTTTCTCGCGCTGCTTCATAGTTTTGAATATCCAATTAGAATTCATCAGGCCCTGGGACTAATTTAGGAATTTTGCAAATATAACAAAAAATGACAAGTTCATCAAATAGACCCACCACACCGCATCCAATTAGAGACGACAACATATCCGCGGATGTCGGGAAAAATTTACAAAGGAGACGCAATCGTGGAAAAAGTAAATGAAGGGGAAGCCCCATCATTCACACCTAAACTACAAAAAGTTTCCCCAGGGAAATAAAACTATAAATAATACCATGACTCAGCGTGATCCACGACCATAGGAAAGGATTGACAATGACACCTCAATGAAGGAAAAAAAAATTCATGCATCCATACAAGAAGACAGAAAGTACATCAAACCAGGTGGACTAAAAATTTTAAACGAAAAATGGTGAGATTATAATTGAGCACCAACATCGGCTCTAACTCGGGGATGGGCACTCCTTGTGATTGCTGCAAGAACAAAACATAATGCAACAACAATAGACCATGTGCCAAAAATACATTGGGCCATAGAGTCAAGAACCAACCTCCATAGCAAAGTAACAATAGCCAACCCTCTAGGAACAAATCGAGAAACCAACAAAAACCAGTCACCAAGGACCGGGACAAATCGAAAGAGAAAATGCAGAAAATAGAAGAAACCCAAAAACTGTACACTGTACAATGATGCATACCTTAATTCTGAGAAATAATTCAAGGAAATGTTTCAAGTGCCTTCCATTAATAGGCAACTCAAGCATTTCTCCATCTAAATCTTTTAGGAAAAAGGTATGCTCACCAATTTTAATGTCAATAGAATAAGGACCCATCCATAATGCGTCGAACTTTCCATGTTTTCCCTTATCCTCATGTCTGCTATCCCACATTAGCACAAGATATCCCACATAGAAAAACTCTTGGGGTTACCTTTTTATCAAACAGTTTCTTCAACTTCTCCCTAAACTTCACATGTCTTTGATGGGATTCTCTTCTCTCTTCATCTAATTAAACAATTTGATTTATACGTGCATTATAGGGACTAATCTCTTGATCCTCCAATTGTTGGATAAATTGATAAGAAGATAATTGCATATGCAGGGGGAGGAGATCCTGAGTTCCATATACCAGTTCAAATGGGATCTTTCCAGTATCTCTTTTAATAGTAATTATGTCAGCCCAAACAACAAACTTCAACTGCTCACCCTTCTTTCGTTTATTTATTTCCAAGGTCCTCCTGATTATTTTCAACATATTTTTGTTGCTTGATTCTTCTTGTCCATTACCTTGGGTATTGTAGTTGAAAGCATATGATAAATTTATCCCATACTCCTAACACATGGCTACCAAAGGTTTAGTTTGAAAACTCATAGCATTGTCAGCAACTATTTTAGCAGGAACTCTAAACCTACGAATTATATGATTTAAAATGAAGTCCATGATAATTTGGTGGGTTGCTTTCTTAGTGGGGATTTCCTCTACCCATTTGGTGAAGTATTCAGTGGCTACCAATATCCATTTATGGCCAGCACTTGAATAATTTGAAATCTCCCCAACGAATTCCATCCCCCACTACTTAAAAGGGGCTTCAATTGATACAGGCTGCAATGGGAGGGAATCTTTCAATCTTCCTAAAAACCATTGACAACTCTCGCATTTTCTTACCAATAAAGTTGTATCCTTAAACATTTTTTGCCACCAGTAACTAGCCTTTAAGATCTTATGGTTTTTTACTCTTCCAGTGAAATTCCCCCACAAAATCCTCCATGGAAGTCAACAATTAATTTCAAGGCTTCGTCCTCGGTGATACACCTTAAGAGAACACCCTCAAGGTTTTTCCAAGCCAACCCATAATCAATGATGATATATTGTTGGGAATCCAATCTAAGTGTTCTCATTTGATTTTTTCTTAAATACTCAGGGCATTGCAGATGTCTGAGATAAAAAATATTATCCTTGTACCATTCGTAATTTATTAATTTCTCAAGAATATTCAGCCTTTCTTCATCAACCTCATTTATTTCAACTATCTGCAGATTGCTTTCTGTCATTAGCTTTTCCATGCCCAAACCTCTAACCAATTTTTTAGTTTGGATGTCCATGTCATATTCTTACAACTTATTTTCCCTTCGGCATCTCTTACTAGAAATTTCTATTTCTGATAGGATATCCTTGACCATAGTATGAGGTACATAAGCTATAACTTTATAACTTAAAATATATGGCCTAAATATTTTTTTGGCTCTAACCAAATCAAAGGCAGGTTTCTCCATGATAGTATACTTCAACTCTGCCCCTTGTAATACTTTACTAAAGAAAGCAATTGGCCTTTTAGCTCCTTCATCATCCTTCTGTAGTAGCACAGATGCAATGGTATTCTCAGAAGCAAAGGAAAAAAATTGAAAGGCCTTTTTGTAATCAGGAGCTGCTAAAATAGGGGCATTTTTCAACACTTCCTTGATCCCAATAAAGGCTTGAATAGTTTCTTCTTCCAATTTCATACTTTTATTCTTCTTCAACATACTATTGATTGGGATAGTCAATTCAAACAATTTGGAAATAAATCTCCTAATAAAATTTATCAGCCTGAAAAAATATTGAATTCCGTTTTTGGTTCTTGGAATGGGAACTTTTCTAATGGCTTCCACCCTCTCAGGATCAATCATGACCCATTCTTTTGATACAATATTTCCAAGAAACTTATCTTTTTGAACCCCAAAATGACATTTCTTAGGGTTCACTAAGATACCATACCATATTCCTTGCACCTTAACAACATCTTATCTAAATGCTACAAGTGATCACTTCTCTTCCTTGAAAAAATTATCACATCATCCTGATACACAACAATGAAGTCATTTATATATCCTGTGAATGCTACATCCATTGCTCTTTTAAACGTGGCTCCAACATTCATCAGGCCAAATGGCATTCTCATGTACACATAGGTACCCCATGGAGTAGTGAAAGTAGTTTTGATTCTCTATGCTTACTTCACAACCACTTGGTTATACCCAGAAAAACCATCCAAAGTAGATAACAACTCTGAACCTATAACCAATTGCAATATGTTATCCATATTTGGCAAGGGACAATTTTCCTTAATTGATGCTTTATTTAAATTTCTAAAGTCAACACACAATCTTATGTCTTCGTTCTTTTTTCAAACAGGTACTAAGTTTGCCACCCATGAAGAGTATCTCATAGGTTCTATGATTCCTCCATCCCTTAAATTTTTAAACTCTTCTTGCATTTTTAGCGAAAGGAATGGATTAATTGGTCTTTGTTTTTTCCTAAATGGTTTGGCATTAGCCTCTAGGGGTATCTCATGCTGAAAAAGGTCTTCGCTATATGCTTTCAATTCTAAATACGACCATGCCAAGCAGTCTTGGTACTTTTTTAACAACTGAGCAAATGCTTGTTTTTCCTCTCTATCCAATTTTCTACCTAACCATATTTTCTAAGGTTTTTCCTTTGTTCTTAGGTTATGTTCTTCAACATCTCTCGAGGCTGACATGTGTTTATTAACAATGCGGTCAACATTATAAAAATTTGATTCCAGTGCAACCAGCCCTCTAGGAATAGTATTGGTTTTTAATTGAATAATGTATTCACCAAATAAGGTATCTTTTCCTTCACTTTCACAAACCATTGGTTCCCATTCCATACTTTGATTGGTAAATTCTCCTTTATTTTACAAAAACCTTTGGACCTGGGAATCATCTTCAAAAACTTGCCAATGCTTGATATTATCAGGGATAGACGGCCTGGTCAATATTTCAATATCATATTCACAATAGGGGGATACTGTACAATCCTCAAACCTAGATCCCAATACTACCAATTTTTCTACTACAGTATTGTATTTCCTGTCATGGTGTATTATATTGAATGAATCAAACATCTCAATGTAGTTCCAAACTGCATGCTTATATTTCTTCACTCTTTTATTTTTTGTTGCATACAACTTTCTAACTTGTTTGACTATCAACTCTTAATCCCCTTTGACAATAACATCTCTGACACCATACTTCCAATAAATCCTTAAACTCAAGAGCATTGCTTCGTACTCTGTAATATTATTTGTGCACTCAAAATTAAGTTTAAAAGAAAAGTTAAACTCCTCATGGCTTGGAGATATTTGGACAACACCAGTGCCATTACTAGATCTATAAAAAGGCCCATCAAACATCAGAGTCCAAGGAAAACCAACCTTCTCAGGATACTTGCACTCATCAATTTTATTTTCCTTCAAATCAGCATAACCCACAAACTTATCAACATCAATGTCTATGTATAATACTTAATAAGAAGCGTTGTTAGGGTCCTCAATGAGGTGTAACATTTTCTTCTCACCATAAAATTTCACAAGGTTTCCCTCAATTGTTATGGTTGCAAATGACATGTCCATTTGTACTCTTCCACCTACACTAGCTACCCATTTTCTAGACAATAACATTCCCCAATTAGTAGGAAAGTCCATAATAACTACATTCATGGTTAAGCATTTTCCTGGATAAGCTGCTAGTTGCACTACCAGTCCTTTGACATATCCAATTACTGGCACTTCTCTTGAATCCATAGCAATACACTTCCCAAAATCTGTTGTTAGTTTGATATTTAAATCGTTCATTACCTCAAGAGGCATTACATTACATGAGGCTCGTGACTCAAACATACAGTTATGTACCAGCCTATCCTTAATAATTAAAGTGGTCTAAAATGGATCCACATAAAGTTGAGATTCAACCAGAGATGTACCCAAATATACCTCAGGTGATTCACCTAGTTCCTCCAATGCTTGTGGTACTTCTAATTCTGCAATAATAAGAGGAATCTCTACATTGTTTACACTTTTTCCCTGGGTAATCTTTTCCTCCTTACATAGCAAATATTCAAATGCTCTTTTCCTATGCTCAGGGATCCTGAGTAATTCAAAAATGGGAACAGTAACCTTGATCTGACTCAATATTTGGGTTATGTCAAAAGGAATATATTTGGGTAGGATAGTATTAGGAGGAAGATTTACAATTTCATCTGATAGTATAGGAGTTTTCACAATCTAGGCATGGGCATGAGTAAATGTTTTATTTGGGGTGATTAGGCCTTTGCTAGATGCATATTTCTTAGGGGTTTCCTTCGGGATATTAGTAAGAACTATATTTTTTTTCTTGGTTTGTGCCCCTCCCCCTTTTACAACCTTACTTCTAGTATTATATTCTTTCTCGTGAGTAACTACTGCATTCATAAACAGTTGTCTATCCTCTTCAGAAGGGATTCCTCCATCATAATTTTTAATCATTAAGGCCCTTAAGTATTCAAAATCGTGATTAGGAAAATGAAATGCTTGTACCATATCAATTTCAAAATTATTAATAGTAGGAAGAGGTAATACCCAGTTAACATAATCCTAGAAATTTTCAACAATTTTGGCACTTATCAACTCAGTTGAGGTTGCCCCTTGCTGTGAGTTCTTAGGGCACTCCATCATACACACATCACCATATGCCTCATCATAATTTTTGTCTTCAAATTCCTTATCTACATCACAAGGGGAATATGGTAAGAAAAACCTATCACACCACTCAATAACATTGGCCTCTTCTAAGGTAGCAATCCTAGCACTCAAAGGATCAGGAACCAATCTATTTTCCCTTAGTTAAGGCTATTTATTTCCTGATTCCATGGGCCCTTTCCCTCTGTCATCTGATCTATGATCACCTCTGGGATGATTTCCAAATATCTCCTTACCGTGTGGCTTGTGATGACCCTGGGAACTTTTTCCTATCCCTTTTTTACTGTGGCCAGTTTGTAGGATATCTCTGTAACCGCTCTAGCCAAAGTCTTCACAACCTCTTCTAGATCCAAAAATTTGTTTGAATGAGGCCTCTCAATATTGATTAACTTGACACCCTCTCTCTTAGGATGATTTTCAACTACCTTGATGTTATTTTCTATTTGTAAGGCCATGGTTAAATCCTGCCTCAATTTTCCTAGGTTCTTATCTCTCAAGTAATAAGAAGCCTTTTTATCAAAAGTGTCAGAATATTTTATCAAACATGACTCATCACTTGGCCTTAGGATTATAGGTGACCTATTCAAGGTTTTGTTGAACCTAGTATTGAAATCCTGGACAGATTCATTTGGGTTCTTCTTTATATTTTCAAACTTAGATATAAGGAACTTGGGATCAGTCTTATCCCCATATTGTAGTCTAAAGGCATTTCTCATCTTGGTCCATGAATTTATTGAATTATTTGGTAAAGACTTATACCAATCACGTGCATCCTCTTCAAGAGTATGAATGAACAACTTTATATACACGTCTTCAAACTCAATTTCAAAATCTTGCATCATATTGACAAAGACTCTTAAATGTTGGTCACTAGTGATGGCGTTATTCCTTTGAAATTTTGGCAACCTATTTCTAACATCTTGTGGCACCATATTAGGATATCCAACCATACCTTTGAAATTTATAGGTCCAAAATTATTGACTTCAAAAGGAGGTATAGGTGGAGGTTGAGCCATATTTTTGTTGTGGTAGAATCACAACACCCCCAAATGTCCTGAGTTTGAAATGGGGAATTCATTGTGATTGCACAAAATTTTGACCATATCTCAAGTTGTGGGACTTGCAAACCTTGAGATGGACCTCCAGAGAAGTTTGGTTCCTGCTTCCTAATCTACTTGTCACTAGTTACTCTAGTGCAGGAAAAAGCTATCTATCCTAATCTAACCATTCCAAGGAGACAGTGGGAGAGAGAGAGAGGGTGAAAGATAGCCTACACTAAATGGTGATACACCATAAAAGGAAATGGCTGATCAAAAATCCAACTACCTGAAGTGGAGAGAGGTGAGAAATGGAGGGCTGGACAAGATGAACCACAAAAAAAAGATTAATTTCACACGGAAGACCACTTCAAAACCCATTAAGCACAACTTCCAGAACCTGCAATAAACATCAGAGTATGCACAATATACCCTGCAATGATGAGAGGTGAGAAGAGACAACAAAATAAACAAAGGATGGAAAAATGCATCACGAAACATATTCTATTGCTCCAAAAGTCACACGGTACATCATCAGTGGGCAAGGGGAAAGAAAATTCCATTACAGAGCCATGAAAGGAGGCTTAGACTCTGCATTCTATCCTAAGGAAGAAAGAGAGAGGGGGTGAGGAGAGAAAAGATGAACAACCTTTATAATATGCCCCTCCTTTACAATATATAGAAAGAATAAGAGAGAGGGAGGAGGGAAGAATTCAAACTCTTCTCCAACCACCCCTAGAAGCACATTGAATATACCTACCAAATGAAGTCTCTTTGCAACACCCATGCCACCTTCGCTGTCCCTTACTAGGAAAGAAAGAGGCCCATTGTTCATCATGGTGTCAGATGAGAGACTTGACAACCCCCAAAAATAGTGGGCCAAAACATTAATGGAGGTAAGTGAGAAGATGGTGTTGAGAGCTTTCCAAAAAGTCCTCTCCCGCCCAAATCTAAGTTTCCAGTTGAAAGATATGGTTGTCTGAAGATCAGTGTTGCGGGTGCATAATATTTGAAAGAGTCTGTCTATGCAAGACCCACATGGCAGCCTCGCGCATATTGAAGATTTAGCCCCTTCTTTTCACTTTTGAAAATGAACCGGATTGGCATGAAGCAGCTTCTCCAAGCCCTCAATTTCCTTTGTCTTCTAACTAATTTGGTGGAGACACTGTGTTTGACCCGAGACATGTAGGGGCCTAACACTTGTTTAGAAACTACCCCCATTTTTTACCTTTGAAGTTGGGTGGTCGAGATAGGTGGAGGCCTCCATATGCTCTTGGAATTTTCAACCGCTGACCCTACCCTTTTGGACTCTGAAAACTTGGTGGTTTTGCGCTTGTTTGGGGATCACCTTTTGGGTTGTACCTTTGAAATTGCGCTGATGAGACACGTGGAAAATTCCATTGCTATTCCCTATTTCTTTGTGTTTTTGCTAAGTTCCTTTCACTTTTTGGGGCCTTAAGTCTGACCCTGGGCATGTGGAGGCTTAGCGCCCATTTGGGAACCTATTGAAAATTTTACTCTTGAAATTGCGTTGTGGTAACACTTGGCTCCTTCTACTGGCCTACCTCTGCTTAGACTTTTTAATGTCCACTTCTGCCTTTTTAGGCTCTGGACACGTGGGGGCCAGCACTTTTTTAAGTCTCCACTTTGGGTTGTCCCCTTTGAACTTGCATTGATGAGACATGTGGCACCGTCCACTGGCTCTCTACACTTAGCCAATTCGGTCCTCGATCCATTTGACTTCTTTCGGATCCTAAACACGTGGATAATTGGCACTTTTCTGGGAGACCTGCTTTTGGATTTACCTTTGAAGATGCGTCGAGATGACATTGGAAGCTTCCACCAATTCTCCTTTCCTTATCTGATTTAATTTCGTTCTGTCCCCTTTTTTGACTCTGTTGGACCCTAGACACGTAGAGATTTTGCACACATTTGGGAACCCGCTCTTTGGACCCAACATTGGTGTTGTGCCGATGAGACACATGGAGGCTTCCGCTGACACCCTTATACTTATTCGTTTTAAATGGCCGGATCTCTCCCCTTTTTAGACCTAAGACACGTGGAAGCATCGCGCTCATTTAGAAACCCGCTATGGATTTTACCTTTGTAGTTGTGCCAAATCGACATGTGGCGAGCCTACGCTTGTTTGGGGTACCGCCTTCGGAGTTGATCCTTGAAGGTGCGCAATTTGGACATGTGGCACTTTCCACTGGCTCTGTCCCATTTTGACTTTGTAAATGTTAACTTTATCCCTTTTCAGACCTGGAAAACGTGGAAAGTTGGCACTTGTTTGGGGTATCCATTTTAGATTCTATCCTTGGTGTTACGTTGATGAGGCACGTGGCACCTTCCGTGGGTCTATGACTTTTCAATGACCAATGAGACCTCGCGAGCTTGTGGGCCCACACTTGAAAACTTTGCCATTTTACGAAAAGTTCCAAAGTTCCCTGTAGACCCGTCGGCCCAAATTTATACTTGATAAAAATTTCCTCCGTGGTCCCGCAGTCCTTCTTTTCCCAAAATTCATCCCCGGGCCCGTTGGTCCACATTTTAGACTTGGGAAAAAAGACATCTCCGAGCCCATAGGCCCACTTTTTCCACTTTTCATAAGAAATCCTTCTTGGGCCCGCAATTATACTTGTTCCTTTTGTGAAAAGTGTCAAAATTAAAAAATGTCTCTTATTGCCCCGCCGATTCGCAATTTCCATTTGTAAGAAATCTTCCCTAGGCCTACTGGCCTGCTTTCGGTAAAAAACAAATCCTTCCAAGGCCCGTCGGCCCGTAACTTGCGAAATATGAGGAGTTAGAAGGACTTCTCTATATCTCTGGAAAGGGGAAGAAATTTCCTATCTGATGGAAATGTTTTCAGGGGGGGCCTTAACTACTTAAAATATGTAAAAACTTATATTGAAGCACAAAAGGGGATAAATGGTTTCAGTTGACCCAAAATAAGTGTGAGCTTATTTTGGTCAATAGTTTCCTTGAGGAGGTAATCTTGTAGGAGAATAAAAATAATAAGGGACGAGGGATATTTGGAGCACAGGAGTATAAATCTCAAAGTAAATATCCTCTAATGACTCAGTTTTTTGGAAAAACCTATCAACCTTAGAAGAAACGGGGAAAAACTGAGAGGCACGCTTTTCAGACACAAATGATGGCCCCTCTCTAGTCAGGGAATTTAAATTTACATGAGGACTACTTGGTTCCGAATCACTTGAATACGTAGGGTAATCTTCAACCACATGTTGATCACCTTTCAAAACTTATATCTCCTTTCTTGATTCTTGATTTCCAACCACTTTCCAGACTTGTTTTCCTTCTGAATTTTCTTTTCCTAGTTCTGGAAATAACTTTCTAGTAGGATCCCTAGTGAAGAAAGACCTTCTTACCTAAGGATTTTAAAATATTAATGACAAATTTCACTTGACACATGTTAAGAAACTGGTAATTATCAAAAATTTAAACCAATTCGGAGTCACCACTAATGATTCTCACCTTAGATGTGTGAATGCACTATAAGTAGTTTGTCAAATTTCTATCAATACTTAATTTATACAAATCTTAGCATATCCGACCTTCCTTTACCCACATTTATCACTATTGATGAAACTTTAGTATAATAACTGCTAGAAACTGGAAATAATTCATAATGAACTTGTGATCTTGGACAAATTTCAACAAAGGATGACGTTTAAACAACATATTTGTACTTAAATCATGCAAGAAACATTACCAAGGTCGGTATGTGTATGTATTTGTGAAAATAGTCCCCGTCAATGGTGCCGAATCAGTGTTGGTACCAAAATTGATTCTCCCTTTATGACTGAACAACACTGTAGTTTGAGTAAGATGCTTGGAGACAGATAAATCAAAGTGTGAGTCATTTATAGCCAGGGAAGGATTTAGCTGACTTTTCCTTCACTCATGCCTAGAAGAAATGGATAACACCATGTACAGGGTTTGACCTACCCTGACTACTTTAGGTTGTGCCTTCAACCAGGGTGAGAGGGCCCATTCTGTAACCCGTATTGGTGGATAACATCTGCAGGTTTATAGTATTTTTCTTTCCTTTGACAAAATTAAGAGGAGATATTTAGAATGTATGGTCAATACAGCGTAGTCCAACTCTCATGATTTTTCACTTTAGAGGACGAAGAAACCTTCTAAACAAAATCAGGTTACTAAAGGCAATGGTAAAAACTGGTTGCCCATGCATATTGAGATAAGGGATGGATAAATCCATGAATTCCTTCAGTATTTACGAACAAACAATGCAAACAGGGGTAGTTCATGTATGGTTCATCTCTAGATATGTATTTTATGGTTGGGAAGTTAAGAAGGATAAATTTGATTATACCAAATACCTGAGAACTTTAAACAAATATTACCCAATACAAAAGGCAAAAAGACAAATAGCTTCAAATATTCAAGATGAACCTTCAACTAGAAAATTGTGCATCTATGAAGGCGCAAAGACACATGGATTCATACATTCTTCAAGGATTTAACACATTCATGTTAAATAATCAAATAAACTTTATAAAACCCCTATTATATCACACTCATGATACACTCATAAACTGACAAACAATTTGTATCACTGAAATGAAAGTAAAGTGAATTTAAATCGTTTATTACACCATGAAATGAAATCTCTCTTCATAATGTAATTGAAAATGCCACAATACTTTTCATGAGGAAGAGATTTTGTGTGATTTCAAAAGGATTCCTAATTTAAGACTACAACAGGTTCATAGATAACTATTTGAAAACATCTCAAGATGACAATAGACATAACATAGTTCATGATTTACACAAATTACTCAAGTTTTCTCAAATTTGATAAAGGGAAAGTTTGTTTACAATCTCAAATTTTTCTCAATGACTATACATCTGCAACCATCTTGACATGATCGATTTTGAAAGGCACACAAGAAATAACTGGTTTCTCAAAATGTTTTCCCAAATAATGGCTTCTCTCGGCTCTTCTCTCCTTTTTTCTCTCTAACTAAATTTCAACAAAATTAACCCCCCCTTTGGCATGGCTTTTACGTACTTTTATCTCACTCGCTTTACTTCAAAGCTTTTCCCCCAGGAACAAGAATATTCCAAGGTATACTTTCTTTTTTAGAAAAATGTTCTAGAAAATGATATTTATGAACTTCATCTGATACTGCCAGGTGTACGAAACATGAGTATTTTCTATGTATTCCATATGTGTCTGACTAGGATGTCTGGTCTTCACTTTTGGCAGGTTATTTGAAACATTTCCTTCTAATTTTGATTAACAATCATTTCAGATTCATCACCAAGCGTCTCCATATGCTTTTTAACATGATGCACACTTACGCACATTTCTTGAAATCATTCTTGGGTGCAGCACACTTCACTTCACATATTATTGGTTTAAATTCCATACATGATGCTTGTCAAATCATCATAATTTAACAATTATGCTCATCTATGCTTTCCTTCACTTTTTTAATTTTCCCTTGTGTGAACTGAGCAAGATCCTTCTCATCTTAGGAGAAATATTTTTCTAGACTAGAGATATGTGTCACCTTTGGGCTATAAAGCTCAACCCTACCCTCTTACAATTATGTATCTCTTTCCTAATTTTGGGTATAGCAGAATATTTACTAGAAAAATGGAAAAGACACTTGTGGCACACAGCCTAAAAGAAATCTCTTCGGAAGATCTGAATCAAATCTTCGATCAGAGTGGACCAGATGAGGCCTTTGTTAGGGTCTTGTTTGAAGTAGAATGTGCAAGAGACACAAAAGGACCTCTGACATATCAATAATTCCGATTAGCTCTTTTAACCAGGCTGATCATAATAAATCATGTATTCAAATCTTTCCAAGTCATGTATTTCCATATTTTTAGATGGAAGCATATGAAAACACCTAAGGATTCAAAAAGATATTGGGTTGAGAGGAGGCCTCAGGTCTCTACAAAAACCATTTTTCAATGCCCCTTCTTATGCAACGAGAAATTTGCATCAAAATAATTCCTAAGGAATCATACATATTGTATGAAAAAACCTCCATTGATACGGTTCCTTCCATTTTTAACAAAGTAAATGAGTTGGAGAAGAGGATTCATTCCTTGGAAAAGAAACAAGAAGAAAATGTGCCTCTAGCACCATGTCTAGCAGCAACACTGCCTTCGGGCAAGAGAAAGGGAGAAACACAAACTCCTTCTCTAGTTATCATCTCGGATGGAGAAGAAGACCAATCTATTTCTGCTCTTTTCTCAAGGGCAACACTTTCTTTAGCTCAGGATATCAAAGGAAGGTTTGAAACTCAGCTATCCACACATTTGTTGCATTCTGACCCTTGTTCTGAGTGGGAATTTCAAGGTCCTCATCCAATTCCTTCTTTTAGGGAAAACCCACCTTTCTCTAGGAAATGGGAAGCATGAACTAGTTCAAAGCCTCACATTTCATCCAGTCACCAACATGAAGTATATGCCCCTCTTGTCACTCCAAACATCCCTCTTCAAATTTATCCTGGCAAGTCAACCCTTCACAAGGGGATGGGGAAAACGGCCTTCTTTTCAGGTGGTTTGGACTTCTTGGATTGGGTATCATCCTACAAAAAGAGAATTGATCTTGAGGAAATTATGGGCCACCCTAGGATGACGTTGGAGTCTTTGATGGACATGGCGATGTCTAGGGACCTTGTAGGGTCAATTTTCTTCATACAAATAGCATAGGACTCGAATGAGTTTGTACTGAGGAAGAAAAAACTTTTGAATAAACGTCCCCTGCTGAGGGGAAATTATGAAGTAGGACTAAAGAATGCTTAGGTGTTATTCTCCTTTCATTGTTTTGATTTCTGATGTATGTACATCTCTTTTTTTCATAGGTAAAGGCCCCTATAAAACCCTATCTTTTTTTTTCTTTGTTCAATATTGCAAGCAATACAAGGATGTCAATAGTTCACATATTTGTTTCAAATGTATATGAAATTTTAATCTAATCCACTATGAACTATTACATATTTTAAACTTACAATTGAAAAAAAGAAATAGTAAAATTTTAAAAAGATAAATACATTTAATGTATCAGAAATATCAAGTCACAATATCAGTTCAATGGAGTATGAAAATAAAATACAAAATGAGAAATAAAGTGCATAAACATGTTTATCACCTTTTATGCCAGCATCCTCCTCCTCTTCACTCTTTTCCTTTGCATCTTCCTCTTATGGTAATCTGGCCACATAAACATCATAGCTATGGAATAATTCATTTACTTCATCCTCATTAGGTCCAAGGTGATGTTGGAAAATAAATGTTTTTCTTGATATTAAATCCAGACATTGAGCCATTTTCTGCTTATATTCCAGTGGCTTGGATTTCAATTCCTCAATCCTATTCTCAATCTTAATCATAATTTTAAAATTTTCATGGGTGAAGTCATTTGTCTGGATATTACTTTTAAAGGAATTGAGTAAGAAATCAGGTCTTAAGTCCCCATGGCTCTTTTTGGACATGTCCACAACCATGTCTTCTAATCTTCGATCAATGGCATCAAGTAGATCATCAACCTAGTTCCTTCTGACTTCAAGCCTCTTCTTGATTCCATTTAAGGTATCTAACCTGATTTTTGTCAATTCTTCAAGGGCATATTGACTCCCTTTGCATCTCTTTGGTATGATGCCTTCTCGCTCAACTAGCTCCTCACTAAGCTAGGTTATGTGGTCAAGCTTGGGGAGAGTTCCCTCCAAGTAAAAAATATTGTTGTGACAGTCTTCAATTAATCCATAAATTTCATTTAATTGACCTTTGAGGTCCTCATATTTTTTCCTTGCTTCTATGATAACTTCCTTTCACTTGTCAGTTAGTTGTTCAACCCAAGTATCCACCACTTGGACCTTCTTGACATCACTATTTATATTATGCATTTCCTCAAGGGTATTCACATAAGTACCTATTTGTTCATGACTAGTTTTTCCTATCAGTTTTTGCAAACATGATCTTAAGGCCTTAATTTTCTCCTTAAGTTGCTTCTTTGTCAACCCATCTTCATCAACTTTTTGTAAAAGACCATTTACTACTTTAGTTGTTTCCTTGAAGTTTTTCCCAAGGGAATAATCTGAATGTTGTAATCAGCATTAGTTATGTCTTTTCTTGTCTTAACCTTAGAAGGATTTATTATCTCTAGGGTTCTTGCCCCTGATGAATCAGTAAGAGTCCTTGTGACAGTTCTGACCCTTTTTGGAGCTCTCACTGTTTTTGGAAAGGATAAAGTAGTAAGGTTAACTGCTTGTATAAGAAGGTCCACTTCTTCGTTTGAAATTAATTCATTGATCCATCCCTTCTTCAAAACCGTTCCAACTTTTTTCCGTATGATCTCAAGAACAACTACTATTTTGTTGGACACCTCTTGTTCCTGTTGCACCAATAATTTTTTTTTCTTGACCACTTATCCCAATTTTCCCTAAGTCACTTTCACTCTGTAACAATAATTCCTATGGATGCTTCCTTTCCTGATCTGGCACTTCAGGTTGATCATCCTTAACTTGTTCTACATCAAAACTCAAAGGGAACTTCTTTACTATTTCTCCAGTTCAAACCATGGTGGCATGAGTTTCTTCCCCTTCGTCATTTTGTATCAAAGTTTGGGAAATGGATTCCTCTATTCCTAAAACTAGTTAAGTTACGAAACTACTATTTTCATGCCCTTATGATACCTCAGGAAATGTTATGGCAGGTTGTTCTATTGGAAGTGAACCCACATTTCCCATTGACTTCTATGATTCTCCACTAATAACAATTTCCTCATCAATAATTATATCTTGTGCCATTTTTAGTTTTTCTTCAAAAGATAATTTTTCTTCTTGAATAAGATCATCACTCTTAGTAACCTCAATAGGAATGGGCACAACATTTTGTAACACCAACTTAGTATTAACACCCTTTTCCACCAATAGCTCTAGTTTATCCATTTTAAAAATCATTCATTTTTCAGGAAGAAAAATTCACTTCATGATTTATTACTTTGGTTTTTAGTACATGAGGATCTCTTTCTGATTCCTTACTTGCTTCAATATTAACCATTGGTGTTAATATTGGTTCATCAACAGAAAAACTAACTTCATATAACATGGATAATCCCTCATCATCATCTATATCAATCACCTCAGTTTGTACATTTACAACCTCATGCATTGTTTCAACTGGTGGTGGATTGATATCTTTAACATATAAAGCTTTAGGAATTTTCATACCTGGGGTAAGAAACTGAATGTCAACTAGATCAACTATGGTATTCCCCTGGGGAACTGATCTTTGAGTGCATTCCACCTCTTTTTTCATGAAGAATGAATGAGGGATCATGGGAGTTGATTGCCCCATATTTGGCAATGATGTACTCTGCTGCTTCTGGATGTTATCAAATTTTTCCACTTCTGGGGGATCAATTACCCCATCATTTTTAACTTATTTGGTGTATGGGCACCTACCCTTACCATGATTCTCTGGTGGACAATTTTGGGTTTCTTTTGTGTCCGCTCAAATTGCTTCAATTCTGGTGGTGTTCTCTTTCCATCTTTGTGCAGCCTAGGCTGAATGTGACCACTTGAAATGGCTACACTCATTAACTTTTCAGTATTATGTGGATTTGGGACATCATTTGGGCTAACCACATGTGATGTTAGACCCTTTCCCTTTTCCTGGAGTGGCACTGAAAGAGAAATAGGGGTATTTTCCATGGACTTTAAAAGCTTTTTTTCAATTTTCTGCCTAAGGGCTGACATTGAAGTACCTGTCTCACTCGTAGCTACTATCCATTCATCAATACACCCATCAATAGTTCTTTTGGAGGGTATTAGAGGGGATTTTCCTCCTAATGGGTCAATTTTATCAGCACCCTCCTTTAGAGGTGGGATATCATCATTTAATTTTCCCATATTTCTAAAATGATTTAGGACTCTTGTACTTTTTAGTGACAAGTCAATATTCATCTAAACCAACCAATTTACAGTTCTTCTCATGATATCGGTTATCCTCATGTAGGGATCATCAGACTCCTCCTCATTCCAATCTGAGGGAGCTATAGGTTGACTTTATATCTTCTGAACAATGTAGAGTTTACTCATTGTGTGTAAGTCATCTACAACCCCCTTTGAAATGAATGCAATTTTGAATTCTACCAATTGTGATAAAGTAATTCTTGAAAAATCCCTTAACTGGACTTCTTATTCATCCCTACAATTCATCCAATAGTCCTCAAAGTGAGGCTCGTGCTCAAAAATGTTAGCAACATTGTTAAATTCCCATTGAATGTCATAATTGTCTCTAGCCTCAAATGTCTCCATGGCCTTTATAATGAAAGGGTATGAATACCTTCCAATTCTGATAGGGAATTTGAAATTTTTTTGTGCATCTCAGTAATTAACTTGGGCACAAGCACCAGTTTCCTTTCCAATTCACATAAACACAACTTGTCATTAACATAACTAGGCAATTTAAAAGGTTTTCCATCAAAACAACTAACCCTGTTAGAAGTGAACTTATTATACTGAATGAAGTAGCACCCACACTCCATAATCACTTATCGTGCATGCTCAAACATTTTTTACTAACCCCATCCGGGTCTAAACAAGAAAATAATTGGTGCAAAGAAATCATCATTTACCAACCTGACATTTACACGCCAATTGGTTAACTGTAATTGAGGGAAACTTTCATGCATTGGGCACTTTTTAAAATCAGCATGTGGTGACAATGCTGGAAAATATTTGTGCACTGCAACATTATAGATCAAATATGGTATCATATAAAACTCCAACTCTGCAGTATCCCCTATCTCAATCCTTGTTGCCAGAGTAATCATATGATCATGGATTGCATCTGAAATAAAGGTGGCCCAACAAATATTTCCTTTTCTCTCAAGAATAATCCATATAAATGTGGCCATCCACTCTTTAAACTCATTTGTAGTTTCCAAACCTATCATTTGACTCAAAAGCACAATGATATCCTCAACCTCCTCAACGAATTGTGCCCTAACCAACATTTTGAGGATTTTAGCTGATGCATTCCTCTCTGTAAGGAGCCACTATGTGTTTATCATTTTGGCATAATCCTTATTATTTGTTTCATAGTTCTGCAAGGCTAGTTTGATGCCAATATTAATTGGCTCAGTAATTACAAGTAATTTCAGTAATGCTCTAATGGATGCCTGTGTCAATTTCAACACTACATCCCCATTCCCATCTAATACTTCCCTCTTCTCAGAGTCATAATCCATGGCACAATACCATACTAGTTCTGGGAATTGAACAGAGGGTGGGATGGCACCCATTGAGGTGATGTGGCTATCATGAATTATCTTTAAAGATTCACTTAAATGAGAACTATTTAATCTTTGATGAAAATCATTTAAGTCAGCACTCATCAAATTTGTGTCTGTTACCTTGTCTAGGTCACTTGTGACCCTCGAGGTAACAGAAGAAGAAAATGGCATAGTCTTCATTTAAAAAACCCTAATTTTACTTCAACTGTTTAGCCAACAGAACATAAATGATACACGGGATTTTGAAGTTCTTACCAATTTTCTGCAAGCACCCGATAAATTCTAACTCAAAATAACAACTTTCACACTTCTCAAGTTCACAAATTGAGCTCCACAATAATTCCAATTGTAATTCACTCATAAAAATGACAAGGGACCATAAAAATAACAATAAAGGACAAATGTAGTCATATCCCTTAAGTCCATTGGTTTACGTAGGAGCATTAATAGAGGCAGAATTAAATGCATTGTATTAGAGCCGTTAACTCTTCTTTTTTGCAACTTCAAGTTTGAGTTGTCCACGTGGAACAGATTTTATCTTAAACAGGCATGGGGGTATCTTTCGTATTTTGTGATGCTCAAATAAATTTTGTATTTTTTGACATTTTGGCCCACCCATCTACTTTTGATGTAGGCACAACATGTTCATTTACCTAGGCGTCAGTGGGGTAGCGGATTACTCTTACAACTTTACTCCTTTTCAAAACAAAGCCAAAATTTCCAAAGTGCCCCCACGCCCCACTTCCCTGATTTTATAATAAATAATGGCCATGTGTCCTTTTGCGGCTCCTAGGCATTCGTTTTATATTTTCATGACTTTTTCCATAATGCATCAAAACATAAAAAAGGCCTGCCTTCCTGCAACCACTTGACTTACAACAAGTGTACATCTCCTGGGGCTAAAGTAAAATTTTTCTCACACCGCTTCATAGTTTTTTAATATCCAATTAGAATTCATCTGATATCGGGATGAATTTAGGAATTTTGTAAATATAACAAAAAATGACAAGTTCATCAAATAGACCCACCACGTCACATCCAATTAGAGATGACCACATATCTGTGGATTTCAGGACAAAATTTACAAAGGAGACGTGATCGTAGAAAAATTAAATGAAGGGGAAACCCCATCATTCATGCCCAAACTACAAAAAGTTTCCCCACAGAAAGAAAACTTTAAATAATAGCATGAATCAACGTGATCCATGACCATAGGAAAGGATTGACAATGAAACCTCAGTGAAGGCAAAAAATTTCATTAATCCATACAGGAAGACAGAAAGTACATCAAACTAGGCAGACTGAAAATTTTAAACGAAAAGGGTGAGATTATAATTGAGCACCAATAGTATGTATGCAAGTGTTATGAATCTCCTATAGAAGTTGGATATTCATATAGAAATACCACCTCCTCTTGGATTTTCTACTAATGTTTCTCAACTCACTAAACATGAAGTTAACATAGGTATCCAAGAATATTTTAGTAAATCTTCTTTGAAAGCTATGGTTTGTTCCAAAACAACATTTGAAATTAAAACATCTTCATTATTTTTAATTTTATTCCTACTTTCATAAGGGTAAAAATAAAATTCATCAATAAATAAAGATGTTTCCTTCTCACTTAAAAATTCCTTTCGCAGAGTTGACTAAATTTATTTTTATTATGAAAAATTAAGTTAAATTGATTCAAATGGGATATATGATGGAATTTAAATTAATATGTAGATTTAATAAGCATTTTTCAACTCCTCTGGACCTAAATGAATACAAATTTCAAACTTTGTGATCTACAGTCTAAAATGACATTGCTATTTACTCTTAAAATTGAAGGTTTTAAAATCACAAAGTTATTATTCGATGAATTCATTGTTTAACAATAGATTAAGGTTATTCTGAAAACCACAGGATCATAATTTTGGCATGTTCTTGGAGATTTGAACATCAATTCCCATTTAAAATTTCTTGCCAAATCTTCCTCATCATTATTAGTGTGGACAAGCTATAAAGTGTTAGAGTAGGTATTTACCTTAGCTCACGTTCACCTAGGTACTTTATTTACCTTTATTATATCTATCCTCACCCACTTATGTGTGTGGATATTTCTTTTATCTTAATTAGATATTAGGAGATATTATCTAGTTGTTAGGTATAGTTCTTTCCTTGATCTATGGTATTGACTAGATCCTTAATGTCTAGTTCTCTCCTAAATCTATGGTCTTGACTAGTTCTTTGATGACTAGTTATTTCCTCTATTTATGGCTTGATCTACGACCTTGACTGGTTCTTAGATTGTTATTCCTTGCCTATTTAAGCAAGGCACATTCTCAATGTATTGCATTGAGTTCCATAATAGTATATGATATTGTTTCTCATTTGTTTGCAAATGTTTTATGTAAAGTTATTCTAGCGAATTGCTTTTATTTTATTGATCGTGGTGTTTGATTAGTATCTGTGTTCTTGGCTTAGTACGATCTGGTTATCATTTCCTTCATGGTATTAAAAAAAAGGGGGTGTTAGAGTAGGTATTTACCTTAGCTCATGTTCACCTAGGTACTTTATTTATCTTTATTTTATTTATCCTCACTTATGTGTGTGGATATTTCTTTTATCTTATTTAGATATTAGGAGATATTATCTAGTTGTTAGGTATAGTTCTTTCCTTGATCTATGGTATTGACTAGATCCTTAATGTCTAGTTCTCTCCTAAATCTATGGTCTTGACTAGTTCTTTGATGACTAGTTATTTCCTTTATTTATGGCTTGATCTATGACCTTGACTGGTTCTTAGATTGTTATTCCTTGCCTATTTAAGAAAGGGCCATTCTTAATGTATTGCATTAAGTTCTATAATAATATATGATATTGTTTCTCATTTGTTTGCAAATGTTTTATGTAAAGTTATTCTGGTGAATTGCTTTCATCTTATTGATCGTGGTGTTTGATTAGCATCTGTGTTCTTGGCTTGGTACGATCTAGTTATCGTTCCTTTCATAAAGACGGCGGGAAATTTTATTAAAGGATGAAAATATATTTAGGAGATGATGTGTGCTTCTATTTTCTAAAGGATGACCTTTGTCAGATTTCGTAGATAAATTGACTTGAAATTAAATGGGATCTACAAGGAAACAAAGAATTGATTATGGAATGATAACATTTAGATGCAAAATTTGTTAGACACTTCTACCTATATGACACAGATCAAGCACACATGTAGCACCATAAAAGGTCTAGGTAACATTTTTTATTTTTATATTTTAGTTTAAATTCTTATTGTATGTAGATAGATCATTTACATCACAAATCAATGGTTGTGTCATCACTATTTATTTATGAGCAAGAAGGTTGCTCGCTGGTATGTTTCGGGAGGATATATTGATTCATTCGACGACTGAGGGATAATTGGTGTGGCATATGGAACAAACATAAGCTTTCGTATTCTTATAAATATGTCTACTTCAAATTAACATCATAAAACATATAAATATAATTTCCATTGTTTAATTAAATATGTATTGAGATAGGGGAACAGAATATTCTTATATTTTATATGTGCATATAAATTTATGATACGAATATGTTCACTTATTTATGCATTTTTACTTTTTTTTCCTTCCAATTGCATGTGCTTTAACCCATATTCTCTTGTAAAAAATTGAATTTGTAAATTTAAAACCTTTGTTGAATAAATCATTTATTTATCAAAACTCCTAAAACTAGAATAAAAATAATGTTAAATAGAAATTGTATAAAATAAATGATTAACAAAATGCTTCCTAGTAAAATGATAGTTCAAAATGAGAGGTGCTTGAGTAAATGATCAATCAACCCTTTCATTTATATATTTTAGGTGATTAAGTTAAAACTTTGGTAAGAATCGAGTGTGTTCTAACTTCTAATATATAGAAATTGAAAATGTACTGAAAAGGTATAGATAGGTTCATCCATAGATATTGGAGCTGTAAAATAAAGTATCAAAACTACAATACCAATCTCGATAATTATATGACCATATAAATGTTCCCAACACAAAATTTTGAAAAAAAACAATATAATTTTGGAGGATATTTTCATGATAAGATAAAAATGGGTTTATGCCAAATAATGTCAAAATAATTATTAAATACCATTTAATTTAGACTAAACACCGATACATAGTAAAATTCAGTAAACATGTATACAATAAAATTAAATAAATTATTGAGAGGAAATTTTTTGTAGTCTAAAGACTATAGATGTGAATGAGGATATACATAACATCATAGATAGGAATATAAACTAGCAAAAACATCCATGGGTTTTAGTGAAAGGTTGATCGACATAGTTAGTATAGCTTTTACGTTCTTTAAAATACTTTAAAATATTTCTCTTTAAGAGTTCTATTTAATTTAATTTAATTTTTATTTTTTTGGTAAATAGTTTTTGAAAGGGACTATACCCTTGTACAAAAGCCTCACTAGCCAAAATTAACAATTGCACCACAAGAAAAGAGATAAAAACAAAGATTTTATAATAGATCCCAAAAGCAAAAAGAAAATCTACCAAGTAAAGTACCAAATCACATGGTAAACACTAAAATAAAATACAAGCAGCCTAAAATGGAAAGATTTAGCAGTAAGCGTAGCCAGACCTCACCATCACAGCAACTATATAGCCAAAAAAATATTGTACAATAACAGTCCACCTAGGTCTTAATAATAGTTTTCTTGCGATTTTTTTCTATATTGAATCGTTTTCGACCCATGATTATTCTCCTCAAGAGAAAGAAACACTTCTAGTGCCTCGAATGGTGTAAAAGTATGATTTTATAAAGGAAAAGGAGGAAAAATTTCCTTTGCCACTATGAAAGTGGATGGAGTAACATTTTCCTTCTTGGTTTCTACAATCTGAACTTTGTTATCCTCCCCTAGAATCTCTGTAAGGGGATTTTTAGGAACTTCCTCTGAATCTACGACTGAGTCCATCTCTTCCTTAACTTCAAAAATGAGATGTTTAGGAAGGGCATCTTTCCACCAGTTTTTTTTTCCATTTTTATGCTTTGTCATCCCACAAACATCACCAATGTGTCCTGTAGTGAAACACTTTCTACATCTGAAATGCAAGCCTTCATAATCTAAAGGTTATGTCTAGGTTTTGTTTTGGACTTTAAGTTCTATATTAACAGGAAGTATTATGGATTTTTCAAGCTCAACAAGGATTACGGTGAAGGTTGTGTGTGTGAAATTAGTGGTTTGGGGATCAATAAATAAGATATGACCCTAAGTGTTTCAAATAAAGATCAAACATGTGTGATTCCAGAATTGGAGTGGTAAATGAGCAATCAAATCAAGGCTAGTTTGTAGGAAAAAGATTCAGTGAGCGGGTTAATAGATGAGAACCAAATGTTTAGAACTAGATAGTGGGACTAACAAACCCAATGTTTTTAGCAATGTTTTCTTTATCTTTGATTGAAGAAAAATTAAAAATGAACGTGCCTTTTGCATAGGAGTAAAGATCTAAACTTCTTTAAAAAAATTGGGATTCAATTCTTCGTGATCCAATCATGAAGGGAGGGTATTTTGGGAAATAGTTTGTTGAATCTCCCGATTAGGGAATGTTGTTGGTAGAAACATTCTGAATCAAGGACTTCTTCCCCAAAAGAAACGTTAGGGTTGATCCCATCAGGGGTCATAGGTGTTGGTGAACTACTCCTTTGTAGATATCACTTACCTTATATAATTTCCTTAAATGTAGTTGATTTGTTCA
The DNA here is from genome assembly GCA_019776745.2 of Taxus chinensis. Lineage (NCBI taxonomy): Eukaryota > Viridiplantae > Streptophyta > Pinopsida > Cupressales > Taxaceae > Taxus > Taxus chinensis. The sequence goes on from CM034148.1 coordinate 130,890,517, forward strand.
AATTGTTGTTCAGAACATGACCCACCCCAACCATAAGAGGATTGGTCAGAACCCTAGCCTCATAGTAGCCAACCTTAGTGATCTATGTGTGTAACTCTATGGAGGAGATACGCGGCTCTGGTTGTAGCACAGGAATAGGGGACTGTTTGTTTTTTCCAAAAGACAATACATGGTTGTTTCCGCCATCAGTGAAACCATTCCCAACTGGAAAATGATTACTAACATCGCCATCATTGAAAAGTTAGGGAGATCCCCCATGGCAACCCCAACTGAACACTAGGTTGACCCCTTTACCGCCATGTCTACTAGAATCTTTTTGAGCCTTGGAGGTTACATTATCATGTTGGAGTAGATAAAAAGAATATTTTGTGGCATAGATCCAGGGAAACCTATGTCATCATGGGATAGAGTGCCTCTCTGAGTCGGGCCATTAGCAATAGAAGCACTAAAGGAGGATTAAATAAAATTTTACATAAAAGCATTAAAGGAGGATTTATACAGTAGTTTTCAATTTAACATTATTTTATTGTAAAATATTATCTAAGAAAACAAAAGAAATAATGCAAAGGTGGTGGAATTTGAATCCTTTTTCATGAAAAAGGGCCCGATATGCAGATTCAACAATTTATGTCCAGGTTTTCCCTCCCTAAATTATTGGATGTCAAGCTATTGGAGACCTGTCATGAAAGGTAAAATGGATATTTACCCTTCCTCACGTGGTTTTTTCATTGTTTTTTTTATTGAAAACTTAAATAGGGATCTAATCTTTGGAAAAATTTGGGACTTCCAATCCAGTTTGCTACTTATGAAATCGTGGTTCCCATTGTTCAACCCAGTTTATTATACTTTTTAAGTCAAGCCAGTTTGGATTTGTATGCCTTATCTACCCCTCTAATTTTGTTGGGGTTAAACCATATAAAAGTGTTGCACATATCTATAATCAGATAAAACATACAAACAATGAATACGGAAATAACTAGAAGATGAAATAAAACAAGAGAAATATACCACCAGATTTAATGTGGTTCACCCAGTGTGGGCTACGTCCACAAAGAAACGGCCAACAGTATTATCCAGTTCTTTACAGAGGAAACAATATGAAGATATGTTGTCTTCGAACACCTCACTGGATGTTCAATTTTTTTCCCTCACTCATCTACCCTTTCTTTCTCACCAAGAAAACTAACATGCAAAACAATTGCTATTTTATTCTCTCATACCCTCATACAATACATACATGCATATATATATATATATATATATATATATATATATATATATATATATATATATATTGGGAAACTAACTATGCTTTTACAGTGACACCCACTTAAAATGCACACAAACACAACACTTAAAAGAATCGGATAATTTTTTTTACTGCATAGATTTTACATGACCACACAAGAGACCGTACGGGGATACGACCAAATCTCAATGAGCTTGACAAAAAATTGATCACATACGAAACAAGGAAACATATACACCCAACATGAACAAATAAATTTTCTCTTTTTGACACGGAATCACATACAAGTCCAACCACAGAGAAAAATTATGGTTAGGGAACCCCATGGTGAAATTATTTTCAAGGTTTCTTATTTACTCAAACGTATGTTACTTCTTAACTTACGTACTAGAAGATTCATGTTGTACGTATCAATAAATCCTATTTCCTCTTGCTAGGATTCCTCAAATCTAGTTAAAGTATTCTTACGGTAAGTCCAATTTAAAAGATTCATTGAAGTTACAATATTTACTTGTTTGATTTGATCATTTATTGAGAGGAAAATATTACACACAAGACCATTTACCCACACACAAACTACAATATCTTATCTCATACTTCTGTTACACGAGGAGGCGAGTGGAAGATCAACTAAGGCTAAATGTCATTGAGGTTCAGAATAAATGAAATTCCTTTAGGAAGGGATAATAACGGTTAAGTAACTCAAGAAAGTGTTGTAATACACCTTCACAAGGGTAAGGGGTATGAAGGTCAATATGTATTGATCTTCATGTTCTCACAAGACATTAACCATATGTTTGTTGTGACTTATAAAACAATAAGGATTAAGTAGGTGCATCGTCTAGTCATCCCTTAATTAGATTCCTAAAAAGTTACAAGTAAGGTTTTATAACATGTAAGTTGGCTTTATTGGTTCCTTGATCATTTATCCATGTTTAACAAAAACTTGTACTATCATAAATTACTAAACATTGGTTTACATTCTAATATCATTTTGCATCCCATCAACACTAAGATTAATTTGTTAGTATAGATTAAGAGAAAATAAGGTACATCCCCTTTTTTTACACAAGAAGATAGCTTCCTTTCTATTCAATTTTAAGACTCTTTTATTCATCTATAAGTTAACAACATCATAATATTTTCTCTTCAGTATAACATGTGTATGGATTACAAAATCGCTCGGTCATACCTAGTATTATGGTATTTCTGCAATCAGAAGGTTTTGCTAACTCAAGGTTATAACTCGATTTTCTTCCATTATCCTTTTGGTACTAGACATAGAAACATAATTTCCTACCAAAGATGACACACAACACAAAGATGGCTTAAAATTATAATGTCGTTTGACTTGGGATCAAATAGGTACTAAAATCTTGGTCATACCGAGGATAAACTATCTTTGAAAATTGCATTCATACATTAATATGCTCGTAACAAAATCAGTGATCATTTTATTCCATTCAAAAAATGTTTCATATTTTTTAGCTTCAGTCTACAATGGAAAACCTACTCCACAATTACAAAAAAAAAATAAGGCATTGTCCTTCTAAAATTTTCTCATACAAGACTTAAAAAACTTAAAAATCCACAGGGAGAGATGCAAGACTTGTCATACATGTAACGACAATAAAAAAATTTATTCCCTTCCACTCTGTGAACATTTTCAAAAAAATAAAAAACATATGAAAATTCAAATTGTGGCCAAAACTCAAACCAAAACACTGAACCTCCAAGGTGTGGATTTCTATTAAACCATAGGTTTTGAATAAAAACACCAGAGTACAGTATGGGTAAACTAGGCATTGAATTCTATAATAACAGAAATCTTTAAATATATGTTATACCCATTTCATAATTGTTTCAACTGAACCCAAAACGATTCAAAACCAAGTTCAAAAATTAGATAAATCCAGTATTAATACCATAACATGACCATTAATAGTACAAATTTTATCCTATCATTTTGCAATGAAAAGAGAAGATAGAGAGAGATTTAATTCCATGTAACCATTGACATACATGTAGTAACAAGAACAGTGAAAAATCAAGTACCAAGACCATTTAGAGAACCAAATCTAGAAAGAAATCATCCTAAGAAGTAGTTAATATACAATGGAAACTAACACATAACGTGGAGGATGAGAAACAATTGCAAAAACTACCATATAACCCTAAGTAACAACCACTTCAAAAATTAAAAGCATGTTCCTTTCATGCTAAGGTTAAAGTTAGCCTAGTAGTAAAATGGGTAGAAATTATCATGCCTGTGATGAGCTCCCACATTCACAAATGATGACCACTAGGCGTATGCAAAAAAAATCAAGCATCCCTCCAAAATCTGCTAGCTCGGCATCCAAACCTCATACACATCCATGTTCGGCACATGGAGGGAGTTCCATTCCACAAGTGACCTTTGCCTGAAGAAATGGGGGTCTCAAATATTGTCATGACAGTAGGGTAAACACCAAACGGGTTAAATGAAGAGGCCCATGAAAAAAGACAACGTGAGAGGTAGAGGGGAAAAAAACCAGACCCCACAACCTTGCAACCATCCTCCCAGCCTGCGTCAAAAGGGGCGAAGAGAAACAAGACCAGGATATTCATCAGAGCATAAGGTAAATCAAATTTTGTCATATGTATATATTTGTGCCTCAAAGCCACACATACAAGGTGTGGAAGCATCCACGAGGAGTGAAAAACAGTTTCTAAAATGCCTAAGGGAGATGGGGTCTCAAGAGAAAAAATCCATGGTTGCAGGAGAGACACAAAGGGAGACTTCAACGCGGTTTTTGCCCAATTATCCCTTGCCAGCAACCAACAGCCAGTCCAATCCTGGGTGTAGCAAACCACCACCAACATAAGGAAGATACAAAATAAGACAACCAATAGGTGTCCAACCTGCAGTGAAGCATGGCCATTTCCCAAATCATGGGCCAAGCAAGACAACAGAAAAAAACAAGGAAATAACAGTGGCTAGTAAAGAAATGACGTTTTTACCCATCAAAGCATTTATCTAAAAGTTCAAAACCTTTTCCAACAACTCCCAAATGAAAATCCTTCACGAGAGAAGCTCATGCAGCTAAAGTAGAATGGTAGAGGCGAACAACAAAGGTCAAACCAGATTACAAATCAAACACAATAAATGAGAAAAAGTGCAGCCAGCCACAAGGAAAATTCCAACACGGTAGCATTAAAGAGGATTAAGGAAATGACAGGTGGTCATCAAATCCACCCACCTCTAGCCAAAAAAGGAAATAAAGAATCTAAAGAAAGAAAATTGAGTCCACATCTCCTCATGCCAAGCTTGTCACATCAATAATCCAACTTGGGAGGAAAAAAAGTGGAAGCAACAATTAGTTCACCCTAGAATTAACAATTACAGCAAGGAATGTGTGTAATCTCAGACAATCAAGGTCGGAGCTTGCGGCTGGAATTTTCAATAAAATATAAAACACGAACACCACTTCCCAAACAATGGAGCCACCAACAAAACAAGTTCCTCTTTTACGAGAAATCAAGGATCGATCTTCAGGGAACGATCGAAAAGATACAATAAAATAACATTAAGATAATTAATATTAATGTCGATAACATTCGACAATAAAATAATAATAAAAATAAATTGTCGATCGACAAATAAAATAATAATAATAATATTATTATTATTATTATTATTTATGCTCACAATAATTATTAGCTATGTTAATAATGATCTCCCATCAAGCTTGACAACATAATAATAATAACCAAAGATCAACAATTCAACATAATAAATATTATATAGATATTCCTTCTAGCCGGACCCACCCTAATAACACCAATTCGTCATTCAATCCACCTATAGAATTCGAGAATGTGATTATCCTTTAATAGGATAATCATAAAGGATGCCACAAGGTCCACAACTAGAGGCATCGACAATGACACGGGGAGGCAAGACGGAGAGGAAGGATGCTAATCCTTCACTGCGACAAGGTCGAATTCAACCAATAGTCAATGGGGCACACACAACCATTCCATGCTTAGCGACATGGTCACTGAGGCAAGAACTGGGGTAACATCAGACAAGGCATTACATTCTCCTCCCCTTAAGAAAGCATCGTCCTCGATGTGACATAACACAAAAGGAAAGAAAGGTGATAAGCAACCAGGAAAAAATCAAGACGAAAGTAGACCCTATGGTTAAATTTTCAGTCATTAAAGCATGGCCACGGGATAGCCTTAGAAACATTTTGGTAGAATTTTTAACTTTCAAAGTTCCGATAAGATTGGTAGTTCCATCTTATTTGTTATTTAATTAGACTCTTTCCATTTACATTATTCTTAATTCAAGTTCTTTAAAATTTCATTGTTGTAGATTTTTAGTTTATTCATTCTTGTGGGTTCCCAACATGAACTGCTATCACAACACCCTACGAGGGTCATACACAACACTAATGATTCACAAGCATAATTTTACATACTTTCATGATGGTACCACACCACAATAGTGTAACCAATTTATGGAAGGGAAATAGGCACGGTCCACATAACATAGTACTTGTAACACATTTATGACTTTCTATAATACTCGAACAAATGTGTACTAAAAAAATAAGAAATATCCCACAATTCCATAGATGAAGATTTCACATAACTCAGAACAATAGGTACATGTACATAGTGTCACCAAGGGCATCAACGTCATATCCACAACATCATAAAGCATATCCAACTAACATTAGTAACACATACATCATAACAACTATGTATACCTCCCAAAGAATCAATCACACACACACAAATATCTTATGCCTCCCTCAAGTCTCTTATGTCTCCCTCAATATTAATAAATAAAATAAATTTCCTTTTCGCTCCCTAAAGAGGCCGGTTTCCCTATGGCCCTAGGCACATAGAGTCTAGGCACCCCTAACCCAAGTGACATAATAACTTGTGGTTTGACAACCAACTAGTTATCTGTAACTCCTTGGGGCATACCCCCATACAACAAAGCGGGTCCATAGGTCCAACAATTCTATGGTGCATCCTATGACCCTATTCCACACATCACGATGATAGAACCAACATAAGAACTCTTATTCAAATGCCAAGTGGCAAAGTAAAATCCTTGGGCAAGGCAATAAAATTTTAAGATTTAAAAGAGGATCCAAATCCAAGCAAAAAAAATGGCCAAATAGCCATATTTAGTGCAAAAATCCACATGTTAGTACCACAAACCAAAGAAATGCCCAAAAATATAAAACATGGAAATCAATAAAATTGCTAGTCCTTACATAAATGAAATAAAAAGTTCAATTTACGAATAAAATACACATATAAGAATAGCACATTACGATGACTATGTGGCCTTATCTGGCCACCAAGGGGGTACTCAACGAGTTGCTAGCACTCAGAACGTCGAGCCTCAGCTCGTAAAATAACATATCAATAATACAACTCTCATCATTTCTATCTGAATCATCCCATCACTACTTCAACAAGGCTAAACACAGTCATAGATACGCTTAGGTTGCATCCATACAACAACCACACAGGGAGAGAGGAAAGAAGAACAGGTCGTCATCTATGGAACTGAAGGTCAGATCGAGTTACTAGCCCATGGTACACAATTCCTCACTCCAAACATACACTTTTACCAATTTCCCTTAGGGTCAGTTAGTGTAAGGTTCACGACATAACACGTATGCACACTACTAACAAAATGGAGGTTCACGCACATTAACCATAGTGTCTTACGCATGGCACCAATACATGGTTTATCATACATTACATTCATGTTTTAAAACACATCACATTACCACATACAACACCCAAAGTGCAAGCATTACACAATAGGGATCATACGTTCATCATATGTCCCTAAATTACGACATGAACCATTACATATACATGGATTTTACTTATGATGAGCACAATTACAACATAAAGTAAAACAAAACACAAACATGGTGATATACACATTTCTTCACAACATAATGACAACATCACTATACAATCCAGTTTATTATAAACCAACCTTGTCATACAACACCTCAGCACACCCACACATCACAAATGGCAAAAGGATCCAACACTCCAAAATCAACAATCACATTCCTTTCACACACACAATGAGACAAGTACATCACACTCAAATTATCATTGAATTCATGAAAAGGAGAGAGAATATTCTCATCTCCAACACATCAACATGCCAACAGTTACACACTAAGTGACAGACACAACATGTGCATTCACAATATCACAATTACGACATAGTTCACATCACGCTTAAATCACATTACTCTTCCAATCACCACCACCACCACCATGCAACATCATCACAACTCCAATATGTTCTAGAGGTTCGAGAGCATGAACCTCCGCTCTGATACCAAGTGTAACACCCACTATTTCACACACATATACACCACTGAAAAACTTGGATAACTTTTTTTTGACTTACTTAGAGTTTACACAACAACACAGGCAACCAAAGGGCTAGAACCAACTCTGAATGAACCTTGACACAATGTTGATCACATAGGCAACAAGGAAACATATACACCCAATATGAAAAAATTAATTTTCTCTTTTCGAGATGACATCACATACTAGTCCAACCATAGAACAAAATTACAGTTAGGGGCATCCCATGGTGAAAGTATTTTTAAGGTTTCTTATTTAATAAAACGTCTTTTAACTCTTAACTTGCTTTCTCAAAGCCTCATGTTATACGAATCAGGAGGAAATTCCACATGCCATTTCTACTAAAACTTGATCATACCTCTATTTCACATGTGTTCATGTTTAACACAATTAGGAGAAGATTACAAAGCACATTGGAAAAATTTAGGGGAAGAAGGTTGAGTTGCTAATTCCTCAAATTTGTTTAAGATCTCCTTACTTACCGTAAGTCCCATTTAAAAGATTCAGGATGATTAAAGGTTCACTTAGGCATCAAGTTTTATAACAAAAAGTTGTCTTTATTGGTTCCTTGATCATTTATCCCCATTTAACAAAACCTTTTACCCTTATAAATTACTAAAAATTGGTTTACATTCTAATATCATTTTATAGCCCATCAACACTAAGATTAATTTATTAGTATAGATTAAGATAAAATAAGGTACATCCCATTTTCTTACACAAGAAGATAGTTTCCTTTTATTCCATTTTAAGAATATTTACTTCGTCTATAAGTTAATAACATCATAATATTTTCTCTTCAGTAAAACCTTTATATGGATTCTAAAACCACTCGGTGATACCTAGTATTACGTTATTTCCGCAATCAGAAGGGTTTGCTAACTCAAGGTTATAACTCAGTTTGCTACCATTATCCTTTTGATAACTAGATAAGGAAACATAATTTCCTAGAAAAGACGACACACAAACCAAAGATGGCTAAAATGTCTAATGTAGTTTAACTCAGGATTAAATAGGTAAAAAAATAATTGGTCATATTGAAGATAAACTATCTTTCAACATTGCAATCATACAATAAGATGCTTGTAAAATTTCAATGTTCATTTTATTTCATTTACAAACTGTTTCAAGAGTTTTAGCTTCAAGTACATAATGGGAAAACCTACTCCACAATTACAAAAATACTAAGCCATTGTCCTTCTAAAATTTTATCCATAATTACAATTCCAAATTCCTTCTACACATTAATCATTCATACAAAAGCACTTTACAGGAAAAAACTGAAGCAAACTTCTAGTAATCCTTTTTCTCTCTCTTTTATTTTTCTACCCACAAAAGCAATCTGCACAAGTATTAACTTGAGGCAGTTCACAATAACTGAGCATGATAAAGACTACACATTGGAATAGAATGCTACCATTAACAATATCATTAAATGAACCTTTTATTTAATGAAGGGGTGTCAAGTTCAAAAAAAAAAATAACAACACCATTACACATGCTAGGAATATACCATGTCAAAAGTAAGAAGGGAGCCATAAAAATCTGATATGAACATTGTTTTAAGGATGAAACAAATATTAATCAACATATAACAAGTAGGGGTCAAAGACCCGGTAAGTCGGAAACAAAGTGTTGAGCGTATTGGGATTTCAATCATATAATCGCATAGATTATATGATTCAAATCAAATAATCCAACATTATATCAACATTTTCCCAAAAATGTCCCATGTTTCAAAAGATTAAATGTTTGAAATAAAACATCATGTGCTAACCACTATTTACCCCTTCCAAAGAAAATCTACCCCACAACAATCCTACCCCTAATTGCTTGCCAAGGACACATGGAGTAAGTTTTAAAAGGAAAGTTCAACATCTGATCATCTTTCCATACTATGAACAACAGTCAAACAATATGATAGGAAATAATCCATATTTAGTAAATCAACAAAAAAAAAAACAAACTAATGCCACCATCTTAAAAAGATTTAAATTACAGTCCAATCAATTTATTTACCCTTAAACCTATATCAAAAGAACTTCAGTAAATCATCCCTAAGGAACCGGGATTATAAAGGGGTCAATCAATTTAATTTTACTCAAGAAATACCAGTGTCGAATAATATTAATCCTTAATTCATATACCAACACCGATGATATTTGGTCATGCCAAACTCTATACTGGTAGCACTAATACCAATTAGATGCAGGTATGAAATAATATTGGTCATTAATTATTACATTATCCTCAATGATATCTTATCCTTCCCATTTATAAATATACAGGTAACTTTACTACTCTACATCATAGATATACCCTTGTTCATACTAGAGGTGTGGAATTATACATTTCAATAGGAGTCCAACCCAAATAGATCTCCAATAACGAATTAAGGTAAACAAGTTAACAACAAAGGGGAGTTCTCGAATCTATAGGATTTAGTTCCAGTATAAAATATATCTCTCAGGTGAAACCCTAGTTTTATGGGTATTTCTTCTATACACCTTCAAGACAAGATACATAAAAACATATAAATAAGCAAATATCGATGATCTCTCTTATCATTGACCTAAAAGGGAAAAGAACAACTGACAGTAAGACATATTTGAAAACACCTGATATCTACCACTAAACATCAAAGGTATCGGTATTTATATTCAAGATCCATAATTAGGATATATTTTATAAAAGAAACTCTTACCCAAACATCCCTAGACAAAAATTTTGTAGCAAGTATAACCTAGGGTATTATCTAGTGTGTCCACTAAGCAATAACGGAAACACATCCACATTTTTATATTAAACCATTTTATTCCTTAATATCATAGAATATTCACAGATTCATTTACCTCCCCAATAATAAGGAACACAGAGATTCACAAGAAGTTTAAATGAGATATGAGTATATAAATAAACATATCTCAATTCCCAAAATAAAAACCCACAAAACACCATCACAAGCACATAAGAGAATTTCCAATACAATCATTACAGAGGATTAAACAACAAGAAGATGGGTTAGTCAATCCATGCAACCATTGGCATAAAGGAAACAACAAGAATAAGTTAAAATCATGTGCCAAAACCATTTGCAGACCCACATCTAGCAATGAGACATCCTAAGAAACAACTCACAGAGGAAGGAAACTAAAAGCATAGCCTGGTAGATGAGAAACAAATTGCAAACCAACTACCGAAACTCTGAACAACTGCCAGTTTAGAAAATAAAAGCACTTCCTTTCTTGATATGATCAAAGATAGCATAAAAAAAATTAAAATAGTAGAAATTATCATGCATGTGATGAGCTCCAACATTTGCAAACAATGTCCACACGGCACATGCAACAACAATCAACATCCCTCCAAAATCTTTTAGTTGGGCATCCAAATCTCATACACATCCATGTTCGGCACAAGAAGGGAGCTCCATTCCACAAGTGACCTTTGTTTAGAGAAATGGGGGCCTCAAAGATTATCATTAAAGAAGGGTATACACCAAATGGGTTAAATTAAGAGGCCCAAGAAGGAAAAAAAAAAAACGTGAGAGACAGAGAGGAAAAAAAACCAGACCCCACAACCTTGCAACCATCCTCCCATCCTGCGTCAAAAGGGGCGAAGAGAAACAAGACCAGGACATTCATCAGAGCATAAGGGAAATCAAATTTTCTCAGATGTAGAAATTTGTGCCTCAAAGCAACACATGAAGGTGTGGAAGCATCCATGAGGAGTGAAAAAGAGTTGCCAAAATGCCTCAGGGCGATGGGGTCTCAAGGGAAAAAATCCAGGGTTGTAGGAGAGACACAAAGGGAAACTTCAACCTGGTTTTTTTCCCAATTTGCCCTTGCCAACAACCAACAGCTAGTCAAATCCTGGGCACAAAAAACAACCACCAGCACCAGGCAGATACAAAAGAAGACAACCAACAGGTGTCCAACCTACAGCAAAGCATGACCATTTCCCAAATCGTGGGCCAAGCAAGACAAAACAGAACAAAAAAAGGAAATAACAATGGCCAGTAAGGAAAGGACGTGTTTACCCATCAAAGCATTTATCTGAAAGTTCAAAACCTTTTCCAACGACCCCCAAATGCAAATACTTCACCAGAGAAATCTCACACGGCCAAAGCAGAATGGTGGAGGCATACAAGAAAGGTCAAAGTAGATTGCAAATCAAAAATAATAAATGAGAAAGGTGTGGCCACCCACAAGGAAAAGTCCAACACAATGGCATTAAAGATGATTAAGCAAATGGCAGGTGGCCATCAAATCCACCCACCTCCAGCCAAACAAGGAAATAAAGAATCAAAAGAAAATAAATGGAGTCCACATCTCCTCACGCCAAGCTTGTCGCATCAATAATCCAACGTGGGAGGCAAAATAGTGGAAGCAACAATTAGTTCACCCTAGAATTAACAATTACAGCAAGGCATGCATGCAGGGTTCGACGGTCAAGGTGGGAGCTGGTGGCTGGAGTTTTCAATAAAATATAAAACATGAACACCACTTCCCAAACAATGGAGCCACCAATAAAACAAGCACCTCTTTTATGTGAATCGAGGATCGCTCTTCGGTAACGATCGAAAAGATACAATAAAATAACATTAAGATAATTAATATTAATGTCGATAACATTCGACAAATAAAATAATAATAAAAAATAAATCACTGATTGACAAATAATAATAATAATAATATCATTATTATTATTATTTTACTGCTCATAATAATTATCAGCGATGTTAATAATGATCGCCCGCCAAGCTTGACAAAAATAATAATAATAACCAAAGATCAACAATTCAATATAATTATTATTATATAGATATTCCTTCTAGCCGGACATGCCCTAACAACACCAAGTCGTCATTCAAGCCACCTATAGAATTCAAGAACACGATTCTCCTTTAATAGGATAATCGTAAAGGACGCCACAAGGTCCACAACTACTAGAGGCATCGACAATGACACGAGGAGGCAAGACATAGAGGAAGGATGCTAATCCTTCACTGGAACAAGGTGAAAGTCAACCAACGGTCAACGGGAGCGCACACAACCATTCCAATCAAATAGGGAATTACATTTACAATCAATAAATCATCTTTAAAGAAATAGATTTATTCTAATTCTCATATAAAGAAAAAATCATTGTCACATAGGTGATTGATGCCAGTTCCTACCTGACCAATGTCAGTTTCTTCTTAACCGATGTCAGTTACCTTCTGACCGATGCCAGTTTCCTCATGACCAATTCCGGTCACTATCAAAACGCAACATGTAAAATCAATCTTCCTATCAAGCAATTAATCTCCACACACAAAAATCTCCCACTTAGATTGTTGCATTGTATTGTGCATCACAATCATTTATTACTTTTCCCTGGCTCGTTTCTTTCTCTTCAAGTCTCAAACTTGAAGATCAAAAAAATTGGAATGAAGCTCCAACTTCTCCCTTACCAATGGCTTCATTAGCATATCCGTAGGTTTCTCATATGTATGCATTTTCTCTAACTTCAGTTTCCCGTCCTCCAAAATCTACTGTATGAAGTGATACCTCAAATGAATGTGTTTTGTTCTTGAATGAAATGTTGAGTTCTTTTCCAGATGAATCACGCTCTGACTAGCACTGTATAATAAGCAATCCTCTTTCTCCGTACCTAAATCTTTCATGAACCTACTCATCCATATCATCTCTTTGTTATCTTTTGTAGTTTCAACATACTCTACCTCTGTAGTAGACAAAGCCACAACCTTTTGTAATCTTGAAATCCAGATAACTGTCGTTCCACCTATTGTGAAAACATATACAATGGTGCTCCTATTAGTGCAAAATCACAGCACCCTTGAATGTACTTGGGTCTGAGTGGGGCATTCAGTGTGATTGCACAACATGGGACCATCTCTCAAGTTGTGTGACTTGCAAACCTGAGATGGACCTCCGGAGAAGGTTGATTCTTGCTTCTTAATCTACCTGCCACAACCTACTCCAGTGCATGCAGAGCTAACCTATCCTAATCTGACCATTCCAAGGGGACAGGGAAAGAGAGAGAGGGTGAAAGAGAGCCTACACTAAGCGGTGATACACCAGAAAAGGAAGTGGTTGATCACAGACCCAAACTTCCTAAAGCGGAGAGATGTGAGAAAAGGAGAGGGTGGAAAAGATTCACCATAGACCATAGATAGAGTTCACACAGAACACCACTTCAAACCCATTAAACACATCTCCCAGAACCTGTAATAAACCTCGAAAATATGCATTTTATACCCTACAATGATGAGAGGAAACAAGAAAAAATAAAATAAAGAAGGATGGACAAAATGCATCACAACACATATTTTATTGCTCCATCAGTTCACACAGTACATCATTAGTGGGAAAGAGGAAAGAAAATTCCATTACAGAGCCATGAGAAGAGGCTTAGACTCCACATTATACCCTAAGGAATAAAGAGAGGGGGGAAGAGGAGAAACAATTACCATGTTTGAATATACCCCTCTTTTACAATATATAGAAGAATGAAAGAGAAAGAGAGAGGGAAAATCAAACTCTATTCTAACCACCCCTACGACACATTGAATCCTACTCTGAAAGCTCAACCATCCACCATCAATACCCCTACAAATCCACCCACAATCTGTCAAGTCCACCGCTCTATGTCTACTCGACATGCTGAAGAAGGAATAATGGCATATCAAATCAAATCCGGGTGGTTGAAGCAATCAGATCCTTCATTAATAGCTTGCAAGACATTTTCCTACTTCTCACCCACCTTACTCTATCAAAATTAAATTTTCAATCCTCCATGGTGTAGAGGACATCAAGACCTTTCCAAGAAGTCTTCTCCCACCCAAATTTGAGTTCCCAATCAAAAGATATGGCCATCTGAATTTCCTTAGGTTGGGCACTTAACGTGACTTGTAGTATGTAAGGGTCTATTCATACAAGGGCCACGTGGCAACCCCGCACTCATTTGAGATTTTTCCCCTTTCCTTCACTCTTAAAATTATTCCCATGAGACACGTGGCGTCGTCTACAGGCTCCCCTATTTTTTTTTATCCTACCTGAGTCCTTTCTGCTGGTGGAGGCACTGTGTCTGGCTTTAGACACGTGGTGGATTTGCACATGTTTGGAAACTTCCCTTTGATCCGTGCCTTTGGAATTGCACAAGTGAGGCATGTGGTGAGCTTGTGCATGCTTGGGACTTGCCCTTTGGATTCTACCTTTGAAGTTGCGTCAGGATGATGCAGGGAGGCTTCCACGGCTCTATCTCCTTTGTTGACTCTGACCACATGGCGGGTTGGCACTCATTTGGAAACTGTCCTTTGAGCCGAGTTGACACATGACTCCCTCCATGAGCCCTTTGAATTTTCAACTATTGAATTTGTTTCCTTTCAGACTTGGGACACGTGGAAGCTTGGCGCTTACTTGGGGTCTCCGTTTTGGATTTTATCCTTGGATTTGTGCCATTGAGGTAAGTGGCACCCTCTGCCAACTCTGCTCTATTTTGGCTCATGGATGTGTGGTGGGCTAGCACATGTTTGGAATCTCTGTTTCGTTACACCTTTTGGAATTGTGCCAAGATGACGTGTGGCACCTCCCGACTCTATTTGTTCTTCCCGAAGCCAACTCATATTTGAAGTCTAAGACTTTGAACTATTTTTCCATTATTTTCTCCCTTTTGTACACTTTGAGATCTTTTAGTGCCGCTGGTCTCCTTTGTTGACCCTACTCTTTTCTTGATTCAATATCTCCTTCCCCCTTGTTTGTTGGATTTGAATGTGAGCCCACTGGATAGATCCGACCCTTCTAATTTCCTTATGTGTGGGGTTATGTTTGACCAAACTTGCCTAGGGGAAAAATTGGGATAACAGTTTGGTGACTCATGGAGACATCTTCCTTCTAGATGAAGGGACCAGTATCCTTATTGTATCCATTGGGCATGGAATCATAATTAATATCCTGGTATTGGGCCTTCTTTCAAAATAGACTCCTTGATTGCCTACCTTTTCTATGTTTTGCCTAACCCTGAGCCTCCCCACGCGTCCGTACTCTCAATTTTCATAAGAAATATTGAAAAAGGCTTCTGAGAGTAGAAAATTGTTTGACCTGGGGCCTTACCTGTTCTTGAGATGGACTGTAGGCATACCAAACTGCATGGCGATATAAGCTCAGAGCAACAAAACACAACAACACGCACTATGTAAAAATATCAAATCATACATGCCTCAAATGAGACATGCAGAGTGTGCAAGGAACTTCTTCTAATGAAATAAAAATATACTCCTACTCCTAAACTAACCCTAACAAAGAAAATACTTAAACAAAGCCTACCATAGGCATGGATAAATAGCTTCCCTTTGTCAAAAAATGTGGCCATGTATATAATTTGGCACTAAACATGGCGGTTACAATGAGTGAGAAACTGACAAGAGGCCGACCTTCCACCCATATCATCAAGGTGTCAACTGGAAACAAGACAAATGGATCTTTTAGTTGCTCTTCATTTGGATTGAAGAGGCATTTCAGATGATCCTTGGTACTTTGGAGCTCATCCTCATGCCTTGAATGTTTCATTCCTTTTAGAAACAGATAAGGGTTGGGGCTAGGAGGAATACCTGTAGAATGTCGAGATGGTGTGCACGTACCGTAGAGAAAGATCAGGCTGACTGCGAAGAACTCCTTTTTGTCTTGGAAGGACTACCTGCAAATAAGAACACAAGACCACAAGATTTTAATTAGACAATAAATGAGGAAACTGCCTTGGGCCCAGGAAATATAAAACTTCCTTTCGAAGGTGGTCAGTTTCCCTGCTAATATGAATTAACACCAAAGACTGTAAAATATCAATTAAGTTGCTTTGTTGAAACAAGTAGGGGAGACGTTGATTTCTAGTTTTGAACCACAATAACCGATGCCGGTTACTGATAACCGATGGCGGTTACTGATGACCGATATCGGTAGGGTCTAGGATCTGTGGGTTGGTTGTTTTATGGGGTGGTTGTGTCGTAGGGTAACAGTGTTGTTGTTAAGGCTGGTATATGGGTGGTATTAGGAAATAAGGTGATGAGAGGTAGATGAATGATAGTTAGATGCATATGACACGCTGGGTAGTGGATCCAAGAATGGATTTGTGAGGACTTATGATTCAAAAAGTCTAAGAAATGTTATTAAAGAGGACATGCAAGATGTAACTTACTGGTTATTGACGGAGATGCAGGTCCAAGAGCTCTGATGGCAAAGGCAGAACTGAGGTAGGATGGTCTGGCACACAGCAGATCAAATCAGCTGAGTATCACAGGGCTCTGGTATCCAGTTGCAGTCCTTGGCTTGCTCTCCTTTGCTGCTAACTCTCCTTGTCTCTTCACTTGTCTTTGCTCAGTCAAGTAAAGATCCGGGTTCTCTTGATCGCTCCTGATGCTCTTTCTTGATTCAAAAAATCCTTTCCTCTGATCCAAAATGAAATTCCGATCCTTAGTTTTTGGTTTGGGGAGCCCATTTACAGGGAACCGATGGCGGTTACGTAACCGACGGCGGTCGAGTAGGAACCGACATCGGTAAGGAAAAAGTAGGCTATTTTTAGTAAAATAGCCCACCTTCCCTGCTTTTCTCCCGAGAGATTAGTTGCGGGCTTGGTCAAGTGACTAGAATGTCGGTTTTGGGTGCGAGAAAGGGGTCCTTAGTCATGGGTGTAGGTGTAGACCAAGTTATAGGTCTTAATTAGGTTAGTTTAGGGTTAGGGCTGGGTCATGATGAGGTGGCAAAATGAGGTGGCAGGTGAGGTGATGGGGATTTATCAATTACAAGGTAATTAATAAATAATTGTGTAAGGTTTAGGTAATGAGGTTAGGTTGCGAAATGGGATGCGGGTCACAAGGGGTCGTAAGACACGAATTTGGTGTCTACATTAGCCCCTTATTGTCGTGTAGTTTGTGTTGTAAAGCTGCGCGGACAATAATATGAAGTGGTTTCTCCTGTTAAGGATATAGGTAATCCCCCTCAAATCTATCATAGATTGAGTGAACGGGAAATCAGGGATAGGGTTGATAAAGGGTAAATGGTGTAGAGGGGATGGTAAGGTGGTGGGGTAGGTCCAAGGAAGCAGACGCATGTTGAAATGCAATAGTACGACTAGGGTACATGATTTGACGAGCAAACCAGCAATGCATAGGCAAAGGTCGATAGTTTATCCAAACAAGGGTGATATAATCCTGGTATCCAAGGCATAGGAAGTAGCTCCAGGGTATATAACAGGTAAGGTACAGGAACGTTTAGGCATGTTCGGCAGTACCAAATGGTTGGTTTGGTTGAGATAAACGTCACGGTCTAGGTCTAGGCAAAGTTGGTCGACAGATCAAGTCAAGGACCCTAATCATGCTAAAACACGAACAGGTGAGCTCGATGGAACAAAAAGCTACATGATGGGTGGATAAGAGTGTATGTTGTTGATGTTGGGTAAGGTATGGAAGTGGTACGGCCTTGGGTCGGGCCAAGTTGTTGGGGTGCGGCCTTGGGTCGGGCCAAATGGTTAGGGTGAGGCCTTGGGTCGGGCCAAATGGGTAGGGTGAGGCCTTGGGTCGGGCCGGATGGTTAGGGTTGAGGCCTTGGGTCGGGCCAAATGGTAGGGTGAGGTTGGGTTCGGGCAAATGGTTGGGGCGAGGCCTTGGGTCGGGCCGGATGGTTGGTTGAGGCCTTGGGTCGGGCCAAATGGGTAGGGTGAGGCCTTGGGTCGGGCCAAATGGATGGTTAGGGTTGCGGCCTTGGGTCGGGCCAAATGGGTAAGGTGAGGCCTTGGGTCGGGCCAAATGGTTAGGGCGAGGCCTTGGGTCGGGCAAATGGGTGAGGGTTGCGGCCTTGGGTCGGTCCGGATTAGTTGGTTGAGGCCTTGGGTCGGGCCAAATGGTTGGTTGCGGCCTTGGGTCGGGCCGGAGTAGTTGGTTGCGGCCTTGGGTCAAGCCGATGAAGTCAAAAACGGCTAAAGAGCAATGGAACGTATAGGCGATGTGGTAAATAGGCAATGTGGTGGGAAAGAGAAAGTAGTGAATAAGGGCAAAAAGTTGGGTAAAAAGGAAGAAACCGATATCGGTTATCTATGACCGGTACCGGTTAGATAACCGACGCCGGTTCCTTAGGGCACACTGATTTGACCGGTATCGGTTCGATGTAAAAACCTATAAAAAGAAAAATACGGCCGGTCATTGTCACTTGTCTAATTTGAAAATCGATTTGAGTTGTCTGACGTGGAGAGTGGAGATTGGAGCATTTGGTGCGTGAGGTGGCGTTATTTGACTGGAGGAGTGAGTTGTTAGCGGGCCCGAGTGAGGAGGAGGCAGTAGGTGATTGGTTGAGGACCCAGAAGAGGACATTTGGAGCCATGGCACAGCCAGGAGGAGCAGGAGGAGCTGGACCAGCTGGACCACCACCACCCATCCCACCACGACGATGTGTCGTCATACCGGTAGGTTCGAAACCCCTTATTGTGGTTATTTGATGTTATTATGTTAAATGTGGGGTTTGGGTAGGAATTTACATTTTTTAGGAAATAAGTAGAAAATGGAAATAATTTGAAAAAGGGAGAGGGTAGATAGGCTAAATAGGCTAAGGCGGCTAGGTGGGTAGGTTTTTAGGGTGTTTGGGTGGGTATGTTGGTAGAAAATTGGAAAAAGGTAGGTTGGGGGGGGCCGCGCGGGGGTTCGGCTCCGGGGGAAAAAAAAAACAGCGACCGATGTCGATTGCTAAGCGACTGGCATCGGTCGCCAAATTTTAGGGGCTGGGTGCTTGTGGTTGACCGGCGTCGGTCGTATATCGGCCGGCGTCGATTGTTGTGTTTGTGCCGCGGTTTGTTTTTGTTTTGTTTTGTTTGTTTTGGTTTGTTTTGGTTTGTTTTGGTTTGTTTTTGTTTTGTTTGTTTTTGTTTTGTTTGTTTTGGTTTGTTTGTTTTGGTTTGTTTGTTTGGGTTTGTTTTTGTTTTGTTTTGTGTTTGTGTGGTTGGGGTATTGGTTGCGGGGTTTCGGTGTGGGTGTGAAGAGGGAGGGAGATAGTGGAGAAGAGGGGTGGGTGACTAGAGGGGTGGGTTTAGAGAGTCGGGGTGTGGTCGGGGGGGATAAAAGGGGGTAGAGGGTAAAGTAGATGTTGTGATAAAGAGTAGGGCTAAGGTTGTGGGTTGGTTTTGTAGGCACGTCAGCAGCTGACGATGCGGGACAGGATGCCCCCGCTGTTGGTGCGGATGCGACCACATGTATCCGCAGCACACTGGGCTATCATGCGCGAGGTGGGACTCGGCGGAGTCCAGCGATACAGAGCTATCGACAGAGATCATAGTTTGATGGTTGCCCTCATCGAGAGATGGGATCCGGCGACCAATGTGTTCCATCTCCCGACTGGGGAGATGACTATCACATTGGAGGATGTGTATCGCATCCTTCGACTGCCGATCGAGGGAGAGGCAGTCTTCCAGGTAGATTCTGAGACGGCCATGGACAACATCCTACAGGTTTTTGGAGATGCAGCCGCGCTACTTACCTATCACAGCGCGAGTATCGGGTATGGTGATATGTACCGTGCGCACCGACATGAGACACGGCTTGCCGTGCTGATGATGATCGGGATCACCTGCTTCGCCCTCCCGGACTCAGAGGGAGGCCGCTTTCCACGGGCATTGATGGGGGTGCTGCTTGAGATGGTGGAGGAGCACACCTGTTACGCTTGGGCACCAGTATATCTGGTGCACTTATATAGGGAGCTGTGGGGCTATCGCCGGATGAGGTGATTCGGGATTTGTTTGACATTTTTACTTCACTGTTGGGCATATGAGCACATCATATGCATCAGACCAGTAGGGTTACCCCAGCAGCCAGGGCCACAGGTCATATACAGATACGGCTTTCAGAGGTGGTTGGGGGTCGTGGGGCAGCCACGAGCAGTGCTTGCAGGTCGGGATGTTGCCTATTATAGACATTTGTTAGAGGGCCTGACAGCGGTAGATATCGTATGGAGACCTTACAGAGGTCATCACCCTCGCAGAGGAGCCCGAGTACAGTTACGCTTGATCCAGTACACTTTCTGGATAGCAGGACGGAGGCCGGGAGAGTACGAGAGGATACCCCTAGAGAGGGTACGCAGGCAGATGGGGCTGCGACAGGATGAGCCACCTCCCTTCCCTCAGTACAGGAGGGATGATGTAGAGGCCCCACTGCCTGCACCACAGCCCTTGGACCCAGATTGGGTTGCAGAGAGGCCAGCAGGTGATGGTGTAGATGATGCTGGGTGTACGGGAGCATACATGGTGTGGTGGGCTGGTCAGAGAGCAGCTAGGATAGCACCGCCTGCACAGCCAGACTTGGCTGCAGTGATAGCAGAGCGAGATCAGCTCAGGGGCCAGGTGCAGCTATTACAGGGGCAGCTTAGCTGCTGCACAGGCACAGATAGGTGTTTTACAGGGGCAGCTAGCCCAGGCGCAGGTACAGGCACAGGCACCACAGCAGGGGTACAGGCACAGGCACAGGCACAGGTACAAGTACCACCACCAGCGGCACAGCCACAGCCCCAGGCACAGGTACAGATACCACCACCAGCAGCGGCACAGCGGCACCATCACAGGCACAGGGGGGCACTGGCAGTAGGAGTCCGGGGACCAGCCCCAGTACCTACGGTGGCACGGGACAGATACATGGAGGCGAGAGCGGAGGCCTGGTACTATCAAGATGTTCTTGATGGTACCGGAGCTGAGTATCAGCCATATGCAGCTTATAGAGCAGAGACCTCCCATAGTCAGAGATCGCAGGGAGGTGCAGCCACAGCCGGTGTGTCTGTTACAGGCAGGAGGCGAGAGGCACCACAGGGACCAGCAGGGAGAGGTGCTGAGGGCGGTGGGGAGAGCTGAGGGATCCCTGCATTGTTTTTGTATATGGACATGGGCACCGGTCTGCGAACCGGTTGTGTTGATAGAGGCCTGCGTGCCTACATTTATTCATTTATTGATTCATTATAGACCGGCCTGCGAGCCGAGTACGGGTTGTACAGTTGATACCGGCCTGCGAGCCGAGTATATTTTTGATATGAGGGACCGGCCTGCGAGCCGAGTCGAGATTTTTGATAGTTATTACGGCCTGCGTGCCGGCTTTGTTATTGTATTATGAGATCATAGAGGCCCCGATGCAGGGCACATTGTATATTTGAAACTTGTATATATATATATAGAGATGATGTTTTGATCCACATGTAGTGTTCAAAATGTTTTTAAGTATTTCGTCAATGGTTTGTGATATAGAATGTATGATGAGTTTAATTGACATGTTGATATATGGATGATGTTGATGTCTTTTGCACGTATATATGGATGACATGTTATATGATGAAATGTTGCATGTTTTGTTGCTGGTTTTGTGACATTGTTATATATGTATCTGATGAGTTGGATCCAAATGATGTATAGATAGATAGTTTTTTGTTTTGTTTTGGTATCCTTAGTTGATGGCTTGTTTGTTTTTGTAAAATAGATGATGTTAATGAAATTGTAATGATATGTGTGGTGGATGGACAAATATGGATAATGGTGATGAGATGCAGGAAAAGAGGCGGGCGCGATAAAAAAATTAGGTAGAAAATGAAGAAAAGAACCATGTTTCAAAAAGGCAGGTGTGTAACCGATATCGGTTAGGTAACCGATGCCGGTAGTTAGATAGACCGATATCGGTTACATAACCGATACCGGTTATTTAGGTATGAGCTTTTCTAAAAATAGAAAAGCTAGGGTGGCAACTTAAGTTCTAATTTTGAGAGCCATGCAAGAAGTTAAATACGCGAACGCGACGCTTTTTGACGACTGGGACAGGTATTTGAATGAGAGATTTGAGTGATAAGGAGAAAAGAGACAGGGTATTGCATGAGAGATTTAGGTGATAAGAAAAGAGACAGGGAAAGTGAATGCGATCTGAGATTCAGATGGTAGAAAGGTGAATTTGAAAAGAGTGGTGATCATGGCAGAACGAGGAGAAGCATCCAGCAGGCAGGGACGAGAGGGAAGATAAGTGCCACCGCAAGCTGCTGCAACCCAAGAGGTAAACGTTTTGGTTGTGATTTGATTTTTGCATGTTTTGTGAATAAGAGGGGGAGAGTAAGTGGGTAGATATGAGAAAGAAAACATGATAGCAAGGGTTATAAATGAGGTGAGTGTTACGGGGTAGGTAATCAGGGGTTTGGGTATGTTTGTATGTATACAGAAAGGAATAAACGCTCAAATTATTGTCGTAGGTGGTGTGTTTAGGCAGGCTGTATGAAGGTGACAGTGACCGATATCGGTTAGGGATAACCGGTATCGGTTACTCAACCGGTACCGGTTAGCTTTAAACGATACCGGTTGCTGTAGGAATTTCCAGAATGTGAGAAAAAACCCGGGGGGATTTGATGGATTGAATGGTTGTTTGTTATTTGATGTATGCAGGCAGAGGCAGGGTTGAGGATGAATGATAGTGTGCCAGCGCTGTTGTCACGAATCCGAGCGGATGTAACACCAGTTGAATGGACATTGATAAATCGTTTGGGGTTAAGTGGAATCCGCTATTATTCACGAATCGCACGTAACCATGCTATGTTGCAGGCGTTAATTGAAAGATGGAATCCAGAGAAGAATACGTTCTATCTGCCAACAGGGGAGATGACAGTAACATTGGAAGATGTGTTCCGTATTTTGAGACTCCCTATTACAGGAGAACCAGTATATCAGGCATTACCTAGCGCGGCGCGGGGAGCGATAACAACAGTATTTGGTCCATACGCACGAGATTTGACACAGCGAGGTTTGTCATTCACATATGGGATAATGTATGCAGCACACCCTGAGGAGACAAGGTTAGCAGTGATATTAATGATAGCGGTAGGGTATTATGCATTACCGAGGGCAGATGGGGGAAGATTTCCAAAGGCATTGATGTGTGTTATTTGGGAGATGATAGAAAGGAACGTGACTTTTGCATGGGCACCTGCATATTTGGCGGAGTTATACAGGGGTTTATGGGCTTGTAGGCGAAATCACAGGACGACACTGGATTGTTCATACTTATTACACTGTTGGGCCTATGAGCACATTGTTTGTGTGCGACCAATAGGCCGATCCATCCAGTCAGGAGAGACCGGCGTACAGAGGTTGGGATTCAGACGATGGGTCCAGACAGAACAAGAGGCAAGATCTCAGGCCGTGACGGGTGACATTGAGTATTACAGGCAGGTATGGGAGAGGGTGACGATTGCTGATATCTGTTGGAGGCCTTACGGGAACTATATGGTAACAGAGAATATAGCTGAGGAGTTGAGGGGTGTAGAGCGATTGAGGTGGATCGCAGGGCACAGGCCAGGTGAGTATGAGAGGATTCCTCTAGATCGCGTGCGGCGACAATTCGGATTTGTGCAGGATATACCCCTGGCTTATAGACCATATATGAGGATCGACGCCGAGGCAGCATTCTCACCTCCCCGGCCAACACCTCCAGAAGGGCCAGAGGAGATAGCAGCCGATCGCAGTGTAATGGATGCAGGAACGACAGAGGCCTATAGGTTATGGTGGGTAGCAGAGCTGCGAGGTGTACGTGATCGCCCTGACATAGCTGTGATTACAGCGGAGAGAGATCGTCTGCAGAGTTTAGTTCAGCAGCTCCAAACGCAGGTGAATGAGGCAAGAGGATTGTTAGCGGTTGCGGAGTCACGGGCGGAGAGACTAGAGGCTGGATTCCTCCATGCGAGAGGGCGTATTCATATGTTACAGGAGAGATTGGCAGATCAGTGGGCGGTACCAATAGCCGTGGTACCCTTGAGGACAGAGAGGCCTGGCGAAAGGCGTCGACGATCACGATCATCACCTGGGTCGGGATGAATCGTGAGGGTCTAAGTAAATGTTATAGAGGTATAAGAAAAATAAAGATGCCGACCTGCGTGTCGATGATAGAGAAGATGTATTTGTTTAACATCTAAATAAAACTGAATATGTATGTTGATTTGAGTTATGAAAATAATAAGAATGTTTGCGTTGTGATTTTTGGTGTTTTGAAAAAGGATAAAGAGGAATGTGATTAAATAGAAATACACAAAAATATTTATATTTACCACACATGATAGGTTATGGTAGGGGGTGGTCGAGCTAACCTTGGGAGACCCCATGTCTCCGAAGTGCTGCCTACATAGCCCATTGCACAAAGCAAGGAGGGGCCTCAGACCGATGTAGTTCTCCCTTAGGATCAGGGAGAGGCGAATTCAGGCAATTTGGTACGGTTTAGGCAATTGGTTGGTTGGTAAAAATATTGATATTAATATTGGTAAGGTAAGGTTGTTGGTGTTGGTAATGAATTGGTGATGTTGTAAAAGGTATAAGGGAAGTGAAAGTTAGCCTACCCAAGTTGAGGGGAACCATGTCCTGATTAAGATCAACACACAATCCTAGATGCGAGGCAAAAAGGAAAGAGTGCTCCGTAGGTGAAAAGAGCTAAACAAACCACATAACGTAGAACGAGCTTGAAGCCCTAGGTACCGTGCATAGACGAGAAGTCAATAGGTGAAAAGAGTTGTATGATCACAATATATCGGGTGTACGTTACGTCCCTTGAGTTGAAACAAATGGTGAGGTGAGGTGGATGATATAGCTGAGGTACAGAGAACTTGTTACAAAGTGAGTGCTCTGACGAAAGAGAACCTACCCTAAATAGACAAGTCCATGACCCAAAAAGTTCTTTTGAATGAGGCTTTTATTTTACTGAATATAGACTGATCGATGCGGGAAGTCTACAAGGGATTTTGATTGTACTATTCTTGAGGTCTTCACAAAGCTGATCCATGCGAGAAGCTTCTGATAAAGGCTGACTGTGTATAGCTGTCCTTCGAGGGAGCAGTCTATTTATAGTAGCAGATATGATTTTAGTGCATAGCTGTCCTTCGGGGGAGCAGTCTATATATAATAGCAGCAATAATTTGGCATATAGCTGTCCTTCGAGGGAGCAGTCTATATATAAGGTAGATAGCTAGATGTCCTTTTGGCGTGAAGCATCTAGTTTGGTAGGAAGTTTGACTCAAGAAAATCCCATAAGAAGGTGTTATTTTAATACTTTGAAGTCATGGACTAGACTAAAAAAAGGGGAAGGCATCGTTGAGGGGAGGTGAGAAGTGAGCTTGATTTTTATTATGAGGTGTAGGAAACAAAGTGTATGTGGTGGTAAGTGAGCTCAAGGGACGAGCGGTAGGTAGATAAGAAGTGATATAACACTAAATTCAACAGTAGAATGGTCGAAGATGCAAGGCATTAAGGGGTTCAGGCTCAGGTTTACCATTAAGCGAAGCTAAACGATAAGTGCCTGATCCATAAGTGTGAGTGATTATATAAGGCCCAATCCAATTAGGAGCAAATTTTCCACGTTTGCTCTTTTCTAGTTTGGTTACATGTTGATTCTCTTTGAGGACAAGATCACCAACCTTAAAGGTGCGCTCCTGAAGTCGCTTATCATAAGCACGCTTGATGCATTTTTGATAGATTTGAAGGTGATCAAGAGCTGTAAGACGACGTTCGTCAAGAAGCTCCAATTGGGCTAACCGCTCTTGGCGGAAATCATCGTTGGTGAGAATATCCTGAAGAGATATTCTAAGGGAGGGTATTTGTACTTCGAGAGGCAGGACAGCCTCGGTACCATATACCAAAGAAAAAGGTGTGGCATTAGTGGAGGTACGAATGCTAGTACGATAAGCCCAAAGGGCAAAGGGAATGTGATCGTGCCAATTTCTTCCGGATTCATTGACAACTTTCATGAGGATTTTGGTTAGGGTTTTATTAGAAGATTCAGCCTGACCATTGGCCTGCGGATAGTAAGGCGATGAGAAACTAAGTTTGATACCAAAGTTGTCACAAAGGTCTTGTAACAACTTGTTTTTAAAAGATTTACCATTATCTGTTATTAGGCGATGAGGAATACCAAAACGACAGATAATGTGATGGTTAATGAATTCGACAATTTTTTCTTTTTTGATTGAAATGAGTGGAATGGCCTCCACCCATTTTGTGTAATATTCGGTCGCTGTGATTATCCATCGGTGACGTTGTGAAGAGGACGGGTGAATCTCACCAATAAGGTCTAAACCCCATTGTGAGAAAGGCCAAAGATCTCGGGCGACCTGTAGGGGGTGGCTAGGAGTATGTTGAAGGTTGGCGTGTTGTTGACACATAACACAACGCTTAACATATTCGTAGCAGTCGTTATTGAGAGTAGGCCAATAATAACCTAGGCGAAGGATTCGTTTAGCCACGGCAAGGCCACTAAAATGTCCACCACAAATCCCATCGTGTACTTGTTGGATGGTATAGGTGACCTCCGCGCCGGTTAGACAGCGAAGGAGGATGCCATCAAAGCCACGTTTATAGAGGAGTCCCCCCATGACAACATAACGCGAAACACTTTTAAGAAAAGCACGTTTGCCGTTACTAGTAAGGTCAGGTGGGAGAACAGAGATTGTAAGGTAGTCGTGAAATTGGTGGTACCAGGTATCCTGCGAATTAGTAGACACAGTATTTATCATACAAACTACCGGGGTTGAATAGGATGGGGCAAAAAGTTGTTGGACCAAGACGAATAATTCAGAGTCAGTTGATGAAGCTGGAATTTGCGAGGCTAAGCAAGCCATAGTATCCGCAAATTTGTTAGTGGAGCGGGGAATGGTTTGGATAGAATAGTGAGTAAATAAGGCTAGAAGTGAGTCCACGTAGTGTTTGTACTTTTGAAGTTCCTCATTTTTACATTGGTAGATGCCCATAACTTGATTGACTACCAATTGAGAGTCGCCAAAAATATTGATAGATTTGATACCTAAGTGTATCGCAACTTGGAGACCCAGAACAAGGGCCTCGTATTCCGCTGTATTATTAGTGCAGGGGAAATCAAGCCGGAATGAAAGAGGCATAGGTTCAGCGTCAAGAGGGATGAGAACAACGCCGGCTCCTCCGCCGCGCTGGCATTTAGATCCATCGAAGAAGAGGGTCATTTGATACGACTCTTCCCCGAGTGAAAGAGTGGCGATGAGTTCGTCAGGGAAATTAAAATTGGTGAATTGTTCCCCAGGTAAAGGGGCCTCCGCAAGTTGGTCTGCAAGAGTTTGTCCTTTGATTGACTTCTGTTGTATAAACTCAAGGTCGAGGTCGGCGAGGAGCATAAGCCATCGGGCGATGCGTTGGTTTAGATGTGGTTTGGCGTACATATAATGAATGGGGTCCGTGTTGGTGATGACAAAAGTTTTGTGATTCAGGAGGTAATGTCGGAGTTTGGTGGCTACGAATGATAGGGCTAGGCACAATTTTTCTACATGTGTATACCTAGTCTCGTAATCCACGAGGGTACGACTTATATAATAAACGGCCTGTTCTCGACGTGCCGAGTCCCGATGTGCGAGCATAGCTCCTATAGCATGGTCAGTGGCGGAAAGATAAAGGTAGAAAGGGCGGTCGTCCTGGGGTGGGATAAGCACGGGTGGCTGCAAGAGATAGGATTTGAGAGCTTCAAAGGCTTGGTGACACTCTTCACTCCATTGAAAGGCAATGTCCTTTTTAAGAAGGTGATGGAAGGGGTGACATCGATCCGAGAGTTGAGAGATAAAACGCCGGATGGATTGAAGTTTACCCTGCAAACTACGCAATTGTTTGAGGTTTTTGGGTGGGGGCATTTCTAGGATAGCTTTTACTTTAGATGGATCGACCTCAATGCCACGCAAAGAGACGATAAAGCCAAGAAGTTTTCCCGAAAGAACACCAAAGACACATTTCTTTGGTTGAAGCCGGACTGAATATTGCAACAGGCGATCGAAAATAATGGTTAAAACATCGAGATGTTCACTGCGATGTTTAGACTTGCCAAGAAGATCATCGACATAATCCTCAAGGATAGTGTGCATAATGTCATGAAAAATGTAAGTCATAGCCCGCTGATAGGTAGCACCAGCATTCTTAAGGCCAAACGGCATGACACGATAACAGAAGGTTCCCCAAGGAGTTATGAAAGCGGTTTTATGTTGATCGGGGGGGGCAACCAAAATTTGGTTGTATCCTAAAAAGCCATCCATGAGAGAAAGCATTTCATGGCCCGCAGTGAGATCAACAAGTTGATCAATACTTGGGAGGGGGAAGTCATCCTTGGGGCAAGCGAGGTTAAGGTCTCGGAAATCCGTGCATATCCGAAGTCCCCCCGTCGCTTTAGTGACAGGTACGATGTTAGAAATCCATTGAGGATAGTCAATAGGCAAGATGAAGGAAACAGAAAGAAGTCGTTGAAGCTCTTCTTTGACCAAGAGGGCAATGCGTGGATGCATTTTTCTCAGTTTTTGTTTGACTGGTTTGGAATCGGGGTTTAGAGTGATGTTATGGACGGCAATGGTAGGATCAATTCCTGGCATGTCCGCGTAGGACCAAGCGAAAGCTTGGTTGCGGGTACGGAGAAAGGTAGTAAAGGCGGCTTGTTCTGATGTGTTAAGGGATTGTCCGATCTTCACAATGTGAGGATCCTCCTCCGTGTGGATGTTGATTTCTATAGTCGATTCATTCAACATGGTTTGAGTTTCAGATGGTAAGGCGCGTTGAAGATAGGAGTCGTCCGCCCCAAGGTAAGTGAGGATGGAGTCGTCATCCTGGCACTCAACAACATTAATCGAAGGCGAATCCTCTTCGATCATGTCTGGATACAGAAGGGGAAGAGAAGATGGGTCCTCATTATCGCGTTGATAAGTGAGAGGACCTATGAAGATGGCATTTATGAAAAAAAAAAGTTAGGAGGGATAGATTCAGGGTCCATCGATTCTGTGGGTGATGATGGCAAAGTGGGTGATGATGGTT
This sequence comes from Taxus chinensis, assembly GCA_019776745.2. Lineage (NCBI taxonomy): Eukaryota > Viridiplantae > Streptophyta > Pinopsida > Cupressales > Taxaceae > Taxus > Taxus chinensis. Next base: position 130,920,020 of record CM034148.1, read on the forward strand.
TGGTAGGGGTGACGTCGTCTTCTTCCAGGATACAGCTGACACGAGGTGTCTCCTGTGTAGGTGTTTCAGGAAAACCGAGACCACTGCGATCATTGTGTTTGCGGGTAGTCACGGGAATGAGTGTATGTCGGCCTTGTTCGTAAAGACCAAAACCAAAGCCTTTCCAAGCACAGCGAGTCAAGAAGGTGAGGGCGAAACGACGATTTGTCAAATATTGAAAATCGGATTGGAAGGGAACCACACCAAGAGGAGGTTCAGGGGTAATGGAAGATGCGTCAACACCCCCATACGTTAGGTTGGTGCGGCAATGGGGTGGTCCGTAAGAGATTACCTCCCCCACGCGACGGTCGTAGGTGGGATGTGCATGTAATTGTCCGTACTCCTGCGGGGTATGGAAAGAACTAACGTTATATAGGCGGTACTCCCCCAGCGTAAGGCGTTGAAAAACATCTACTAAGGGGTCGGAGGTTGGGATGTTATCTGCGGGAAAGGAAGTAATATTTGTAACGGCGGTTTCATTGGTTGAAGGTGTAGGTGCGTCGGAAGTAGATGGCTGGGTTGGATGAATGGGTGTCTTGACTGGTACAAGTACATCATTAGGGCGATACAACATATTGCAAGTCTTGAAGGGGGGAGGATCAGCTTTTACGGTGTAGGACTTCCCCTCGTACTCAAATTTTATGCATCTATGTAAGGTGGAGGGAACGCATCCCATAGCCCGGATCCAAGGACGGCCTAACAACATATTGTATTGGAACTCTCCCTCAAGGACATAGAAGAGTTCGGGTAAAGTACGTGGTCCTACACGAATGTTAAGGATCACGGTGCCTAAAGTAGAAGTAATAGCATCATTGAATGATCGCAACATGATGGGATTGGCACACATGTAACTAGAAGGGATATTCATTTGTTGGAAGGCTTTTGAAGAGATGATGTTTAGGCTAGCGCCCCCGTCAATCATAACACGACGTACCCGAATGTCCCGGACGTAAGCTGAGATGAAAAGGGCAGGGTCAGGATCTTCTGTACCAAAGTCAACAATTTCATCTTCGGAGAAACTGACTGCAGCAGCTTGTTGTACAGAGACAGAAGTGGTTGGGGAGATAGGTTGTTTAGTGAGTGAAGCAACATGATTGGGTGTTAGAATAGAGGTAACAGGAAAGGTTTCATTAGGTAAAACCTCTATCCCTTGAAGGATCTCAACGAGAGCTTGTCGATGAGATTCAGAAGTCTGAATGAGATCATACAGTGTCATTTTTACGGGCGATTGGTGAAGCTGTTTGATCATAGTTCGGTGGGCAATGCCATTAGAGACGGGATAGGCGGGTCCGCGAATAACCACTTTAGGTGGTGGTGCAATCGGGATGGTTGACGGAGAAAGAGATGCCGCAGGTGTGTTTTCTTTCGCTTTCCCATTGTTTTTCTGCCCTCGAGTAGCGACACTAATCATATTGATCTCGTAGACCTGAGATGAGGAAGATGGTTGGGATAACTCATGGTCTTCAAGAGGTGGGGTTGTAATAATGATAGATCTTGGTGAGGCGGGGACAGATGGTATAGTAGAGGGAATTGAAGCTAAAGGTCTCTCCCTTCGTAAGTTGTCTTTCTTAACTTTTCTATCTGGGAGAGGTGACTGACGAAGGATGGTTTTTAAAGCTTTGCATCCCTCCACATCATGCCCTGGTGTGCGGTGATAGGCGCAGATTTTAGACTCATCATAACCTATAGGTCGAGGTTTAGACGGGTCATAAGGTCTAAGTGGGGGTAGGGAAATGGTCGCATTCTCCACCAACATAGCAAGGATTTTGGCGTAAGATCCTTTGAGTGGGTCAAAATCAGAGGAGGATGAGGGTATTGGTTGTGCGGGTTTTGGTAATGTTTGGGCGTGGTTGGTTCGTACGGGTGGTGGTTTAGCCGAGGGGTGTTGACACGTGGTTTTCACTAAACGTGGTTTCTTTGGCGCAGAAGCTATATTCAGCTGTTAGATGATGAGGCCACAGATGATGTGGTATCAGGAAACAACCACGGAGAAATAGGAGTGACCGAAAATAAATCTTTTGATGATGGAATTTGTTTAGGGTTGATGGGTGGACAGGATACGTGGGGTGACAATGTTGATATACCCTTTGATCTCTGTATAGGTGCAGAAGGCGTAGGTCGTTTTGAAGAAAACGCAGGAGGTATGATATATTGATGCAAGGTGGAGGGATGAGGTCCCAATATGGAAGGTAGGTGTGACGATGATGGTTTTGATTGTGATAGAGGCATGGATTGAGTTTGTCTCCTAGGTGGCGGGGCGGCTTTATTTTTAGATAAATCAAGCCGCTTAGGTGGGTGTGTTAGACTAGGTATGGGTGAGGTCCCAAGCGTAGGGGAAGATTTGGTTAAGTTAATAGAAGTGGACGGGGCATTTGGTAGAGGTGAGGGGGGTGAAGGTGAGAACATGGGCATTTTAAGCTTCTGTAAACACTTCGGGTATATGGTGGAGGCCTCAGGATCGGTCATTTGCATTTGAGTAGAATACGGCGTACTCAAACGTTCCCATAGGACCTGTCTATCTTCTGTGGAATGACAGTCCTCACGTGTGAATAGGAACTTTTGTACGGAAGAAAGGTGGGTTGTGATTCCAGTCCACTGTGGGTGTGATACAGGGGGTAGATGAGGCACTGTATCAATAGATGTTAAGAGGTCGACTGGTCGTTGAAAAGATTTAGGTGATGAAGGACTAATAGGTAGGAGGGCGTGTTTGAGGGGATCTGTCATGTTTAAAGAATGTGGTGATGTCGGTTCAAGAGGTTGCTCGTCTAAGGATGACAAAAGAAGTGGCGAGCCTTCCTCTTGTACAGCAAGAATGGTAGAAGGAGACGTCTGGGAAATAGATAAATTAGATAACATCCGCTCACAGTCTTGCAAGGATGTGGTATAAGAAGGCTCATTTGTGAGAAGGGAACTCTGGGCAGCTAATTCCTTGATGGGTAAAGGAACGGCAAGGATTTCAGTTTGTCTTGATGGCGAGGAAGGGGGTTTGGTTTCCTGCGTTAGTGAAGAGGCTTGATTGAGAATTTGTTCGATAGAGGTCTTTGGCTGGGAATCGAAGACTGCATGGATCTCATGAACACTCTCCTCGGCTAAGATATCTTGATTTAGATTACTGTTAGGAGAATGATTCGGGAATGGTTTGTTGAATATTTTCAAATTTCGGTTAGCAGGGGCGTTAGGATTATCGAGGGCTATATCCCCCGCATCAACCATTTCCTGCACTATGTTTTTCAACATCTTGCAGTTCTCATGACTGTGTCCCTTCACGCGGTGGAAGTTACAGAAGTCATTTTCTTTGTACCAGGAAGGTATGGCGCGAGTGGAATCAAACCCGGAATGAGGTTTAACAGGAGGTAAGGTAATGGCTCCTGCTTTGAGCAATTTTTCCAATATCACACCATATGTTTCTCCCAAGGGAGTGTAGTTGATGGGTTCTGCTTTATACTTATAAGTGGTTTTTGGCGGGGTATTAGACGGTGGTTGGGATTTGACCATCACCACGTGCACGGCCCCTTTTGATTTCGAAGCGGTCGATGGGTGAGGATTGGTGGTGTTAGGTTTGTTGGTGGAATCTGAAGTTCGGAAATTGGGGTTTTTGTTACGCAACCGCAATTTCTCTTCCTCTAAGGCTCGAATCTCTAGTTTTCGAGCCATAGTAAAGGCCTCGTCGAATGTACGGAAAGTTTGAATTTGGAGGGTAGGGGAGATGTGCTTAGCGCAGGCCCGCGTAAACAGTTCGATAAGTTCGGTTTGAGGCAAGGCATACGTAAGTTGGTTGATAAGGCCCCGCCATCGTCCAACGAAATCTGCGATAGATTCGTCCTCAAATTGTCGGATGGCATAGAGGTCGGTGATAGATACTTTCTTGGCAATGTTAATGGAGAAATGATCCAAGAAAGATTGGGCTAGCTGGTTAAAAGAGAAGATTGAGTGCTGGGTTAAAGCACTGTACCACTCCAAGGCAGGTCCTGATAAGGACATGGGAAAGGTGCGGAGTAACAAGGCATCATCATGAGCAATCAAATAACAAGCATGTCTAAATGATCGCAAGTGTTGTTGAGGATCCTCTTTACTATTAAAACGAGTAAATTTCGGCAACTCCCATTGAGGAGGATATGAATGAAGGGGGACAGACGGGTGAATAGGCTCCCGACAAACTTGCTCGTATGTCAAGGCGCTACGACTTCCTGAAACAGAAGCCTCCAGGTTTTGCATTTTGTCCATCATTTGTTTAATTAGATCAGTAGTCGGATGAGATGATGGTGTGGTTGTGGTAAACGGAGGTAAATTGGACCAAGGACCACCGCTAGACACTGGAGGGGTTAAATGTTGATAAGGTGTGGAGGATGAATATGTTGAGGCAAACCGAATAGGGATGTCCCATATAGGATGTTGAGGTCACTGGATACGTGTATGGGAATGAAAAGGTAGGCGGAGCTTGAGAAGGAAAGCTCGTGTGGATAGGTGGCAGAGAGCAAGTCATGAATGGAGCAGTCTGCAAGAGAGATGAGGTAGGGGCAGTCGGCGGTAATGATATGTGGGGTCCAAGATTAACCAACGGAAAGCCAATCTGAGTCGTATGAACCTCTGAAGCCGTCGGATTGGGAGACGGGGCTAGAGATGCAGGAAGCAAGGCGGTGTTATCAGGCGGAGTGGGAGCTAAATGAGCAGCTATACTAATAGGCATACCAACAAGGAGCTGACCATGGGGCGTTACGGTCAGGGGCATGAGACAATATAGTATTGTACAGCACTAGGATTAGCATCCAGAAACTTGGCAAAGTCCTTATCTCCCACAGGAATTTTAGGAACCTCGCTAGTATCCGTAGGATTCCCCACAGAATGTGAAGGGGGTGATTCAGGCAAAGAAACAGAGCAAGCATGTGAAACCATGGCGGTGGCTTGCTTTCGAGTGATAACAACCATGGACAGGTGTTCACAGTAGGGTTTCAATTCTGTCAGGAATAGAAACAAACTCAGACTGGTAAAATTGGTAGGTTGCTGGTTTGTCAGGAATTGGAAAAGACAGTTAACCGATATCGGTCTAGTAACCGATGTCGGTTATACTATAGCCGACGTCGGTCAGGTAGCCGATGTCGGTGTAAGAAGTCTGGGCTAACAAGATATAAAAGGCTGCTAATTTGATTTTTAACAACGTTTAGTATACTTGTCCAATTATTGATCACAGAAGACAGAGTATGAGAAAGAAAACAGAACTAAAAACAAGCAAGATGCACACACAAAATCCAGAGATTAACCCTAGGGTTAATTTTAATTATTGTGGGCTTATGCCTTTAGACGTAGAAATGATGTCAGAATCCTAAACAAAAGAATTAGGGGAAATGTCAAGTTTGTTTTGGCTTATAAGGTTACCTCAATCGGGCGGAGGAATACCGCGGAAAAAAGGGGGGATGTTTGAGCTGTTGTGTTAATTGTGAACTGATTCGGTATGTGTTGTGCAGTGAAAGTAAGATTAATTTCTTGTCAATACCGTGGATATCACCCCCACGTGTACAACCTGTTACTTAATCTATGTTCACTAGAATTGAAAACAACAAGCAGTAATGCAATGCACGTGTTTTAAACACAAATCGAAAATGATATTCGATGAAGCAAAAGAGATGACTTTCACTAATGCGAAATGTAAAAGCAAAACAAGTTCTTTTACATCTCTTTTGCTACCAAACTAGATGCTTCACGCCAAAAGAACATCTAGCTATCTACCTTATATATAGACTGCTCCCTCGAAGGACAACTATATGCCAAATTATTGCTGCTATTATATATAGACTGCTCCCCCGAAGGACAGCTATGCACCAAAATCATATATGCTACTATAAATAGACTGCTCCCTCGAAGGATAGCTATACACAGTCAGCCTTTATCAGAAGCTTCTCGCATGGATCAGCTTTGTGAAGACCTCAAGAATAGTACAATCAATATCCCTTGTAGACTTCCCGCGTCGATCAGTCTATATTCAGTAAAATAAAAGCCTCATTCAAAAGAACTTTTTGGGTCATGGACTTGTCTATTTAGGGTAGGTTCTCTTTCGTCAAAGCACTCACTTTGTAACAAGTTCTTTGTACCTCAGCTATATCATCCACCTCACCTCACCATTTGTTTCAACTCAAGGGACGTAACGTACACCCGATATATTGTGATCATACAACTCTTTTCACCTATTGACTTCTCGTCTATGCACCGGTACCTAGGGCTTCAAGCTCGTTCTACGTTATGTGGTTTGTTTAGCTCTTTTCACCTATGGAGCACTCTTTCCTTTTTTGCTTCGCATCTAGGATTGTGTGTTGATCTTAATCAGGACATGGTTCCCCTCAACTTGGGTAGGCTAACTTTCGCTTCCCTTATACCTTTTACACCATCCATCCCAATTCATTACCAACACCAACAACCTTACCTTACCAATATTGATATCAATATTTTTACCAACCAACCAATTGCCTAAACCGTACCAAATTGCCTGAATTCGCCTCTCCCTGATCCTAAGGGAGAGAACTACATCGGTCTGAGGCCCTTCCTTGCTTTGTGCAATGGGCTATGTAGGCAGCACTTAGGAGACATGGGGTCTCCCAAGGTTAGCTCGACCACCACCCCCTACCATAAACTATCATGTGTGGTAAATATAAATATTTGTGTATTTCTATGTAATCACATTCCTCTTTTATCCTTTTCCAAAAACACCAAAAATCACAACGCAAACATTCTTTATTATTTTTTCATAACTCAAATCAACATACATATTCAGTTTTATTTAGATGTTAAACAAATACATCTTCTCTATCATCGACACGCAGGTCGGCATCTTTATTTTTATACCTCTATAACATTTACTTAGACCCTCACGATTCATCCCGACCCAGGTGATGATCGTGATCGTCGACGCCTTTCGCCAGGCCTCTCTGTCCTCAAGGGTACCACGGCTATTGGTACCGCCCACTGATCTGCCAATCTCTCCTGTAACATATGAATACACCCTCTCGCATGGAGGAATCCAGCCTCTAGTCTCTCTCCGCCCGTGACTCCGCAACCGCTAACAATCCTCTTGCCTCATTCACCTGCATTTGGAGCTGTTGAACTAAACTCTGCAGACGATCTCTCTCCGCTGTAATCACAGCTATGTCAGGGCGATCACGTACACCTCGCAGCTCTGCTACCCACCATAACCTATAGGCCTCTGTCGTTCCTGCATCCATTACACGGCGATCGGCTGTTATCTCCTCTGGCCCTTCTGGAGGTGTTGGTCGGGGAGGTGAGAATGCTGCCTCGGCGTCGATCCTCATATATGGTCTATAAGCCAGGGGTATATCCTGCACAAATCCGAATTGTCGCCGCACGCGATCTAGAGAATCCTCTCATACTCACCTGGCCTGTGCCCTGCGATCCACCTCAATCGCTCTACACCCCTCAACTCCTCAGCTATATTCTCTTGTTACCATATTGTTCACATAAGGCCTCCAACCATGGCGGCGGCTTGCTTTCGAGTGATAACAACCATGGACAGGAGTTCACAGTAGGGTTTCAATATGTCAGGAATAGAAACAAACTCAGACTGGTAAAATTGGTAGGTTGTTGGTTTGTCAAGAATTGGAAAAGACAGTAACCGATATCGGTCTAGTAACCGATGTCGGTTATACTATAGCCGACGTCAGTTAGGTAACTGATGTCGGTGTAAGAAGTCTGGGCTAACAAGATATAAAAGGTTGTTAATTTGATTTTTAACAACGTTTAGTATAATTGTCCAATTATTGATCACAGAAGACAGAGTATGAGAAAGAAAATAGAACTAAAAACAAGCAAGATGCACACACAAATCCAGATATTAACCCTAGGGTTAATTTTAATTATTGTGGGCTTATGCCTTTAGACGTAGAATGATGTCAGAATACTAAACAAAATACTTAGGGGAAATGTCAAGTTTGTTTTGGCTTATAAGGTTACCTTAATCGGGCAGAGGAATACCGCGGAAAAAGGGGGGATGTTTGAGCTGTTGTGTTAATTGTGAAGTGATTCGGTATGTGTTGTGCAGTGAAAGTAAGATTAATTTCTTGTCAATACCGTGGATATCACCCCCACGTGTACGACCTGTTACTTAATCTATGTTCACTAGAATTGAAAACAGCAAGCAGTAATGTAATGCACGTGTTTTAAACCCAAATCGAAAATGATATTCGATGAAGCAAAAGAGATGACTTTCACTAATGCGAGATGTAAAAGCAAAGAAAGTTCTTTTATCAAAATAATACAAAACCTTTTGAATATCTTTTAGAAGAAGAAAACAGCAAGTATACTCCCTATATGAAAGCAAGCAAAAATGAAAGAAACCCAAAATGGGTCCCACCGGGCGTGCCAAAATGTTTCACTCAGAATGTTTCATTCCTTTTAGAAACAGATAAGGGTTGGGGCTAGGAGGAATACCTGTAGAATGTCGAGATGGTGTGCGCGTACCATAGAGAAAGATTAGGCTGACTGCGAAGAAATCCTTTTTGTCTTGGAAGGACTACCTGCAAATAAGAACACAAGACCACAAGATTTTAATTAGACAATAAATGAGGAAACTGCCTTGGGCCCAGGAAATATAAAACTTCCTTTCGAAGGTGGTCAGTTTCCCTGCTAATATGAATTAACACCAAAGACTGTAAAAAATCAATTAAGTTGCTTTGTTGAAACAAGTAGGGGAAAGGCTGATTTCTGGTTTTGAACCACAATAACCGATGCCGGTTACTGATAACCGATGCCGGTTACTGATGACCGATATCGGTAGGGTCTAGGATCTGTGGGTTGGTTGTTTTATGGGGTGGTTGTGTCGTAGGGTAACAGTGTTGTTGTTAAGGCTGGTATATGGGTGATACTAGGAAATAAGGTGATGAGAGGTAGATGAATGATAGTTAGATGCAATGACACGTTGGGTAGTGGATCTAGGAATGGATTTGTGAGGACTTATGATTCAAAAAGTCTAAGAAATGTTATTAAAGAGGACATGCAAGATGTAACTTACTGGTTATTGACGAAGATGCATGTCCAAGAGCTCTGATGGCAAAGGTAGAACTGAGGTAGGATGGTCTGGCACACAGCAGATCAAATCAGCTGAGTATCACAGGGCTCTGGTATCCAGTGCAGTCCTTGGCTTTCTCTCCTTTGCTGCTAACTCTCCTTGTCTCTTCACTTGTCTCTGCTCAGTCAAGTAAAGATCCGGGTTCTCTTGATCGCTCCTGATGCTCTTTCTTGATTCAAAAAATTCTTTCCTCTGATCCAAAAATGAAATTCCGATCCTTTGTTTTTGGTTTTGGGGAGCCCATTTACAGGGAACCGATGGCGGTTACGTAACCGACGGCGGTCGAGTAGGAACCGGCATCGGTAAGGAAAAAGTAGGCTATTTTTAGTAAAATAGCCCACCTTCCCTGCTTTTCTCCCAAGAGATTAGTTGCGGGCTTGGTCAAGTGATTAGAAGGTGGGTTTTGGGTGCGAAAAAGGGGTCCTTAGTCATGGGTGTAGGTGTAGACCAAGTTATAGGTCTTAATTAGGTTAGTTTAGGGTTAGGGCTGGGTCATGATGAAGTGGCAAAATGAGGTGGCAGGTGAGATGATGTGGATTTATCAATTACAAGGTAATTAATAAATAATTGTGTAAGGTTTAGGTGATGAGGTTAGGTTGCGAGATGAGATGCGGGTCACAAGGGGTCGTAAGACACAAATTTGGTGTCTACACCTGATTGGGCACAATTTGATCTAGTGGATGTGCCCATGGTTTTGAATTTCAACTCCATGGATGGAGTCTATTTGTGGACCTTCTTGGATGAGTGATGTGAGTGAAATAGGAGAGATGGGATCCTTATTCCCTTTTAATTCCTCTTCCTGAGCAGAGTGTGGAAGAGTCATATCTTCCAACCTTGGTTCCAAAAGGTTGTCATGAAGTGCAGGATATTGTCCTTGAAGGCTCTCCTCCATGGAAATGGACTCATGTGCTGGGAAGGTGAATGAGGGAGGAGTAAATGATGTGATCTCTTTGGGATCCTCTCCATCAAATCACTCGTTCAAGTCTGATAGATAATCTACCTCCTTGTTGTCCTATTACATGTATTCGACCTCCTCCATGGTGTCCTGATCTACAATTTGACCGCCATGGTTTCCCTGATCCTCAAACATGAAGTTTGAAAGAAAAAAATCCTCTTCAACATTAGGGCCTGAAGGGGATGAAGTGGGAGGAAGAACTTAAGGTTATTTTGTGGCCTGCTCCACACTTGGAGCCTCTGAAATTATATTGTCTTCCTCCACAGCCGGAATGCACTCCTCTTCTTTTGGATTTGGAGTAGCTTATTCTTCCCACGCTTGTGTTGTAGTTGAAGCTTCCACCACTTGTGGCTTAACCTCAGCCTCCTCCATAGGTTTAACCAACAAGGGAATCTTTGTAAACTCAAATATAGCAACCCAACTCTTAAGATTTTCTATCATTTCTTCTTTGTTGGGTTCCTCTGCTTGCTATTCTCCTTGACTAGTTTTTGGAATATCTCCTTAATATGAACTTGGGGGAGTAAGAGGAGTAGTGGATGGGGTATCCACTAGTTTTTTCCTTGTTTGTTGTGTAGGGGAAGGCATTGCTTTTGGCTCTTGTGGAGAGGACTTAGATTTGGAAGGGAAAAGGGAAGAGGAAAAAAATGAGATGGAAGACTAGAAGATGGGGAAGGGGAATCAACACTCAAGGCAACAGATGGGAAGCTTGGAAATTGAAGCTGAGGTTGAGATGGTGTTTCTTGGGGAGTTAAAATAAAATTTCCAGATGATGGTGTAGGACTTACCCATTGACAAGGCTCCCTGACACCAAGTTCGTAGCCCTCTATCTCCTCAGTCCATTGCACAAGTTGGGGAAGCATCTCAACCATGAAGTCAAGCTTCTCCTGTGGGCTATAGTGTCTTGGAAAAGGGCCAACCCATGGACAAGGTGCCCTACAACCAATCCTGAATGCCTTAATTTATGGTGTAGCCCTAGACCGCACCATGCTGGCCTCCATGCATTGAATCTTTCTAGCAGACCAGCATTCTCCACATAACCATCACCATTATATGCGTCCCCTTATTGTTGATAAGCTCCATGGCTAAAATGCCTTTGACACTGCACATATGGGTAAGCATAATGGTTCTGGGTCTGATCATAATGCTGATAAGGAGGAGTTGGTAAATACATTAGAGGTAGACTACACTGTTGTAGGTGTGTATTTCATGAGGGAAATGAAGTCATGATTACACAATTTCATGAACAGTAGAAGATGAAAGAGATGGAAGAAAATGTATGAAAATGGATGGGGAAAGGTCTGCAACTTCATAGATGGGTTTTTGACCAAATGGAGTTGCCAGATGTGCTTGCATGTGCCTCAAAAGGATGAATCTTAACAGGAACACACCAACCTGCTAAGATGAAGTGGTGAGGTGCTTCAGACCTGTCCCACCGGGCATGCCAAAATTGTAAGTGCACAATCACAACACACCTAAATGTCCTCGATTCTAAGTGGGGAATTTATTGTGATTGCACAACATGGGACCATTTCTCAAGCTATGGGGCTTGCAAACCTGAGATGGGCCTCTAGAGAAACCTTGTTCTTACTTCCTAATCTACCTACCACAAGCTACACCAGTGCAGGCAGAGCTAACCTATCCTAATCTGACCATTCCAAGGGGACAGGGAGAGAGAGAGAGGGTGAAAGAGAGCATACACAAAGCGGTGATACACCAAAAAAGGAAGTGGCTGATCATAGACCCAAACTTCCTAAAGAAGAGAGAGGTGAGCAGAGGAGAGGGTAGAAAAGATGCACCACAAACTAGATATAGATTTCACACATAACACATCTTCAAACCCATTAAACACAGCTCCTAGAACCTACAATAGACCTCAGAAATATGCATTGTATACCTTGCAATGATGAGAGGCAAGGAGAGACAATAAAATAAGGATGGATGGACAAAATGCATCACAAAACATATTTATTGCTCCATGAGTTCACACAGTACATCATTAGTTGGAAAGAGCCATGAGAAGAAGCTTAAACTCCACATTCTACCTTAAGGAAGAAAGAGAGGGGGGGAAGAGGACAAACAATGACCACATTTGAATATGCCCCTATTTTACAATATATAGAAGAATGAGAGAGAAAAAGAGAGGGAAAATCGAACTCTATTCCAACCACCCCTGTGATACATAGAATCCTGCTCTGAAATCTCAACCACCCACCATCAATGTCCCTACAAATCCGCCCACAATGTGTCGAGTCCGCCACTTTATGTCTGTTCGGTGCACTGAAGAAGGAAGAACAACAGATGAAATCAAATCTAGGTGGTTGAAGCAATCGGATCCTTCATTAATAGCTTGTAAGACATTTGTGATGCCTGGTTTAAACAACTCAATTGAGAACCCATGAACCACCTAGGTTTAGTTAGAAAATTATGGAATAATTTTTTTTTTTTGGTGTTAGGAGTTGACAACCAAAGTCTCAAAGACAAATAAATTCAACTGATATCCTTTCCCATTATAATGATTACTGATTTCACATTATAAAGCAATAAATGTAATAGGTCCACACCTAGCTCAAATCTCTCTAAGGATTAATTTAATTACTGATTTCATTGACATTTTAGCTAAAGATTTCCTGATTAAATTTTAGGGTTAAGGGACCCAAAACAATTAAATACCCAAGGTATTTAATTTCCACCAGATCAAAGACACGAGCAGGATTAAATTACAGTGAGGAAAACAACACATAAGTAAAGTCAACAGAGCAAGGTCTCACTTACCCACTCCCAGAACTTGATTAGGAGTGTCTACAACCAATTTGCAAAGCAACAGTTACACTGATAGGTTCTGAAATAACTCAAATTCACAAGAACAAACTTCTCTTTTATTAACAATTCTTAGAGGTCACATGGTCCAAAACTTAGGGCTAGAAGTTTTAGTTAGGTTCAGGGAGCAATTTTCCCCCATACCCAACTCTCTAACAGGCTCAGAGTTTCAACTTGATTTTCCCCTTCTTAACACTTACAAAATTTCCCTAAACCATTCCCAATGGATAGGAAATTTTCTCACCTTTCCGGTGATATAAAGAAGTCCTCCTAATTCCTTACAAAACTCAAAATATGAGTGGGCGGAGTTTTTTGGTCAAATTTTTCCCTAGGAGAACACGTGTCAAGAGGAGGGGAAATCCCCTTTGGCAGGTTGGTGGGTCGCGGGGCGGCTCTAGAAACTTTTCCATTGTGTGGGAGAAATTTTCCAATTGCGCCCGCGCCTCCTTGAGTCTATAGGGACACGTGGCGGCCTCTGAGTCATCGTTGGCAACAAGGGAAGGAAGGGCGGGGTGGCGGGAGAGTTTGGGGCATTTTTCCCGATGGGAGAAAATCCAATTTGGCTTCTACGTGCCCACGGGTCTGTCAGGGACATGTGGGTGCGTGCCACAAATCGCCGCGGGGAGAAGAGAGAAGGAGAGCGCGAAGCGGCGGGGTGATTCGGCAATTTTTGCAAATGACAAATTTTCCAAAGGCGACGGAGTTCTCCCTCCTCTGCTGACGCCCCAAGGTGCCATGTGGCGCCCTCTGGTTGGTTGCGGGCCGACGGGGATAATTGGAAAAGTTTTCCAAAATTTTAAAAAGATCAAAGGGCAAAAATATGCCGCGCCTCCGCCGCTGCCCCGTGAGGACACGTGGCAGCCTCTGATTGGCTGCGGGCCAGTGGAGGAAAAAGGAAAAATTTTCCTGAACCAAAATTTTTCCGAAAACTTTTCTAAGGCAAAAATGACAGGAAAATTTTGGGTTGCGGCCCCGCCAGGGAAAATTTTCCCAAATTTTCCCGTCGAGGCACAAAAACTTCAAAGCGCCATAAATTTTTCTAGGAAGCTCAATTTTAGGCAAATGAGGACTTTTTGGAAAGCTCTCGATGCCCTCTTTCCACAGGAAATTTTAAATTTTGATAAGTTTTAAGGGGTCAATTTTGCAAAAAGGATCTGCAGGATTTTAATTAGCCAACTGGCAAGTTTCTAACTTTAAATTTTGATCAAATTAGATCTCCTCCCTCACTCAACATGTCAAACAGACATGGAGGATTGGTCTAGGGAGGGTTTAGAGTGTTTTAGGAAAGTAATTTTGTTCAATTGATTCCAATTTGGAATTTTTTCCAACAAATGACAGGAAATGGTTGAGAAAGAGATTAAGCTCAATTTTGCAATGGTTCAAGTTATTCTCTTAAATCTTCTTGTCAATTTGAGTTCATTACTAGTATATCATGTTGGATTTTAAGGTTTCCAAGTTGATTGTTAAGTGCTGGTCCAAACTGAGAAATTTATTTAGATTCACCAACTTTAAAAGTCACAATGCCAATGATCAAATTTTTAAAGGATCTATTTGTCAATTTTATCATTTAAGTGTGGCATATAGTTTCTAAACTAATCCAATGCATTTAGTTGTTTCTAAACAAATCTTTTCCAAGTTAAATTGTAAAATCTGATGTCCAAATTTAATATCTTTCAAAGGAGACAATGCAATATAATTCTTACACATGCATTTCTTCTTTTTCCATTTTTTTTAAAACAAGATTCCAATCCCAATTTGATATTTCCAATTTTACCACAACAATGCAAATGAGAACTGAACTTGCAATTCTTGTTGACTTTAATTAAACAACTTTACATATTTCAATGTTGGAAACCAATAACAATCATTTAATTTATTTCTTTCCAATGTACAGAGCAGAATGGAAGTTTCTTTCACATTTTAAATACCAAATCTTTCTTCATCAATACAAGTATTTTCTCATTGCAATTAATTATACAATTCATCCACTTCAAAGTGGGAAGGATTACAAATGGATGGGTTTCCACAAGGGACTGTCAAACTGTATTTTTTTGCTCCAGGATAGCAACATGCTCATTTTCTCTTTTTCTCCAAATTGATCACAACAAAGAGGGGGAAAGGCAACGCTCTCCACCCAACCAAGACATCCAATGAAAGGAGAAGCCTTCCTTCATCATTGACCCCTGAGCCCCAACCAAGATACAATAAAAGGTGCAATTCAACCATGGCAACAACTGGCTTCCACACACAACATTATTTCACACATACACATTTCCTTTTAAAACACAACTCAATACAAAACAATTAGTTTACAACTGCAATAGAAAACATTCAAATCACAACTCAGGCTTGATCATGCAAGCCAAAGGAGCAAGGACTATGGGGGAAGCTACTTATGCCTCCCAATTGGGAATTGGGCATCCACCAAATAATCATACCGCCAATATAACATATCATAACCCATAAACCTTATGCCTCCCAACCCCTCCTTATGCCCTCCCACAAATTTTCCCTTATGCCCCCCCACAAGTAAGAAATGCAAGCTATTTCTTTTCCATGGTGGATCCCAAACCCAAAACTCCCTCCACAAAATTATGATGCCCATGGCATTTCCCTTATGCCGCCCCACAAGAATTCCCCATAGCCTTCTCCTACACCATTCCTAAGGCAGTCTACCCAACCAGCCAACAAATAAAACAATGCATGCACCATACACACAACACAATAAGAAAATAACAACAATAAGGAAGAAATAAAATCCTACCTCTCCATGGAAGGATTTTCTCCAAACAACAAGCTTTGAATGTCAAAACCACAGTCTCAAAACAACAGTGCCAAAGTATCAAATGCTCTCCAATTTCCTCCAAATCAATAAGATTTCTAATCACAGAAAAATGCGCCCAAGGATGCATGCAAAACACAGTCCAAAACAGAAAGCTCCCAAGCATGCAAAGCTATCTCCAAAACTTTCTTCAAAAACTAGAGCTCCCACAAGAAAATGCGCCCCAAGGAAGAATGCAAAAAGGTTCAACAACCCAAAACAAGAAGAGAGTTTGAATTAAATAGAAGAGGGAGAGAAGATGATGATGTGGATCCATGTAGGATGCCACATCACACATCCTCCAATTCAAACACAAAAGACAAAATTCCATTCTCCTAAGCACAATAAATGAAATGAAAAATTAACTTACACACTCCAAAAGAGCCCACACCTCAAGGGACAGCTATTTAATAAAATGTAAGAGAGTGCAATCCAAAACAAACAACATGATGAATAAAATGCATTTAAAAGTCACAAATCACATCTCCATCCATAAGTATGGTTGGTATATTAAATTTAGAGGCATGGGACAAGTTTTACTTGTCCCACAAGTCTCCAAAAATAGCCCCCAAGGTCAAATTCGAATTTCCATGGAGGTGGAGTATTTCATACTTTAAATCTGACTTACACAAACTCTTACAAAATTAAATACAACAGCCATCAACTCTTATAATTACTTCTCATATCCCAATTTGATTTATTTAAATTTTAACTATATGATTCCCACATTAATCCATCACAATTTTAATTAATTTAAAGGAAAGGAACACATTACTTAATAAAATACATACAACAATAATGAAAGGAAACACATTAATAAAATACACAAACCCACGGTCACATGTAAAGGTAATCCCCCCCATGGGAATCCCTAAAAAATACAACACACACACAAAACAAGTTGCCATGGTGACCATTGTCGAATTCACCTAAAATTTCATTTTGGTTGGTCTCCGATCCGCCTGATGCTTTGTTGTGATATTTTTAAACCTGTAAAAGCACAAATACCTCCTTTGGCCTCGTGGCCATATTAGAACGTCCAAAATGAACATATAATATAATCATGAAATCATCTATACATATGAATCACAACATTTAACAAGGCAATCAACAAAATCATTTACAATTTATATCAACAACTATGTCATCATCAAATAAGTTTCCTTTTCTAGGTTTATTCATAATCTCCAAAATCACACGTCTGAATAACTTCCATTAAACATCCATGTCAATAGTATATCATCATCCACATATGAGTGTCTCTAATAATCACCATGCATTATATATAATTAGATTCAACAATAATCTAGGATCTCACATCTAACACCATACTAAATCAAACTATTAAAAGATCTGCTATATAGTCTACATTATCATGATCAGTAATAAAAGGTGCCAAAGGGAAGTGGGCACTACATCCCCCTCCCCTTATACTCAACTTCCTCCTGGAAGTCACAAGAACCGATGTGGGAACAATGTAATAGAGAAAGGATCATGCCCTTTTTGGAATTGATTTACTTCAACGAGTGTGGGTCTTTAGAACTCAAGTTTGGTCTAGTATAATTCAATAGAAGAAAGGAGATTGCAAGGGATGAGTTCTAAACTTTATGCATGCAAGGCTACGATCATTTAAATATAAGGAGTAACTTTACGCTATAATACAAGATACAACACATAACAATATAACATGAAGAGTTCTAAAAGATTATTAAGAGTAACCACCAAGTAAGAGAATTTCAAGGAGAATTTCCATAACTTGAGATGACCACACACTATCTTCATGATACACATACCACATTAACCAAAATTGAGGTTTCCACTAGGGTTAAATTACACTTTCATAGTCTTTTGTTTAGGAAAGGCTAGCAAAAATCAACCATGGCCAAGATTGCACAAGGAAAAATTCTACTCAAGGTCCACAATTTGAGGATCACAAGGATGAGGTGGATCAACAAGGACACCTAAATAAGAAAACATTTACAATCAAGGAACTAATCAAGGAAATCATTTTCTATAACTTCAAGAAGGCACAATTAACACTTCATGGTAATGCAAGCGAAGTCAAGACCACAAGGTTTTCTTATAGTCTGATTTTTTTACCCTTTTGTTTTAAGAATCGATCACACCAAACAACCAAATCGAAATAAGTCAACCATACCAAAAGATATATACACACATCACACTAGCACACTACACACACACACACACACAGTTCACACACACTTACATCACACATGGGGATTACTTATCTTATTTTCTACACAAGCTTGGATTAACCACACACACAGCACAATGAACACCAAGGACCACTGAAGGTTTTTAGGGAGAAGAGAAAGTAACATGAGGTCCAATCAAATTCCGAAGGTGAATAATATCATCTTGCACTTTCTCATCACTAATGGGAAGAAGGGCTATAATAACAAGGTCACCAAAGAAAATATGAATACAAGAAGACTTCCCCAAGTTATTCTTATATCCTTAAAATATGTTGCCTTAAAATTACAATACTTAGGTCTCCAAGGACAAGATAACGCACAAGGAGGTTGCTTATCAAACAACAGATAAGTCCTTAGTTCAAAAAGGACCACAATTCACATTTGTCGAGCTACGAGACGATAAAGGTGTGACGACCCAAATCTCCCATAAGAAGGCACATACATCCATGGACAAGAAGTAATAAGCAACTAGAACACGTTACTATCCATCCAGGTGCTTCGCAATTTCAGGTAGGTGATAAAACTACAAGTTCAACTATATATTGCACTCAATGCACATAAATTTAACCCATTTTGTTAATGAACTTATTAAGTCAAAAGTTAAAACTTTGCTTGATAAGAACATTCCTTTCATGCTCCCTTAGTTACAAACTTTCTTCTATCCTTTATGACATCACTAGTTTACGTTATAAAGAGCACCACTAAGCTGGGCATGATGTCTCACCATTCTGTATAGGTAGAGAGCATTTAGTCTTATTTGTAAGGGAGGTGGGTGGAAAAAGGTTTCCTTTCTATTCTCCTACATGTTTTTTTTTTTAAATTTCTTATATTAATCTACCAAGGGTATAACAAGGATCACTTCCTTTTTTTATGCTCCAGTTTATTTGTTAAGTTCTAAGGTCAAACCTCGTTAATTATAGTTTTATGATATTTTGGTTGAGTCGTCTTATCAATCAACTTTTGATGAGAAGGAATGTTCAAACACATCACATACATTACTTTTATGGGGATGAGATACAAATAAACACAACACATTTTTGATTCTAAAGGAACAAGAGACATTCAACGTAGAAAACACACTATTAATTTTTTGTAAGGAATACGAAACAATGAGGCAACATGAATCACACCAAGATTTCAATGATTTCACTGAATAATTTCAAGTATCATTAAACATCCTTAGTGGGTCTATGCAAGTCTCACAAAGAAATTTTCAAAGAAAGCTCATTAAAAGAGGTAAAATCTTACTTTTACAAATCTATTTGGGTTTAACAATCAATTCTCATGTCCTCAAAAGATATCACCAGCCAAGCAACTAGATAACAATGCAACTTATACTCCAAGGAACCACATCCACACCAAAAATGCATCCAGATGCAAAGGGGCAACCAATTAATTTACCAAATCACGAACTTAGCAGCCAAGAGTCACAATTTTTTTTAAAAGAGGAAGTACCATATAAGCACCATCGAGATTAACTATTAAGATCTACCCAACTAACATCTCTAAGAGAAAGGTCCAAAAGACCCAAAGCATCCATAAATGTTTCCAAGTAAACGAAATATCAATAGGTCATAGAATGTTATTCATAGTAAGGGAATTTTAAGGTGAGAGTAAACTTATTTATAAGTCAAGAGGGTAAAACAAGTACACTTAAATAAATACACTGCCTGAAAGACTGAAATCTATCCATAATTACCAAGATGCATACATTCCACAAGTTAAAACTTTCTATGATATAACTAGGAACCCAAGATATAATTTAACATGCCATCGATGAAAAGCCACTATCAAAACAAACACTTGTCCAGTAACTTTTACAGCCAACCAAAGAGGCAATCCAATCCTAATAAAATCTAACAGCCCATAAATAACCACTTCTACTCTGACGAGGGTCAAGCTCTTACCAAATTGAAATAAAATCACCACTACCGCTGTCAGACTGCCCTCTAGGCCACACTACACAACAAACTTTCTTTCTAGTAAAGGTCAAGCAACAAAAAGGGTCGCTCTAAGATCTTAGACACACTCAAGGTTCCGTGCATCCATAACCAAGGCATGACTTTAAGCACCTAAAAGGACCTTCAAGACACCCAGGGTGTACCCCCATACGACAATTGTCACCATACATGAAGCATAGAACCAGCTGAACAACATGTAAGAAGGAAAACACGTAACGTTTAGCCAAGTAGCCAACAATATCATGAGCTCCAAGTCATCTATCAAATAAAGTCTAAGAAATATCGGCAATCAATAAAAGTTTCTAAGTAGCCGCATTACAACGTTTGAAAATTCTTGCAAGAATTACAAATAAATAAAAGATTCTCAGAGCTTCTCAATCCAATCATAAAATAAGATACCAGTCCTTGATAAAATACACAAGATTACGAAGGTAAAACACAAAAGTTAACACCACATTCACTCCGCAGCCTTTCATGGCCACCAATAGGGGTACTCTACCTCGAGGTTAGTTCCAAGAACACATACACAGGATTGGGTCCTAGACAACACCCAGACTTAGTGTCCACTCTCTCATACGGGTAACAACTAGAAAAATGACAACCATACCCTCTTTCTTAACCACTCAAGGAAGGAAGCTCTAAACAACTTCTAATTAACTCTTCCTGACCTAGAACACAACCACTACTGTCCAACCACAAGGGTCACATCTTACAACTCATCATTCCAACCACTCCAATAAGAAAGGGTCTCAACAAAAGGCTTAATGCATCATACAATTAAATCAAGTTTTAGGGCTTGTGAAATAACACATTTTAAAAAGGGAACCAAATTTCTATTATACTAGAAGTTCACAAAATAAATTTAATCTGACATTCTTAGTTACTCTGGGTTTAGAAAAAATGTCACTAAGCAAACACAACAACTCAAACAACTTATTATTATTTTATTATCATTTTAATTCTGGCAGTTCAAATGAACAGAGTAATGTAATATTTCTTCATACTTATTTCTTCTTCAATTTTCAAACAAGTTTGTTTTCTTAGATTCAAAAGTGTGCTAGGTTTATAGTTCATGTCTCAATTTTTCTAGTGTGCCTAATGATCCAAGCTTTTGAACCACTGCTCTGATACCAAGTGTAATGCCCGGTTAAACAACCCACTTGAGAACCATGAACCACCTAGGTTTAGTTAGAAAATTGTGGAATAATTTTTATATTTTTCTAAAGGTGTTAGGAGTTGACAACCAAAGTCTCAAGGACAAATAAATTCAACAGATAACCTTTCCCATTATAATGATTACTTATTTCACATTATAAAGCAATAAATGTAATAGGTCCACACCTAGCTCAAATCTCTCTAAGGATTAATTTAATTACTGATTTCATTGACATTTTAGCTAAAGATTTCCTGATTAAATTTTAGGGTTAAGGGACCCAAAACAATTAAATACCCAAGGTATTTAATTTCCACCAGATCAAAGACATGAGCAAGATTAAATTACAGTGAGGAAAATAACACATAAGTAAAGTCAACAGAGCAAGGTCTCACTTACCCACTCCCAAAACTTGATTAGAGTGTCTACAACCAGGTTGCTTAGGAAACAACTACCACTAACAAGTTTCGGAACAACTCAAATCCACAAAAACAAACTTCTCTTTTATTAACGATTCTCAGAGGTCACAAGGTCCAAAACTTAGGGCTAGAAGTTTTAGTTAGGTTCAGGGAGCAATTTTCCCCCATACCCGACTCTCTAACAGGCTCATAGTTTCAACTAGATTTTCCCCCTTTTTAACAGTTCCAAAATTTCCCTAAACCATTCCTAATGGATAGAAAATTTTCTCACCTTTTCGGTGATATAAAGAAGTCCTCCTAACTCCTTACAGAACTCAAGATATGAACTGGCAGAGTTTTTTTGGTTAAATTTTCCCCTAAGGGGACACATGTCAAGAGGAGGGGAAATCCCCTTTCGCAGGTTGGCGGGTTGTGGGGCAGCTTTAGAAACTTTTCCATTGTGCAGGAGAAATTTCCCAATTGCGCCCGCGCCTCCGCGAGTCCTCCAGGGACACGTGGTGGCCTCTAATTCGTCACCGGCAACAAGGGAAGGAAGGGCAGGGTGACGGGAGAGTTTGGGGCATTTCGCTGGATGGGAGAAAAGCCAATTTGGCTTCCACGTGCCCGCGGGTCCACCAGGGACACGTGGCATGCCACAAATCACCGCGGGGAGAAGAGAGAAGGAGGGCGCGGAGCGTTGGGGTGATTCGGTGATTTTTGCCAAAGATAAATTTTCCAAAGGTGATGGAGTTCTCCCTCCTCTGCTGACACCCCAAGGTGCCATGTGGCGCCCTCTGGTTGGTTGCAGGGTGTCGGGGATAATTGGAAATTTTTTCCAAAATTTTAAAAAGATTAAGGGGAAAAAATATGCCCCGCCTCCGCCGCTGCCCCATGAGGACACGTGGCAGCCTCTGATTGGTTGTGGGCCGGTGGAGGAAAAAGGGAAAAATTTCTCAAACCAAAATTTTTCCAAAAAATTTTCTAAGGCCAAAATGACGGGAAATTTTTGGGTTGCGGGCCCGCTAGGGAAAATTTTCCCAAATTTTCCCGCCAAGGAACAAAAACTTCAAAGTGCCATAACTTTTGCTAGGAAGCTCAGTTTTGGGAAAACGAGGACTTTTTGGAAAGCTCTCGATGCCCTCTTTACACAGGAAACATAAATTTTACATTTTGATAAGTTTTAAGGGGTCAATTTTGTAAAAAGTTCTGCAGGCTTTTAATTAGCCAACTGGCAAGTTTCCAACTTTCAATTTTGATCAAATTAGATCTCCTCCTTCACTCAACATGTCAAACAGACATGGAGGATTGGTCTAGGGAGGGTTTAGAGTGTTTTAGGAAAGTAATTTTGTTCAATTGATTCCAATTTTGAATTTTGTCCAACAAATGACAGGAAATGGTTGAGAAAGAGATTAAGCTCAATTTTGCAATGGTTCAAGTTATTCTCTTAAATATTCTTGTTAATTTGAGTTCATTACTAGTATATCATGTTGGATTTGAAGGTTTCCAAGTTGATTATTATGTGCTGGTCAAAACTGAGCCATTTTTATTTAGATTCACCAACTTTAAAAGTCACAATGCCAATGATCAAATTTTTAAAGGATCTATTTTTCAATTTTATCATTTAAGTGTGGCATATAGTTTCTAAACTAATCCAATGCATTTAGTTGTTTCTAAACAAAGCCTTTTCTAAGCTAAATTGCAAAATACTGATGTCCAAATTTAATATATTTCAAAGGAGACAATGGAATATAATTCTTACACATGCATTTCTTTCTTTTCCATTTTTTTAAACAAGATTCCAATCCCAATTTGATATTTCCAATTTTACCACAACAATGCAAATGAGAACTGAACTTGACAATTCTTATTGACTTTAATTGAACAACATTACATATTTCAATGTTGGAAACCAATAACAATCATTTAATTCATTTCTTTCCAATGTACAGAGAAAAATGTAAGTGTCTTTCACATTTCAAATACCAATCTTTCTTCATCAATACAAGTATTTTCTCATTGCAATTAATTATACAATTCATCCACTTCAAAGTGGGAAGGATTACAAATGGATGGGTTTCCAAAAGGGACTGGTCAAAATGTATTTTCTTCCATTGCTCCAGGACAGCAACATGCACATTTTCTCTCTTTCTCTAAGTTGATCACAACAAAAGAGGGGGAAATGACAACGTTCTCCATCCAACCAAGACATCCAATGAAAGGAGAAACCTTCCTTCATCATTGGCCCCTGAGTTCTAACCAAGATGCAATAAAAGGTGCAAATCAACCATGGTAATAATTAGCTTCTACACATAACATTCTTTCACATACACATTTCCTTCTTAAAACACAATGTGACACCAAAAGCAAATCAATAGTTCACAACTGCATTTAACAAACATCCAAATCACAACTAAGGCTTGATCATGCAAACAAAAGAAGAAAGGACTATGGGGGAAGCTACGTATGCCTCCTAATTAGGAATTGGACATCCACCAAATAATAATACTACCAATATAACATATTAAAACCCATAAAAATTATGCCTCCCAACCCCTCCTTATCTCCCCCCCCCCCCCCACAAATTTTCCCTTATGCCCCCCACAAGTAAGAAATGCAAGCTATTTCTTTTCCATGGTGGATCCCAAACCAAAAAATCCCTCCACAAAATTCTGATGCCCATGGCATTTCCCTTATTCCCCCCACAAGAATTCCCCATAGCCTTCTCCTACAACATTCCTAAGGCAGTCTACCCAACCAGCCAACAAATAAAACAATGCATGCATCATACACACAACACAATAATAAAATAACAACAGTAAGGAAGAAATAAACTCCTAACTCTCCATGGAAGAATTTGCTCCAAACAACAAGCTTTGAATGTAAAAAACACAGTCCCAAAACAACAGTGTGAAAGTATCAAATGCTCTCCAATTTTCTCCAAATCAACAAGAGCTCTAATCATAGAAAAATGTGCCCAAGGATACATGAAAAACACAGTCCAAAACAAAAATCTCCCAAGCATGCAAAGCTATCTCCAAAAATTCCTTCAAAAACCAGAGTTTCGACAAGAAAATGTGCCCCAAGGAAGAATGCAAAAAGGTTCAACAACCCAAAACAAGAAGAGAGTTTGGATTAAATAGAAGAGGGAGAGAAGAGGATGATGTGGATCCATGTAGGATGCCACATCACACATCCTCCAATTCAAACACAAAAGACAAAATTCCATTCTCCCAAGCATAATAAATGAAATGACAAATTAACTAACACACTCTAAAAGAGTCCACACCTCAAGGGACAGCTATTTAATAAAATGTAAGAGAGTGCAATCCAAAACAAGAAACATGATGAATAAAATGCATTTAAAAGTCACAAATCACATCTCCATCCATAAGTATGGTTGGTATATTAAATTTAGAGGCATGGGACAAATTTTACTTGTCCCACAAGTCTCCAAAAATAGCCCCTAAGGTCAAATTCGAATTTCCATGGAGGTGGAGTATTTCATACTCCAAATATAACTTATACAAGCTCTTACAAAATTAAATACAACATCCATCAATTCTTATAATTACTTCCCATTTCCCAGTTTGATTTATTTAAAGTTTAACTATATGATTCCCACATTAATCCATCACAATTTTAATTAATTTAAAGGAAAGGAACACATTACTTAATAAAATACATACAAAAATAATGAAAGGAAACACATTAATAAAATACACAAACCCATGGTCACATGTAAAGGTAATCCCCCCGATGGGAATCCCTAACAAAATACGACACACACACACAACAAGTTGCCATGGTGACCGTGTTGAATTCACCCAAAATTCTTTTTTAGTTGGTCTCCGATCCCCCATTTTTTTGTTGTGATATTTTTAAACCTATAACACACAAATACTTCCTTCGGCCTCATGGCCATATCAGAACATCCAAAATGAATATATAATATAATCATGAAATCATCTATACATATGAATCACAACAGTCATCAAGGCAATCAACGAAATCATTTACAATTTATATTGACAACTATGTCATCAACAAATAATTTTCCTTTTCTAGGTTTATTCATAATCTCCAAAATCACACATCCAAATAAATTCCATTAAACATCCATGTTAATATTATATCATCATCCACATATGAGTGTCTCTTATAATCACCATGCATTATATATAATTATATTCAACAATAATCTAGGATCTGACATCTAACACCATACTAAATCAAACTATTAAAATATATGTCATAGTCTACAGTATCATGATTAGTAATAAAAGGTGCCAAAGGAAAGTGGGCACTACATCCCCCTCCCCTTAGACTCGACTTCCTATTGAAAGTCACAAGAACCGATGTGGGAACAATGTAATAGAGAAAGGATCATGCCCTTTTTGGAATTGCTTTGCTTCAATGAGTGTGGGTCTTTAGAACTCAAGTTTGGTCCAATATAATTCAACAGAAGAAGGGAGAATGCAAGGGATGAGTTCTAAAATTTCTGCATGTAAGGCTATGAGCATTTAAATCTAAGGAGTAACTTTACGCTATCAATCAAGATACAACACATAACAATATAACATGAAGAGTTCTAAAATATTATTAAGAGTAACCACCAAGTAAGAGAATTTCAGGGAGAATTTCCATAACTTGAGATGACCACACAGTTTCCTCATGATACACATACCACATTAACAAAAATTGAGGTTTCCACTAGGGTTAAATTATTCTTTCATAGTATTTTGTTTAGGTAAGGCTAGCAAAAATCAACCATGGCCAAGATTGCACTAGGAAAAAGTCTACTCAAGGTCTACAATTTGAGGATCACAAGGATAAGGTGGATCAATAAGGACAACTAAATCAAAAAACATTTACAATCAAGGAACTAATCAAGGAAATCATTTCTATAACTTGAGAGCGCACAATTAACTCTTCATGGTAATGCAAGCGAAGTCAAGACCACATGGTTTTCCTATAGTCTGATTTTTTTTCACTTTTATTTTAAGAATCGAGCACACCAAACAATCAAATCTAAAGAAGTCAACCACACCAAAAGAAATATATATATATATATATATATATATATATATATATATATATATATCTCCCCTAGCAACTAACATATTAATACAAGTTCCATACCTCAAGGCACAATGGGGATTATTTATCTTATTTTCTACTCAAGCTCGAAATAACCCTAAAGAGAGCACAAGGAGCACCAAGGACCACTCAAGGTTGCTAGGGAGAAGAGCAAGTAACACAATGTCCAATCAATCCAAAGGTGAATAACATCATCTTGCACTTTTCATACTAATGGGAAAAAGGGCTACAACAACAAGGTGACCAAAGAAAATATGAAGAAAAGAAGACTTCCCAAATTATCTTATATCTTTAACATATGTTGCCTTAAAATAACAATACTTAGGTCTCTAAGGACAAGATAACACGCAATAAGGATGCGTCTAAACAATAAATAATCCTCAATCCAAAAAGGAAAACAACTCACATCTGTCGAGCTATGGGACGATAAGGGTGTGACGGCCCAAAACTCCCACAAGAAGGCACATACATCCATGGACAAGAAGTAATAAGAAACTAGAACACATTACTATCCATCGGGTGTTTCACAATTTCAGGTAGGTGACAGAACTACGAGTTAAACTATATATTGCACTCAACTTATTAAGTCAAAAGTTATAGCTTTTATTGATAAGAACATTCCTTTCATGCTTCCTTAGTTGCAAACTTCCTTCTATCACGACATCACTAGTTTACGTTATAAAGAGCACCACTAAGGTGGGCATGATGTCTCACCATTCTGTATAGGCAGAGAGCATTTAGTCTTATTTGTAAGGAAGGTGGATGGACAAGGTTTCCTTTCTATTCTTCTACATGGTTTTTATTTCTTATATTAATCTACTAAGTGTATAACAAGGATCACTTCCCTTTTCTATGCTCAAGTTAGTTCCAAGGTCAAATCTCCTTAATTATACTTTTATGGTTTTCTGGTTGAGTCGTCATATCAATTTAATTTTAATGAGAAGGAAGGTTCAAACATATCACATAATTACTTTTATGGGAAAGAGGTGTAAATCAACACACCACATTTTTAATTCTAAAGGAACAAGAGACATTCAACATAGAAAACACACTATTAATTTTTGTAAGAACTAGGAAATAATGAGCCAACATGAATCACACCAAGATTTCAAAGATTCATTGAATAATTTCATGTAGCATCACACATTCTTAGTGGGTCTCTACAAGTCTCACAAAGAAATTTTCAAGGAAAGCTCATTAAAAGAGGTAAAATATTACTTTTACAAATCTATTTGGGTTTAAAAATAAATTCTCATGTCCTCACAAGATACCACCATCCAAGCAACTAGATGACAATGCAACTTTACTCCAAGGAACCACATCCACACCAAAAAGCATCAGATGCAATGGGGCTACCAAATAATTTACCAAATCATGAACTTAATAGCCAAGAGTTACAGTTTTTTTTTTAAAAGAGGAAGTACAATATAAGCATCATTGAGATTAACTATTAAGATCTACCATACAAACCTGTCTAAGAGAAAGGTCCAAAAGACCCAAAGAATCCATAAGTGTTTCCAAGTAACCCAAAGATTAATAATTCATAGTAAAGGAATTTAAGGTAAGGGTAAACTTATTTATAAGTCAAGAGAGTAAAACAAGTACACTTAAATAAACACAGTGCCTGAAAGGCTTAAATATATCCATAATTACCAAAATGCATACATTCCATGAGCCAAAACTTTCTATAATACAACCAGGAACCCAAGATACAATTTAACATGTCGTTGATGAAACAACACTTTTTCAGCAACATTTATAGTCAACCAAAGAGGCAATCCAATCCTAACAAAATCTAAAAACCCCTAAATAACCACTTCTACTCCGATGAGGGTCAAACTCTTACTAGATTGAATTAGAATCACCACTACCACTATTAGACTGCCCTCTAGGACACACTACAAAACAAACTTTCTTTCTAGTAAAGTTCAAGCAACAAAAAGGGTCGCTCTAAGATCTTAGAATCACTCAAGGTTCTGTGCATCCATAACCAAGGCATGACTTTAAACACCTAAAAGGACCTTCAAGACACCCAGGGTGTACCCCCATAAGACAATTGTAGATATACATGAAGCATAGAACCAGCTCAACAACATGCAAGAAGAAAAACACATAATGTTTAGCCAAGTAGCCAACAACATCATGAGCTCTGAGTCGTCAATCAAATAAAGTCCAAGAAATATCGGCAATATAAAAAAGTGGCTAAGTAGCCGCATTGTAAAGTTTGAAAATTCATGCAGAAATCATAAATAAATAAAAGATCCTCAGAGCTTCTTCAATCCAATCATAAAATAAGATGTTGGTCCTTGATAAAATACACAAGATTACGAAAGTAAAACACAAAAGTTAACACCACATTCACTCCACATCCTTTCATGGCCGCCAATAGGGGTATTCTACCTCGAGGTTAGTTCCAAGAACACATACACAGGATTGGGTCCTAGACGACACCCAGACTTAGCGTCAACCCTATCATAAATTTTCTAAAGGTGACGGAGTTCTCCCTCCTCCGTTGACACCCCAAGGTGCCACGTACTGCCCTCTGGTTGGTTGCGGGCTGGTGGGGATAATTGGAAAAATTTTCCAAAATTTTAAAAAGATCAAGGGGCAAAAATATGCCGCACCTTTGCCACTGCCCCGTGAGGACACGTGGTAGCCTCTGATTCACTGTGGGCAGGTGAAGGAAAAAGGAAAAAATTTCCCAAACCAAAATTTTTCCAAAAACTTTTCTAAGGCCAAAATGACGGGAAATTTTTGGGTTGTGGTCCTGGCAGGGAAATTTTTCCCAAATTTTCCCACCAAGGCACAAAAACGTCAAAGTGCCATAACTTTTGCTAAGAAGCTCAGTTTTGGGCAAACAAGGACTTTTTGGAAAGATCTCGATGCCCTATTTTTAAAAGATTTTAAATTTTGACAAGTTTTAAGGGGTCAATTTTGCAAAAAGGATCTGTAGGCTCTTAATTAGCCAACTGGCAAGTTTCCAACTTTCAATTTTGATCAAATTAGATCTCCTCCTTCAATCAACATATCAAACAAACATGGAGGATTGGTCTAGGGAGGGTTTAGAATGCTTTAGGAAAGTAATTTTGTTCAATTGATTCCAATTTGGAATTTTGTCCAACAAAAGATAGGAAATGCTTGAGAAAGAGATTAAGTTTAATTTTGTAATGGTTTAAGTTATTCTCTTAAATATTCTTTTCAATTTGAGTTCATTACTAGTATATCATGTTAGATTTTAAGGTTTCCAAGTTGATTGTTAAGTGCTGGTCCAAACTGAGCATTTTATTTAGATTCACCAGTTTTAAAAGTCACAATGGCAGTAATCAAATTTTTAAAGGATCTATTTGTCAATTTTATCATTTAAGTGTGACATATAGTTTCTAAACTAATCCAATGCATTTATTTGTTTCTAAACAAATATTTTCCAATTTAAATTGTAAAATATGATGTCCAAATTTAATATCTTTCAAAGGAGACAATGCAATATAATTCTTACACACGCATTTCTTCTTTTTCCATTTTTTAAAAACAAGATTCCAATCCCAATTTGATATTTCCAATTTTACCACAACATTGCAAATGAGAACTGAACTTGCAATTCTTGTTGACTTTAATTAAACAACTTTACATATTTCAATATTGGAAACCAATAGTAATCATTTAATTTATTTCTTTCCAATGTAAAGAGCAGAATGTAAGTGTCTTTCACATTTCAAATACCAATCTTTCTTCATTAATACAAGTATTTTCTCATTGTAATTAATTATAGAATTCATCCACTACAAAGTGGGAAGGATTACAAATGGATGGGTTTCCACAAGGGACTATCAAACTATATTTTCTTTTGCTCCAGGACAGCAACATGCTCATTTTCTCATTTTCTCCAAATTGATCACAATAAAGAGGGGGAAAGGTAACGCTCTCCACGCAACCAAGACATCCAATGAAAGGAGAAGCATTCATCATTAGCCCTTGAGTCCCAACCAAGATACAATAAAAGGTGCAATTCAACCATGGAAATAATTGGCTTCCACACACAACATTCTTTCACATACACATCTCCATTTAAAACACAACTCAATATAAATTAGTAGTTTACAACTGAAATAGAAAACATTCAAATCACAACTAAGGCTTAATCATGCAAGCCAAAGGAGCAAGGACTATGGGGTAAGCTACTTATGCCTCCCAATTGGAAATTGGGCATCAACCAAATAATCATACCGCCAATATAACATATCATAACCCATAAACCTTATGCATCCTTACCCCTCCTTATGCCCCCCCCCCCCACAAGTAATAAATGCAAGCTATTTATTTTCCATGGTCGATACCAAACCCAAAAATCCCTCCACAAAATTTTGATGCCCATGGCATTTCCCTTATGCCCTCCACAAGAATTCCCCATAGCCTTCTCCTACACCATTCCTAAGGCATTCTACCCAACTAGCCAACAAATAAAACAATGCATGCACCATACACACAACACAATAAGAAAATAACAAAAATAAGGAAGAAATAAACTCCTACCTATCCATGGAAGGATTTTCTCCTCACAGCAAGATTTTAATGTCAAAAACACGGTCCCAAAACAGCAGTGCCAAAGTATTAAATGCTCTCCAATTTCCTCCAAATAAACAATATCTCTAATCACAGAAAAATGTGCCCAAGGATGCATGCAAAACACAGTCCAAAACAGAAAGCTCCCAAGCATGAAAAGTTATCTCCAAAAATTCCTTCAAAAACCAGAGCTCCCATAAGAAAAATGCACCCCAAGGAAGAATGCAAAAATGTTCAACAACCCAAAACAAGGAGAGAGTTTGAATTAAATAGAAGAGGATGATGTGGATCCATGTAGGATGCCACATCACACATCCTACAATTTAAACAAAAAAGACAAAATTCCATTCTCCCAAGCACAATAAAAGAAATGACAAATTAACTTACATACTCCAAAAGAGCCCACACCTCAAGGGACAACTATTTAATAAAATGTAAGACAATGCAATACAAAACAAACAACATGATGAATAAAATGCATTTAAAAGTCACAAATCACATCTCCATCCATAAGTATAGTTGGTATATTAAATTTAGAGGCATGGGACAATTTTTACTAGTCCCAAGAGTCTCCAAAAACAGCCCCCAAGGTCAAATTCGAATTTCCATGGAGGTGGAGTATTTCATACTCCAAATCTGACTTACACAAGCTCTTACAAAATTAAATACAACAGCCATCAAATCTTATAATTACTTCCCATATCCCAATTTGATTTATTTAAAGTTTAACTATATGATTCCCACATTAATCCATCACAATTTTAATTAATTTAAAGGAAAGGAACACATTACTTAATAAAATACATACAACAATAATGAAAAGAAACACATTAATAAAATACACAAACCCACGGTCACATGTAAAGGTAATCCCCCCCATGGGAATCCCTAACAAAATACAACACACAAAACAAGTTTCCATGGTGACCGTGTTGAATTCACCCAGAATTCCTGTTTGGTTAGTCTCCAATCCCTAGATGTTTTTTTGTGATATATTTAAACCTGCAAAATAGAAATACCTCGTTCAGCCTCGTGGCCATATCAGAACGTCCAAAATGAATATATAATATAATCATGAAATCATCTATACATATGAATCACAATAGTCATCAAGGCAATCAATGAAATCATTTACAATTTATATCGACAACTATGTCATCATCAAATAATTTTCCTTTTCTAGGTTTATTCATAATCTCCAAAATCACACGTCTGAATAACTTTCATTAAACATCTATGCCAATAGTATATCATCATCCATATATAAGTGTCTCTAATAATCACCATGCATTATATATGATCAGATTCAACAATAATCCAAGATCTAACATCTAACACCATATTAAATCAAACTATTAAAATATCTATCATAGTCTACAGTGTCATGATCAGTAATAAAAGGTGCCAAAGAAAACTGGGCACTACATTGGTTTCCTACTTCTCACCCACCTGACTCTATCAAAATTAACTTTTAGGCCTTCATGGTGTAGAGGACATTGAGAACTTTCCAACAAGTCTTCTCTCACCCAAATCTGAGCTCCTAATCAAAAGATATGACCATATGAAGTTATTCGGGTCAGGCACTTAGTGCATCTTGCAGTATGCAAGGGTCTATCCATACAGGGGCCATGTGGCAGCCCCGCGCTCATTTGAGATTTTTCCCCTTACCTTCGCTCTTAAAATTACACCCATGAGACACATGGCATCATCCACGGGCTCCCCTATTTTCTTTGTATCCTACCTAAGTCCTTTCTATTGGCGGAGGAACTGTGCCTGACCCAAGATACGTGGTGGCTTTGCGCATGTTTAGAAATTTCCCTTTGAGCCGTGCCTTTGGAATTGTGCAGGTGAGGCACATGGTGAGCTGGCGCATGCTTGGGACTTTCCCTTTAGATTATACCTTTGAATTTTTCATAGGATGATGCATGGAGGATTCCGTGGCTCTGTGTCCTTTGTTGACTCTAACCACCTGGCGGACTAGCACTCATTTGGAAACTTCACTTTGAGCCGTGCCTTTGAAATTACACCAATGAGGCATGTGACACCCTCTGTGGCCCCTTCATACTTATCTAATTTGGGTCCAATGAATACTACCTTTACGGGTAGGAACCCTATCGCCTGTCCCTTAAATTATGACAGCGGGACACGTGGCATCATCTGCGGTAGCTGTTGTTTCCTTTATGTTTTGACTAAGTCTCCTTTCATTTGGCGAGGCCCTATGATTGACTCTGGACACGTGGAGGCTTAGTGTGCACTTGGGAACCCACTATGAATTTTACTTTTGAAGTTGCGATGTGCTGACAAGTGGCTCCTTCCATTGGCCTACCTCCACTTAGACTTTTCAATGGTCATTTCAATAATGTTCGGGTCCTAGAACACGTGGAAGCCTCACACGCATTTTAGTCTCCACTTATGGCCATGCCTTTTGGATTTGTGCCGATGAGACATGTGGAAGCTTTTGATGAATCTTCCATACTTATCTAATTTGGGCTTGCTGCCTTTTAGACCCTGGGATACATGGAAGCTAGGCTCTTGTTTGAGTCTCCACTTTGGGTTATTTTTTAGAGTTGTGTTGTGATGACACGTGACTCCCTTTGCGAGACCTTTGAATTTTCAGCTACTGAATATGTTTCCTTTTAGATCTGGGATACGCGGAAGATTGGTGATTTCTTGGGGTCTCTGTTTTGGATTCTATCCTTGGATTTGCGTCGTTGAGGCACGTGGCACCCTCTGCCGATTCTGCTATGTTTTCACTCATGGACGTGTGGTAGGCTGGTGCATGTTTGGAATCTTTATTTAACTGCACCTTTTGGAATTACGCCAAGATGATGTGTGGCACCTCCATGAGTCTGTTTGTTTTTCCCTGAGCCAACTCATATTCAAATTCTGAGACTTCAAAATTTTTTCTCTAATTTTCTCCCTTTTGTGCACTTTGGGCTCTTTTAGCGCTGCTAGTCTCCTTTGTCGACCCTGCTCTTTAATTGATTCAAGCTTACATGCCCCATTTTTTGTTGGATTCAAATTTGAGACCGCTAGACAGAGCCAAACCTTCTAATTTCCTTATGTGTGGGGTCATGTTTGACCGAACTTACCGAGGGGGAAATTTGGGATAATAACTTGTCCTGCCATCCAAATATCCAGCCATATTTGAATCAACATAGCCGCATAAATAAGTATCTGACCCTCTATAGCATAACTCCATGCCAGATGTATCTCTCAAATACCTGAGAATCCATTGGACTAATTTTTCAGTGTTCTTTACCTCAATTAGCCATAAATCTGCTCACAACTCCCACTGCATGTGCAATGTCTAGTCTAGTATAAATCATAGCATACATAAGACTTCCTACTACTGAAGCATAGGGAATAGGTGCCATGTACTCAACCTCCTTGTGTGATGAAGGACTCTGATCTTTTCTCAAATTGAAGTGTCCAACCATAGGTGTACTAACATGTTTTGAATTATGTATGTTAAACCTTTCCAACACCTTATTGATATAAGCTTCCTGAGAAAAAACAATCTCTTGCTTTTTTTGTCTCGGTGAATTTGCATGCCAAGGATTTTATTTGTAGCTCTCAAATCCTTCATTGCAAATGTGTGAGCTAATCTTTATTTAAGTTTACCAATGTCCTACATACTAGATCCTACAAACAACATATCATCCACATACAATAACAAAATAACATACCTCCCATTTTCAAGCCTTTTGAAATAAACACAATGGTCAAATTCACATCTCATATAACCACACTCATGCAAAAAAATTTCAAATCTAAAATACTATTTCCTTGAAGCTTGCTTGATCCCATATAGGCTCTTTTTCAATCTGCACATAAGTTTCTCCTTACCCTTGACTTCATAACCAAACTGTTGTTGCATATAAATATCTTCCTCCAAATCGCCATGAAGAAAATTCATCTTAACATCAAGTTTTTCTAAATGAAAATCTTGTGTTTCAACCAAACTTAGAACAATACGAATAGAAGTAATTTTAACTACAGGAGAAAAATATCATCAAATTTAATACCAAATTTTTGTACAAATCCCTTTACCACAAGTCTCACCTTGTACATTTTCAGTCCACCCTAGTCTTCCTTGATTATGTAAGCCCATTTGTTCTATATATTTTCCTTACATGCTGGAAACTTGACCAAATCCCATGTTTGATTTTTTTCCAAGGATTCCATCTCCTCATCTATGATATGCTCGTACTGCTCATGGGTATCTACACGCATTGCTTCTTCAAATATTTCTAGTTCACCACTATCAATCAATAATAAATAAGAAAAAGAAGGTGAAGATCTCTTTGGTGGTCTACTTACCCTTTGTGATCTTCTCACTAAGATTTAGGGTGTCTGGGCTCATTATGTGCATGTTGCACATTCATGACAATCTCTGTCAATGACCGACACTGGTCACCTATAACCGACCACAATTCCTCTATTTCTCGACTGACTGTGGTTTCCTTACCCACATTTGTTCAAGGACTACCGATACTGGATCCATTGGCTGTCTATTCTAAATCCAATCGTTTCTGTTGATGTCGATTAGCCTGACCAACATCGGTTTCTGTAGAAACAATGTCAATGTCTGTGGATGTCTGATTTAGGTTTGAAAGTTGATTTTCCTTCAAAATCTCATCAACCTGTTCAGTTTTAGGCACCAAAACATGATCCATGTACATTTTTTTTCATCCTAATAAACATCATGAATCCTAACAGTCTTAGAATATTCTAAATCCTAAAATCGATATTCGAAATCACCATAACCATAATCAATGAAAGTACATTTCTTAGATTTTGCATCCCAAATCTTCTTATTTTCCCTATCAACATGCACAAAATTGTTTGACTTAAAAATCTAAGAAAATAAAAATCTACCTCTTTTGTAGACCAAACTTCTTCTGGTATTCCATCATCTAGTGTTGTTGAAGGTCCACGATTGATCAAGTACACTGTTGTATCCACTAATCATGCCCAAAAATTCAAAGGCAAGCCGACATGTATCCTCATGCTTCTATCATATTTCATGATTATCATGTTCATTCTTTCTTCAACTCCATTCTCCTGTGGATTTCTAGGAACCATTCTTTCTCTTCATATCCCATTCATTGAACAATAATCATTAAAAGCCTTGTTACAGTACTCACCACCATTTTCAAATCTAAGGCACTTCAATTTTAAGTTTGTTTCACTTTCCACAAGGTATTTCCACCTTTTAAAAGTCTCAAAAACATCAAATTTATGCTTAATACAATACATCCATAACTTCCTTGTGGCATCATCAATGAAAGTCATATAATATTGGGATCCTCTAATAAAAGCTACCTACGCTGGTCCCCACACATCTGAGCGTACAAACTCAAATTTATGCTCCTTTGTTGACCCAACCTTGAAAAATATCACTCTCTTTATCTTTCCAAATATGCAATGCTCTCAAAATTCAAGATCTAATTGTTTCAAATCTGATAGCGTACCCTTCTCCTTTAAGATCTGCATTCCTTTTTCACTCATATGGCCTATCTGATTATGTCACATGGTTGCATCTGAATCTGTAGTAGATAACATAGAAAAGGAATCAGTAACATAGGTAGACATATATAAAGTTCCTACCTACTTTCCTCTTACCACAACAAGAGATCCCTTGGTAACATTCCAAGATTCGGCTGTGAATGTAACCACACATACAGATTCACCTAGTTTCCCTAAAGATATTAGATGTCTCTTGAGGCTTGGAACAAGCCTCACATCCTTCAATACCCATGGATTTCCATTCTGTAACTTTAGATGAACACCACCTTTACCAGTAATATTGCATGGCTCATCATCTCCTAAAAAAACTTGTCCAAAATCACCTTGAACATAATTTTTGAAATAACCCTTATTAGGGGTAGCATGGAAAGAAGCTTCAAAATCTAAAACCCAAGATTCTAATTTATTATCCAGGGAGAGAATAAAGGCATATTGATTTACCTCACTTGCAATATTCTCCTCTTTACCTTTGTCTTTACCTTTGTTTAATGTATTCTTTTTTATTTTCCTTGGACCAACACTCCTTTACGTGTCCTCTCTTTCCACAATTCTAGCAAAGTAAATCTCTGTACCTGGATCTAAATCTTCCATTTCTTGACTTTAGTCTCCCATTCTTATTTCTCTTTGATGATCTCTCCGTAGATCTTCCCCTGATTTATACTGTTAAAGTGTTTCTAGATCATGCTTCTCTTAAGCGTTTCCTACGTATTTCCTCATTAAGGATTACACTAACCACATCATCGAATTTCAAACCTTTAGAAGCAGACATTGTATTGTTACTAATAACCATTACCAAGTTCTCTCAACTATCTGGAAAAGAGCATAAGAATAAAATTACTTCCAATTCATCATCAAATGGAATTTCTACTAATTTTAATTGATTTACAATAGACTAGAAATCATTCAAATGATTAGATATAGATCCACCTTCTTACATCTTATAATTAAACCATTTTTTCATCAAATAAACCTTATTCAAAGCACTATGAGTTTCATACAATTTTTTTAAAGATTTCATCAACTCTATTGTGGTTTTTACATCTGTAAAATTCAAAGCCACTGATGTTGTCAGGCTCAATCTTATATATCTCAGAGTCTTTCTATCAAGAACCTTCCATTCTTCATCAGTCATCGTGTCTGGATGTCCATGCTCATCCAATGGTAAGTATATATCCTTCTTATACAAATAATCCTCCACCTGCATCTTCCATAGTTGATAATTATGACTGTAAAATTTCTCTACTCAGTATTTTCTATATTTTGTCATTTCTCTTCACCCACTCAATCAGAAAGCCCTCTATGAGTAAATATTTTCAACACACAAAAACCTCCAAATAAATCTTTGATACCATTTGTTGGGGTTAAACCATATAACAGTGTTGCACATATCTATAATTAGATAAAGCATACAAGCAATGAATGCGGAAATAACCAGAAGATGAAATAAAACAAGAGAAAAATAACACTAGATTTAACGTGGTTCACCCAGTGTGGGTTACATCCACCATGAAATGACCAATATTATTATTTAGTGTTTTACAAAGGAAATACAATGAATATTTGTTGTCTTTCAACACCTCACAAGATGTTCAATTTTTTTCCCTCACTCGACTACTCTTTCTTGCTCACCAAGAAAACTAACATGCAAAACAAAATTGCTATTTTCTTCTCTCATACCCTCATATAATGTATACATACATACATACATACATACATACATACATACATACATACATACATACATACATACATATATTCTGGGCAACTAACTATGCTTTTACAATCAATAAATCATCTTTAAAGCAAGAGATTTATTCTAATTCTCATTTAAAGAACAAATCACCGTCGCACAGGTGATCGATGGAGGTTATTTCCTAGCCGATGTCGGTCACTTCTTAACTGATGTTAGTTACCTTTTGACTAATGTCATTTTCCTCCTGAATGATGTCAGTCACTGTCAAAACTAGCAACATGTAAAACCAATATTTGTGTGAAGTAATTAAGCTCCACACTCAAAAAATTTTGTCAGGAAAGTTGTTTCACCTCAATAGGGAACACTTTAGGAAATTGTTTGGTTATCGGCCCAAAGATAGAGTATTTTGACCATACAACTTTTTCCTTAATTTTGATTGATATGGAATTTTTTTTAAAACTTTCTAGCCACCTTTGAAAGGGTAGAAGATAGAATTTGGACACAAAACTTAGACTACGAATGATTTCCATTCAAGTGTTGTACACATTTCTCTCTTGGTCATCTAGCTTATGAATGTCTTAGGGAAAGTAAACATGTAAA
Organism: Taxus chinensis; assembly: GCA_019776745.2. Classification (NCBI taxonomy): domain Eukaryota; kingdom Viridiplantae; phylum Streptophyta; class Pinopsida; order Cupressales; family Taxaceae; genus Taxus; species Taxus chinensis. Next base: position 130,958,932 of record CM034148.1, read on the forward strand.
GGGTAGAATATGTTGATGAAATAACTCTAATCCTATCCACCTGGTTGTTATGAAGTTAACAGATAGTGATTCATATGTTGAGCTTGACTCGGATAAGGAAGAAGGGCTTCTTCCTAGCTGGAACGAAACATTGCAACAAGATCTTCATAGTTCTATGGTTTTGGAGGTTATGGAATAGGGAACATGTTCCCAACCCATCAATGCATTTGAGAACCAAAATCCCAAAAAGAATATAGAAGTGATTATTCCAATCCATAGTGAAAATGTTAATATGAATATGGAAAGGGATTGGATGGTTGTGGCTTGAAAAAAGAAGGGGAATAAATCTCCCCTTAAGATGCACTTAAGATCCACTATGAAGAGGTTACCAAGATGAATATCTTTAAGTTTTGATCTTCTTGTGCTGCAGGTTTGAATGTGTCACTAGTTTGTATGGGATGTTTTTTTTATGTACCTCTAGTATAGGATTCCTCATTTAATCTTCATTGTTTCATCTTTTTGTCTAATATATGTACGGGGTATGGTCCCCTTAAGCCTCCTTTGCCTATAATTAAAAAATAATAATGAAGATAAAATAACAAAGCTTGGTCATGAGGATATACCACATTTAGCAAAAAATATCAAAACTATTCTGACATTAAGGACGAAATATAGCTTGATTATCCATCAATATGCCAAATAATTATTTATTTAATAATTAAGAAACAATTGATTCTTTAAACGATGCAAACCAAGATTCTGTTATTGAAAGATTCGAATAATTCCAACTACTTAATTAAGATTAGTTTTCTTCAAAGTGAATGCAAAAATAATGATTTCATTTAAAATTTAAAATAATTAACATAGAAAAGGAATAACCTAAAAATTATGCATTTCCTCCAATTATCTATCCAACCCTAGATTGTTCACCAAGAACATTCTCAACAGGTGTATGATCATTGTTGTTTCTATAAAGCACATGAATTACCTTTCCAAATTTCAATTGTTATCTTTATAAAATTATGTGATGTGTGCCAATGATGACTAAAATATGAAGAAGAAACACAAATCATTATGTAACTTATTTTGTATATCTTCCCTAATTCTCGTATGATTCTTTGGAATCTGTGGAAAAATTAGCTCTCCATTTTTTCATTCAAATACCTTGAGTTAGTAAAATAGATAAAGGATTCATTTTCATCATGATCAAATCCAAAAATATTATTAAATGTTATTGTTTAGTTTAATGGATCACTTTATTTAAGTATCCAATGAATTAAAAACATGAACGTCTTTTTGATCATTTAATATATCCTACCACGTTAACCATAAACATTTTGTGACGCCATATAAGGAATTATATTGGATTTTATATGGTTTTTGGTAACATATTAATTTCAATATATCATTATTATTATGCCAATTGGAGTGATATCCACAATGGAGGTGGTCAATGTTACTAACACAATCAAGTAAAATACCATGTACAATTATTTCTAAATAATTTCATTATTATCCAAAATAATATATGCCTCAAACCCCAATATATATAATGAGATATTTAAACTAATATGGGATACATCACAATGGAAATTCATTCTTAATAATATAATGGTTGATTGGTTTCTTCAAAATCTGAAATTGCTTTCATTGAAGATCTTTATAAAAAGATTGCTCACTTGTAATAGCCTTTGCATCACTTTTTTTTTAAAATGTGAAGGTTAACATGAAAATTATGTGTGAGAGAGAAATAAAATCCTCTTCACCCTCATATTTGTTAGAAAAGAAGGAGACTCTTGTATGGTTCACGTATGATTTTTGTTTTTCCTTTTTCATCTGACACACCACGGTTCAACCATTTATGTCATCAAGTTCCTTGGATTCTTGAGATGCTAGAATAACTATTTCCATTTTCTTTATGGGTTGGGATTCATCATGAAATTTCATACTCACATTATAATTTATTTATAAACCTTATTAATGCAGAGGGAATGGATTTTGTTGTATTAATGCGCATATTCTAACAAATTTTGGAAAAACAGTAAACATAGAATGCATCTGATTTGTCTATGGTGACCCCAAATAGACTAACGTTGTTAACCTAGAAATAAATTCCATCAGCAGTTAACCATAAATTAAAAATACCCAATGAATTTTGAGCCAATTTGTAAATTAGGTATGGTATTACCAACATGTCGAGGCAATCATAGTTAACTTTTATAAATTCTTTGTTCGATTCTCCAACATTCTTGAAAAAGAAATGAGTGAGAGACGATTATATTCCTCTTCCCCCTCCCATTTGTTAGAAATGCAGATCTTCCATTTCAACGAGTTTTATTTGATAATTTGAATGGTTTTATTTGGAAAATAAGATTTAAAATATTTTAAGAAAACAATAAAGATGGAATTTAAAAACAATTTGAACGGTTTTTTATTTTGAAAATAAGATTAAAATTATTTTACAATGACAATGTCAATGAAGATAGGAGTTAGAAAAAAAATAGACTTTAGAAAGGTCTATTGGCCAATAAGACCATATAGAAATGTATGCATAACAATATTCATACTTCTAAATAAACATTATAAAATGCACAAGATCATATTAAATTGTCTAATCTGATTGTATAGTCTATCATAGTCCAGTTGTTCTATTTGTCCATATTTACAATCTTTCTAATTTTATTGTTCCTCATGATCTTCCTCCCTCTTGGACTTACAATATTATACATCCCATATTCAAATCTGGAGATTCTCTTAAACCAGGGAACTACCATACCATCATGATTGAGCATACTTTGGCTAAGCTTTTTGTTACAATACTTGATGATTATATCTCATAATGGGTAGAAAAGAAACGGATCCGGGTTAAGTGCACCAAGTTGGGGGGCCAAAAGGGGGTCTTAAGTAGACACATTTTTATGGAAAAAAAACATCTTGTATGAGTTTTTCAAAATAGTCACACTCAAAATTGGAAGATGTTGTAGAAATATGAATCGTATAATTTTGAGTGCAGTTTCTAAGATACTAAATTTTATTGAAAATGGATAAGTTTAAGTGGCTCAAACAACTAAAATACCGACAGATGCTCCTGTTTTTGTTAAAAAACATAATAGAGTGACTTTTTTTCCCCCCACCATTTTTTGAGCACAATTTAGTATTTTTGAAAACCCTTTGGTAGAAAGATAGCTAGGAGCATCTAGTTTGGGCTCCATTTTTTTTAGATTTTTTTAGCGAATATTTTTTTATTTATGATTTTTTCTAGTACAGAGAATTTTATGTTTTGAAAAATAACGGAGCTCTGACCATGCACCCCTCCCCCCCCCCCCCCCCCCCCCAACTACCTCAAAAAATATCAAAAATTAGATTTTTTTTTTGAATATGTATAGCATTATGCCTAGTTTGAGCTAGTATAATTTTTTTAAATATCGATCACCCAAAAAAAAGATACACCATGAAAGATAAACATATTTACACTTCAAAAAATAGCTATAAAAAGGCATAGTTAGAAAATAAATAATATGAAAAACCTTATATTAGTCAAAAAAATTGAAAAATTATATTTTTAGAAAGAAGAAACTCTTCTCTACGTGATGGTATGATTTTTTTTAAATGGGTCGATTGTTTTATTTTGATTTATCATAGAGGAAGTGGAATTTTTACATTTTCTTACAAAAACACATTGTTTTTTGTGTTTGTACAGGTCCATGCCTCAGGCTTGGGGATTCAAAATAGATACCAAGCCTTGAGTCATGGCTTGGAAAAAGAGAAAATACAAAATGCGTACACGTTATATAATGCATACACGTTATATAATGCGTACATGTTACATAAGAAATTAGGGTCACTCTGCACCTTATGGAATTAGTCTCATAGCCCCATGAGTCATGGTTTAGGAGATAGTTTTTTAAAGTATAATCCGGTTAGTACATAGGTAATTTTTTAGGATTTCAACATTCAGCCTAAAGCTTTTAACATTTAAATTTTACAATCGAAACCCTAAACCATAGGCCATAAACCTAAACACTAAACTATAAACCTTGAGCCCTAAACCCTAAACCCTAAACCTTTAACCATGATCCCTAGACCCTAAAACCTAAACTCCTAAACCCTAAACCTTTTAAACATTTTCCCCTTACACGTGAACCCTAAACCCTGAGCCTTAAGCCCTAAACCCTAAGCTATAAGCCCTAAACCCTAAACCTTAAAACATGAACCATGAGCCCTAAATGTTAAACCCTAAACCCTAAACCATAAAAACTAAATCCTAAACCCTAAACCCTAAACCTTAAACACTGAATCCTAAACTCTAAACCATAAGCCTTGAACCCTACACCCTTATCCCTGAGCTCTAAAATCTAAAACCTAAACCCGAGACCATATACCCTAAGACCTAAACCCTAAAACCTAAACCCTAAAACCCTAAACCCCGAGCCCTAAACCATAAACCCTAAACCTTAAGTCCTAAACATTAAATCATAAACCCTAAACTTTGAACCCTGAACCATAAACCCTAAAACCTAAACTGTAAACCATAAACCCTTACCCCTAAACACTAAATCCTTAACCTAAAATCCTAAACCCTAAACCTTAAACCCTAAATCCTTAACCTCAATCCGTAAACCCTAACTATAAACACTAAACCCTAAGCCCTAAACCTAAAACCTAAATCCTAAGATTAACCCTAAACCTTGAACCCTAAACCCTAAATCCTAAACCTTAAACCTTGAACCATGAGCCCTAAACCTTTAACCCTAAACCCCAAACCATATTTCATAAATATTTCCTAGTCTCGTGCCTAGAACCATCATTGAGTCTGCTTATAGAACTGCCTTGTTTATGAAAGATGGGACAAGTAAATAAATGGATATGACATCAACCTTGTGCCTTTTAATGCATATATTACGCATCTCTTCCAAACTTTTTTCTCCCCACATATACTTGCACTCTTGAATGTAAATTTATTCACACTCTGAAAGAAATTTCACATTTCTCATATTTCCATGTATGGTATTATGCAAACTAGGATGACCCATTAGAAGCTATAAAAAATAACCATCACAACAAAAAAATTAATCTTAAAGGAAACAAAAAGAATATAGAGAATATATCAATGTAGAGGTGTAGGATCATAATTGAATTTCCTGTAGTATCCTCTCCTCCAGAGAAAGATAAAGTTCAAGTGTTCTAATAGAATGGATAGTAAATTTTACAGAACTTCCTGAAGATTTCAAAATAAGCATAGAAAATAGGGGAATGGATAAGAACACTAAGGGGTAATCAATCGCCTAGTAAATATTTCTTGTTTAGTTCTAAATGGGAGTTACCTAGCCTACGACTTAGTGACCTTCCATTCATTGATAATTCCTTATATGATAAACCCAGGGGTGTTTTCAAAATCCCCTGAACAAAAAATAGGGGCAGTCATCAATCCTAGTGAAGGGTGTGATGTGTTTTCCAATAAAATTGAAATTCATATAGATTTAGAGGTCATAACACGAATTTAGAAATATTTGTATCATTATAAATGGAAGCCAAGTAATAGTGTCTCCCTGTAGATCCAAGGATTGATGACTACTATGGTCTTTGGAAGGATTGGATAGTGAGGAATATGACATTTCCCTCCTTCAAAATATCAACAGATGAAAGATATAAAATTGTGATGGATCTCTTTGAATGTTCTACCTACAAAGTCAATGAACCCTGAACTTTGTGACCTAAACCCTTCACCCTCAACCATAAGACCTAAACCCTAAACTATAAACCCTAAATCCTAAAACAAAAATAAAAAATACTAAACCCTAAACACTAATTACTAAACCCTGAAACCTAAACCCTAAACCCTTGACCATTGACCATAGAACCTAAACCATGAGCCTTAAGCCCTAAACCCTAAATACTAAATCTAGAGCCCCGAGCTCTAATCCCCAAACCTTAAACCAGTAACTCTGAACCCTGAACCTTAAGCCATAAACCATGAACCATGAACCCTAAACCCTAATCCCTAAACCATAAACCATAAACCTTAAGCCTTGAACCCTACACCCTAATCCTTGATCCCTAAACCCTAAACCTTAAACCCTAAGCCCTAAACCCTAAATCTAGAGCTCTGAGCTCTAACCTCTAAAACTTAAACCCATAACTAACCCCTAAACCTTAAACCTGTAACTCTGAACACCAAACCCTGAGTCATAAACCGTAAACCATGCACCCTAACCCCTAAACCCTAATCCATTAGCCCTGAGCCCTAAGTCATAAACCCTAAAAATTAAGGCCTAAATGTTAAATCCTAAAGGTCCCTAAACCCTAAACCCTAAAAACTAAATCATAAACCCTAAACCCTTACCCCTAAACCCTAAACCCTAAACACAAAGCACTGAATCCTAAACCCTAAGCCCTAAACTCTAAACCCTAAACCCTAAGCCCTAAACACTAAACCCTAAACCCTTAACTCTATTACCTAAACTCTTAACCCTCAACCCTTAACCATGAGACCCAAACCCTAAATTATAAACCCTAAACCCTAAAAAAATGAACCTTAAACTCTTAACACTAAAACCTAAATCCTAAACCCTAAACCCTAAACCCTTAACCTTAAATTCTTAGACCTAATCGCTAAGCTGTAAACCCTAAACACTAAATCCATAACCCTAACCTCTAACCCCTTAAACCTCATATATTTCTAGTAGGTATCATGAGTGAGTTCATTTTTTGAATATCTTAGGACCATATTTCCTAGTCTTGTGTCTAGAACCATCATTAAGTCTTCTTTTACAACTACCTTATTTATGAGCTCAGTGGGAATTTCCCTCCTTCAAAATATCAATAAATGAAAGACATCAAATTTTGATGAATCTCTTTGATTTTTGTTCCTGCGAAGTCGATGAACCCTTTTTCAGTTGAATACTCTCTGTCAATACTAATAGGAGTGGGTAAGACACAAAACGTTACAGTGAGTGAAATAGTTCGCATGCAATGGGCATTTCCCTCCTTTAAAATATCAGTATATGAAATGCATAAAATTGTGATGACTCCCTTAAATGTTCTGCCTACAAAGTAGATTAACCTTTTTTAGTTGAATACTCTTTGTCAATACTTATAAGAATGGGTAAGACATAGAACATTATTGTGACTAAAATGGGTGAGCCTAATCCATGAGCCTTAAATCCTAAACCCTAAACCCTAACCCCTAACCCCTAACCAATAAACCCTAAATCTTGAGCCTTAAACCCTAAACCTTGAACCATGACCTTTAAACCTTAAACCCTAACTCCTAAACCCTAAACCCTAAATCCTTAACCCTATACCTTAAACCCTGAGCCCTAAACCCTAAACCCTATACCATAAACCCTAAGCCCTAAACCCTAAACTCTAAGCCATAAATCCTAAACCATAAACCAAAAACCAACAACCCTATAACCTAAACCCTGACCCCTAAACCATAAACCTTGAGCCCTAACCCCTAAACCAGAAGCCCTAAACCCTAGGCCATAAGCCATAAGCCCTAAACCAAAACCCTAAACCTTGAACCCTCAAATATAAACCCTTAACCCTAAACCCTAAAAACTAAACCCTAAACCCTGAACCCTCAACTCTTAACCCTAAACCCTAAACCGTGATCCCTAAACACTAAACCCTAAACCTTAAACCCTAAACCCTGAACCTTAAGCCATAAACCCTAAACCCTCAACATTGACCCCTAAACCCTAAACCTTGAACCTTGAGCCCTAAACCCTTAACCTTGAACCATAAACCCTAAAATCTAAACCCTAAACCATGAACCCTAAGCCCTGAGCCCTAAACCCTAAACCCTAAAATATGAACTATGAGCCTTAAACACTAAACCTTAAACTCTAAACCTTGAGTCCTAAACCCTTAGCCCTAAACCCTAAACCCTAAATCATAAACCATCACCAAAAGGAAAGTCCTAAAAAAGATCATTTAGTGTGTTTCAATGTGTAGGGAATAATGTTTAAGGTGATTGTAGACACCAAATTTGTGTCTTACGACCCCTTGTGCCCCGCATCTCATTTCGTAACCTAACCTCATCACCTAAACCTTACACAATTATTTATTAATTACCTTATAATTAATAAATCCACATCGCCATACCTACCACCTCATTTTTCCACCTCATCATGACCTAGTCCTAACCCTAAACTAACCTAATTAAGACCTATAACTTGGTCTACATCCACACCCATGACGAATGACTCCTCACTCGCACCCAAAACCGACCTCGTAATAACTTGACCAAGCCCGCAATTAATCCCTCGGGAGAAAAGGAGGGAAAGTTGGCTATTTTACTCAAAATAGCCCACTTTGACTGAACCGATACCGGTTTCTACTCGACTGCCATCGGTTACGTAACCACCATCGGTTCCCTGTAAATGACCTCCTCCAACCAGAAACAAGGGTCGGAGGACTTTTTGATTAATCAGGATCATCAGAAGTTATCGAAAGAATCCGGATTTTACTTGGCCGAGCAGAGACAAGTGAAGAAAAAAGAAGAGTTTTCAAAGAAGGATATCAAGCCCAGGACTGCAACTGAGTAACCAGAGCCTTGTGACACTCATCTGATCATCAGGAGGGGAGATATCTCATCTTCTGATTGTCAGGTCATCCTACCTGAGTTCTGCCTTTTTCATCACAGTCCTTGATCCTGCGTCCTCATCAATAATCAGTAGTCCTTCCAAGACAAAAAGGAGTTCTTCGCAGTCGATCTGATCTCTCTCTACAATATGCACACACCCTCTCTACATTCAACAGGTATTCCTCCTAACCCTAACCCTTATCTGTTTCTCAAAGGAATGAAAGGATAGAAGTAACTATATTCCCAAAGGCTGAAACATTCCGCGCGAAACATTTTGGCACGCCCGGTGGGACCCATTTCGGGTTTCTTTCTTTCTTGCTTGCTTTCATATAGGGAGCATATTTTCTGTTTTCTCCTTCTAAAGATATTCACAAGGTATTTTGTTATTTTGGTAAAAGAACTTGCTTTACTTTTACATCTTTGCATTAGTGAAAGTCATCTCTTTTGCTTCATCGAATATCATTTTCGATTTGGGTTTAAAACACATGCATCACATTCTTGCTTGTTGTTTTCAATTCTAGTGAACATAGATTAAGTAACAGGTCGTACATGTGGGGGTGATATCCACGGTATTGACAAGAAATTAATCTTATTTTCACTGCACAACACATACCGAATCATGACATAAACAACACAACAGCTCAAACATCCCCCCTTTTCCACGGTATTCCTCCGCCTGATTGAGGTAACCTTATAAGCCAAAACAAACTTGACATTTCCCCTAAGTCTTTTTTTTAGGATTGACATCACCTTGTGTCTAAGGCATAAGCCCACAATAATTAAAACTAATCCTAGGGTTAGTCTCTGGATTTGCATGTGCATCTTGTTTGTTTTCAGTTTTGTTTCTCTGTCATACACTGTTTTCTGTGATCACTTCAGAACAATTTGATAAATGTACTAAGCATTGTTAAACTTAAATCAGTAGCTTCTTACAGTTTCTTATACTAGTCCTATTATACCGACATCGGTTAATTGACTGATGCCGGCTATAGTCTAACCGACATCGGTTAGCAAACCGATATCAGTTACTGTCTTTCACAGTCCCTGACAAACCAACAACCTACCAATTTCACCATTCTGAGGTTGTTTCTGTTCTTGATAGATTGAAACCCTACTGTGTACTCTTTTCCATGGTTTTTATCACTCAGAAGCAAGCCGCCGCCATGGTTTCACATGCTTGCTCTGTGCCTTTGCCTGAATCACCCCCTTCACATTCTATAGGGAACCCTACGGACACCAGTGAGGTTCCTAAAATTCCTGTAGGAGATAAAGAATTTGCGAAATTTTTGGATGCTAATCCTAGCACTGTACAATACTATTTGCCTCATGCCCCTGACTGTACACCCGATGGTCAAATCCTTGTTGGCATGCCTATTAGTATAGCTGCTCATTTAGCTCCTTCTCCGCCTGATAACTCCACTTTGCCTGCTGCATCCTTAGCCCCGTCTCCCAATCCAGCGGCTTCAGGGGTTCATACGAAACAGATTGGATTTCCTTTGGTTAATCTTGGGCCCCACATATCATAACCACCGACTGCTCCTACCTTGTCTCTCTTACAGACTGCTCCGTTCATGACTTGCTCTCTACCACCTATCCACATGAGCTTTCCTTCTCAAGCTCCGCCCACCTTTTCATTTCCACACACGTATCCAGTGACCTCAACATCTTATATAGGACATCCCTTTTTGTTCACCTCAACATATTCGTCCTCAATACCTTATCAACATTTAACGCCACCATTGTCTAGTGGAGGCCCTTGGCCCAATTTTCCTCCGTTTACCACAACCGCACCATCATCTCATCCAACCAAGGATTTCATCAAACAAATGATGGACAAAATGCAAAATCTGGAGCCTTCTGTTTCAGGAAGTCGTAGTGCCTTGACATACGAGCAAGTTTGTCGGGAGCCTATCCACCCTTCTGTCCCCCTTCATTCATATCCTCCTCAATGGGAATTACCAAAATTTACTTGTTTTAATAGTAAGGAGGATCCTCAACAACACTTGCGATCATTTAGACATGCCTGCTATCTAATTACTCATGACGATGCCTTACTACTCCGCACCTTTCCCATGTCCTTATCAGGACCCGCCTTGGAGTGGTACAGTGCTTTAACCCAGCACTCAATCTTCTCTTTTAACCAACTAGCCCAATCTTTCTTGGATCATTTCTATATTAACATTGCCAAGAAAGTATCTATCACCGACCTCTATGCCATCCGACAATTTGAAGACAAATCTATTGCAGATTTTTTTGGACGATGGCGGGGCCTTATCAACCAACTTACATATGCCTTGCCTCAGGCCGAACTTATCGAAATTTTTACGCGGGCCTATGCTAAGCACATCTCTCCTACCCTCCAAATTTAAACTTTCCACACATTTGACGAGGCCTTTACTATGGCTCGAAAACTAGAGATTCGAGCCTTAGAAGAAGAGAAATTGCGGTTGCGCAAAAAAAACCCCAATTTTCGAACTCCAGATTCCATCAATAAACCTAACACCACCACTCCTCACACATCCACTTCTTCGAAATCAAAAGGAGCTGTCCATGCGGTGATGGTCAAATTTCAAGCACCGTCTAATACCCCACCAAAAACCGCCTATAAGAATAAAGCCGAGCCCATCAATTACACTCCCTTGGGAGAAACTTATGGTGTCACTTTGGAAAAATTTCTCAAAGCTAGAGCTATTACCTTGCCTCATGTTAAACCTCACTCCGGTTTGACTCCACCCATGCTATACCTTCCTGGTACAAAGAAAATGACTTCTGTAACTTTCACCGCGTAAAGGGACACAGTCACGAAAACTGCAAGATGTTGAAAAACATAGTGCAGGAAATGGTTGATGCAGGGGATATAACCCTCGATAACCCTAACGCCCCTGCTAACAGAAATTTGAAAATATTTAACAAACCATTCCCGAATCACTCTTCTAACAGTAACATAAACCAAGATATCTTAGCCGAGGAGAGTGTTCATGAAATCCATGCAGTTTTCGACTCTCAACCAAAAGCCTCTATTGAGAAAATTCTGAATCAAGCTTCATCACTAACGTAGGAACCTGAACCCCCTTTATCACCATCAAGACAAGATGAAGTCCTTTCCGTTCTATTACCCATCGAGGAATTAACCACCCCGAGGTCTCTTCTCACTGATAAGCCTTCTTACACCGCATCCTTGCAAGACTGTGAGCGGATGTTATCTAACTTATCCATTTCCCAAACGTCTCATTCTACCACTCTTGCTGCACAAGAGGAGGGCTCACCACTCCTTTTGTCATCCTTAGACGAGAAACCTCTTGCACCGACATCACCAAATTCTTTAATCACGACGGATCCTATCAAACATGCCCTCCTACCTATTAGTTCTTCATCGCCTAAATCTTTTCAGCAACCGGTTGACCTCTTAATACCCATTGATACAGTGCCTCATCTACCCCTTGTATCACACCCGCAGAGGACCGGAATCACAACCCACCTTTCTTCCATACAAAAGTTCCAATTCACACCTGAATACTGTCATTCCCCAGAAGATAGACGAGTCCTATGGGAACATTTGAGTACCCCCTATTCTACTCAAATGCAGATGACCGATCCAGATGCCTCTACCATATACCCGAAGTGTTTACAGAAGCTTAAAATGCCTATGTCCTCATCTTCACCCCCCTCATCTCTACCAAGTATCTCATCCACCTCTATTAGCCTAACCAAATCTTCCCCTACGCTTGGGACCTCACCAATACCTAGTCTAACACACCCACCTAAGCGGATAGATTTATCCAAAAATAAAGCCGTCCATCCACTTAGGAGACAAACTCAATCTCCTCAACCTATGCCTCTATCACAACTAAAACCATTATCGTCAAACCTACCTTCCATATTGGGACCTCATCCCTCCACCTTGCATCAATATATCATACCTCCTACGTTTTCTCTAAAACAACCTACGCCTTCTGCACCCATACAGAGATCCAAGGGTATATCAACATCGTCACCCCACGTATCCTGTCCACCCATCAACCCTAAACAAATTTCATCATCAAAGGATTTTTTTGCTATCACTCCTCTTTTTCCGCCATTGTTTCCTAATACCACGTTACCTGGAGCCTCATCATCTAACCAGCTAAACGTAGCTCCTACGCCAAAGAAGCCACGTTTAGTTAAAACCCATTATCAAAATTCCTTGGCTAAACCTCCACCCATACAAATCAATCATACCCCGTCATTATCAAAAACTACCCAGTCAGTAGCCTCATCTTCCTCTGACTTTGACCCACTCAAAGGGTCTTATGCCAAAATCCTTGCTATGTTGGTGGAGAATGCGACCATTTCCCTACCCCCACTTAGACCTTATGACCCATCTAAACCCCGACCTATAGGTTATGATGAGTCTAAAATCTGCGCTTACCACCGCACACCAGGACATGATGTAGAGGGATGCAAATCTTTGAAAGCCATCCTTCGTCAGTCACCTCTCTCAGATAGAAAGGTTAAGAAAGACAACTTACGAAGGGAGAGACCTTTAGCTTCAATTCCCTCTCCTATACCACCTATCCCCACCTCACCAATATCTATCATTATTACAACCCCACCTCTCGAAGACCATGATTTATCCTGCCCATCTTCCTCCTCTCATGTTCACGAGATCAACATGATTAGTGTTGCTACTCGAGGGCAGAAAAACAACGAGAAAGCGAAAGAAAGCAAACCTGCGTCCTCTCTTTCTCCATCCACCATCCCGATCGCACCACCACCTAAAGTGGTTATTCTTGGACCCGCTTACCCCGTCTCTAATGGAGTTGCCCACCGAACCATGAACAAACAGCTTCACTAATCACCTGTAAAAATGACACTGTATGATCTCATTCAGACTTCTGAATCTCATCGACAAGCTCTCGTTGAAATCCTTCAAGGGATAGAGGTCTTACCTAATGAAACCTTGTCTGTTACCTCCATTTTAACACCCAATCACGTCGCTTGCCTCACCAAACAATCTACCGCCCCAACCACTTATGTCTTTGTACCACAAGTCATTGCTGTCAGTTTCTCCAAAGACAAAATTGTTGACTTTGGTGCGGAAGATCCTAACCCCGCTCTTTTCATCTCAGCTTACGTCCGGGACATTCGGGTACGTCGTGTTATGATTGACGGGGGTGCTAGCATAAACATAATCTCTTCAAAATCCTTCCAACAAATGAATATCCCTTCTAGCTGCATGTGTGCTAACCCCATCATGTTGCGGTCATTCAATGATGCTATTACCTCTACCTTAGGCACCATGATCCTTAACATTCATGTAGGACCACGTACTTTACCCGAACTCTTCTATGTCCTTGAGGGAGAGTTCCAATACAATATTTTGCTAGGCCGCCCTTGGATCTGGGCTATGGGATGCATTCCCTTCACCTTACATAGATGCATAAAATTTGAGTACGAGGGGAAGTTCTACACCGTAAAATCTGATCCTCCCCCCTTCAAAACCTACAATATGTTATATCGCCCTAATGATGTGCTTGTACCAGTCAAGACACCCATTCATCCAACCCAACCATCCATTTCAACCACACCTCTACCATCCACTTCAACCACACCTCTGCCATCCACTTCAACAGTACCTACACCTTCAACCAATGAAACCGCCATTACAAATACCACTTCCTTTCCCGCAGCTAACATCCCAACCTCAGACCCCTTAGTAGATGTTTTTCAATGCCTTACACTGGGGGAGTATCACCTATATAACGTTAGTTCTTTCCATACCCCACATGAGTATGGACAGTTACATGCGCATCCTACCTATGACCGCCGTGTGGGGGAAGTAATCCCCTACGGACCACCTCATTGCTGCACCAACCTAACGTATGGGGGTGTTGATGCATCCTCCGTTACCCCTGAACCTCCTCTTGGTGTGGTTCCTTTCCAATCCAATTTTCAATACCTGAAAAATCGTCATTTTTCCCTCACCTTCTTGACTCGTTGTGTTTGGAAAGGCTTTGGTTTTGGTCTTTATGAACAAGGCCGACATACAATCATTCCCATAACTACACGCAAGCACAATGATCGTAGTGGTCTCGGATTTCCTGGAACACTTACACCAAAGGAACCTCGTGTCAGTTGTCTCCTGGAAGATGATGACGTCACCCCTACCGAACCATCATCGCCCATTTTTCCATCATCACCCACAGAGTCGATAGATCCTGAATCTATCCCTCCTAACTTTTTTTTTTCATAAATGCTATCTTCCTAGGTCCTCTCACTTATCAACGCGATAATGAGGACCCCTCTTCTATCCCCCTTCTGTATCCAGACATGATTGAAGAGGACTCGCCTTCAATTAATGTCGTTGAGTGCCAAGATGATGACTCCATCCTCACTTACCTTGGTGCGGACGACTCCTATATTCAACGTGCATTACCTTCTGAAAATCAAACCATGTTGAATGAGTCTACTATAGAAATCAACATCCACACAGAGGAGGATCCTCACATTGTGAAGATCGGACAATCCCTTAACACATCATAACAAGCTGCCTTTACTACCTTTCTCCGTACCCGCAACCAAGCGTTCGCTTGGTATTACGCTGACATGCCAGGAATTGATCCTGACATTGCTATCCATAACATTACCCTGAAACCCGATTCCAAGCCAATTAAACAGAAACTGAGAAAAATGCATCCACGCGTTGCCCTCTTGGTCAAATAAGAGCTTTAATGACTCCTTTCTGTTTCCTTCATCCTGCCTATTGACTATCCTCAATGGATTTCTAACATCGTACCTATCACTAAAGCGACGGGGGGACTTCGGATATGCACGGATTTCTGAGATCTTAACCTCGCTTTCCCTAAGGATTATTTCCCCCTCCCAAGTATTGATCAACTTGTTGATCTCACTACGGGCCATGAGATGCTCTCTCTCATGGATGGATTTTTGGGATACAACCAAATTTTGGTAGCCCCTGCCGATCAACATAAAACTGCCTTCATAACTCCTTGGGGAACCTTCTGTTATCGTGTCATGCCATTTGGCCTTAAGAATGCTAGTGTGACCTATCAGCGGGCTATGACTTACATTTTTCATGACATTATACACACTATCCTTGAGGATTACGTCGATGATCTTCTTGGCAAATCTAAACATCGCAGTGAACATCTCGATGTTTTAACCATTATTTTTGATCGCCTGTTACAATATTTTGTCCGTCTTCAACCAAAGAAATGTGTCTTTGGTGTCCTTTCAGGAAAACTTCTTGGTTTTATCATCTCTTTGTGTGGCATTGAGGTCGATCCATCTAAAGTCAAAGCTATCCTAGAAATGCCCCCACCTACTAACCTCAAACAATTGCGTAGTTTGCAAGGTAAACTCCAATCTATCCGGTGTTTCATCTCCCAACTCTCAGATCGATGTCAACCTTTCCATCACCTCCTTAAAAAGGATATTTCTTTTCAATGGAGCGAAGAGTGCCACCAAGCCTTTGAGGCTCTCAAAGCTTATCTTTTGCAGCCACCCGTGCTTATCCCACCTCAGGATGATCATCCTTTCTACCTTTACCTTTCCGCCACCGACCACGTTGTAGGGGCCATGCTCGCCCATCGTGACTCCGAGTATCGAGAACAAGCCGTTTATTATATAAGTCGTACTCTGGTGGATTATGACACTAGGTATACACATGTAGAAAAGTTATGCCTAGCCCTATCATTTGTGGCCACCAAACTCCGACACTACCTCCTGAATCACAAAACTTTCATCATGACCAACACGGACCCCATCCATTATATGTATGCCAAACCTCATCTAAACCAACGCATCGCCCGATGGCTTATGCTCCTTGCTGACCTCGACCTTGAATTTATACACCAGAAGTCAATCAAAGGACAAACCATTGCCGACCAACTCGCGGAAGCCCCTTTACCTGGGGCGCAATTTACCAATTTTAATTTCCCCGACGAACTCATCGCTACTCTTTCACTCAGGGAGGAATCATATCCAATGACCCTCTTCTTCGATGGATCCTAGTGCCAGCGCGGTGGCGGGGCTGGCATTGTCCTCATTCCTCTTGACGTTGATCCTATGCCTATTTCATTCCGAATCGATTTCCCCTGCACTAATAATATAACACAATACGAGGCCCTTGTTTTGGGTCTCCAGGTTGTGTTACACTTAGGTGTCAAATCTATCAATATTTTCGGTGACTCTCAATTAGTAGTCAATCAAGTTATGGGCATCTACCAATGTAAAAATGAGGAAATTCAAAAGTACAAACACTACGTGGATTCACTTCTAACCTTATTTACTCATTATTCTATCCAAACCATTCCCCGCTCCACTAACAAATTTGCAGATACTATGGCTTGCTTAGCCTCGCAAATTCCTGCTTCATCAACTGACTCTGACATTTTCATCTTGGTCCAACAACTCTTCACCCCATCTTACTCAGCCCCTGTTGTTTGTATGATAAATAATGTGTCTGCTAATTTGCAGGATACCTGGTATCACCAGTTTCACGACTACCTTACAACCTCTGTTCTCCCACCTGACCTTACCAGTACCGGCAAACGTGCTTTTATTAAATGTGTTTCTCATTATTTCGTCATGGGGGGACTCCTTTATAAACATGGCTTTGATGGCATCCTCCTTCGATGTCTAAACGGCGTGGAGGTCACTTTTACCATCCAACAGGTCCATGACGGTATTTTTGGTGGACATTTTAGCGGCCTTACCGTGGCCAAATGAATCCTTCGCCTAGGTTATTATTGGCCTACTCTTAATAATGACTGCTATGAATATGTTACGCGTTATGTTATGTGTCAACAACATGCCAACCTTCAACATACTCCTAGCCATCCGCTATAGGTTGCACAAGATCTTTGGCCTTTCTCACAATGGGGTTTAGACCTTATTGGTGAGATTCATCCGCCCTCTTCGCAACGTCACCGATGGATAATCACGGCCACCAAATATTACACAAAATGGGTGGAGGCCATTCCACTCATTTCAACCAAAAAGGAAAAAATTGTAGAGTTCATTAACCACCACATTATCTTTCGTTTTGGTATTCCTCGTCGCCTGATAACAGATAATGGAAAATATTTCAAAAATAAGTTGTTACAAGACCTTTGTAACAACTTCGGTATCAAACTTAGCTTCTCGTCACCGTACTATCCACAGGCCAATGGTCAGGCTGAATCTTCTAATAAAACCCTAACCAAAATCCTCATGAAATTTGTTAATGAGTCCGGAAGAAATTGGCATGATCACATCCCTTTTGCTCTCTGGGCTTATCGGACTAGCATTCGTACCTCTACTAATGCCACCCCATTTTCTTTGGTATTTGATACCGAGGCTGTCTTGCCTCTCGAAATACAAATACCCTCCCTCAGAATATCTTTCAGGATATTCTCACCAACGATGATTTCTGCCAAGAGCGGTTAGCTGAATTGGAGCTTCTTGATGAGCGTCGTCTTACAGCTCTTGACCACCTTCAAATCTATCAAAAACGCATCAAGCGTGCTTATGATAAGTGACTTCATGAGCGTACCTTTAAGTTTGGTGATCTTGTCCTCAAAGAGAATCAACATGTAACCAAACTAGAAAAGAGAAAACGTGGAAAATTTTCTCCCAATTGGATTGGGCCTTACATAATCACTCACACTTATGGATCAGGTACTTATCATTTAGCTTCGCTTAATGGTAAAACTGAGCCTGAACCCCTTAATGCCTTGCATCTTCGACCATTCTACTATTGAATTTAGTGTTATATCACTTCTTATTTACCTTGCGCTCGTCCCTTGAGCTCATTTACCACCGCATACACGTTGTTTCCTACATCTCAAAATCAAATCAAGCTCACATGGTTTGATTATCACCTCCCCTTAAAGATGCCTTACCCTTTTTAGTCTAGTCCATGACTTCAAAGTATTAAAATGACACATTCTTAATTAAACACTTATGGGATTTTCTTGAGTCAAACTTCCTACAAAACTAGATGCTTTATGCCAAACAGACATCTAGACCTATAAATTATACATAGACTGCTCCCTCGAAGGACAGCTGTATGCCAAACTACTGCTGCTATTATATATATACACTACTCCCCCGAAGGACAGCTATACACAAATGTCGCATCTGCTACTATAAATAGACTGCTCCCTTGAAGGACAGCTATTCACAGTCAGCCTTTATCAGAAGCTTCTCGCATTGATCAGCTTCGTGAAGACCTCAAGAGTAATAAAATACATATATATCCCTTGTAGACTTCCCGCATCGATCAGTCTATATTCAGCAAAATAAAAGCCGCATTCAAAAACACTTTTGAGTCATGGACTTGTATTTTTAGGTTAGGTTCTCTTTCGTTAGAATACTCACTTTATAAGAAGTTCTCTACGCCTTAGCTACACCATCCACCTCACCTCACCATTTGTTTAAACAACAAAACTCAAGGGACGTGACGTACGCCCGATATATTGTGATTATACAACTCTTTTCACCTATCGACTTCTCGTCTATGCACGGTACCTAGGGGTTCAAGCTCATTCTACGTTATTATGTGGTTTGTTTATCTCTTTTCACCTCCGGAGCACTTTTTCCTCTTTGACTCGAATCTAGGATTATGTGTTGACCTTAATCAAGACACGGTTCCCTACCACTTGGGTAGGCTAACTTTCGCTTTACCTATACATATTCCAACATCGCCAATTCCTTACAAACACCAACAACATTACCCTACCAAAATTAATACTTTTACCCACCAACAAATTGCCTAACCATACCTAAATTGCTTGAATTCACCTCTCCCTGGTCCTAAGGGAGAACTACATCGGTCTAAGGCCCCTCCTTGGTTTTTGCAATGGGCTATGTAGGCAGCACTTAGGAGATATGGTGTCTCCCAAGGTTAGCTCGACCATCCCCTACCATAACTTAGCATGTGTTGTAAATATACATATTTTTGTGTATTTCTTTTCGCCAACATTCATCTTTATCATTTTTCAAAACAAACATTCAAAACACGACCCTTCTCATTATTATAACTCAAATCAACATACATATTCAGTTTTATTTAGATGTTCAACAAATACATCTTCTCTATCATCGACGCGCAGGTCGGCATCCTTATTTATTCTTATACCTCTATAACATTCACTTAGACCCTCGCCATTACTCCCATTTTTGACCTATTACTCCCATTTTACCCATTAAAAAATCCTAAAAACCTACCCACCCTACCATTTTAGCCTAACTAACCTACCTACCCTCTCCCTTTTCCAAACCACTTCCATTTATTAATTCTTTTATTAAAAACATGGATTCCTACCCCAAACCCAAATATAGCTTAACAACATCAAATTCACACAATTAAGGGTTTCGAACCTACCTGTACGACGACACGTCATCGTGGTGGGATAGGTGGTGGTGGTCCAGCTGGTCCAGCACCTCCTGCTCCTCCTGGCTGTGCCATGGCTCTAACTCTCCTCTGCTGGGTCCTTCACCAATCAACTGCTGCCTCCTACTCACTAGGGCCTACCAACCACTCACTTCTCCACTCAAATAGTGCCACCTCAGCTGAAAAATGCACCAATCTCAACAATACACCTCAGACAACTCAAATTGGTTTTCAAATTGACAATGTGACAATGATAGGCCGTATTTTTCATTTTATAGGTTTTGGACCTATAACCAATATCGGTTATATTGTGCCCTAAGGAACCGGTATCGGTCACCTAACCGATACCGGTCATATCTAGCTGATATCGGTTTAATACCTACCTTCACCAAACTTCTGCCCTTATTCCCCAATCTCCCTTTTCACCACATCGCCTATACCCGCCATTGCTGCTTAGCATTTTTTGGAATTCATTGGCCCGACCCAAGGCCGCAACCCAACCATTTTCCCTGACCCAAGGCCGCCCCTACCCAATTGGCCCGACCCAAGGCCACAACCAACTAATTCGACCCGACCCAAGGCCTCACCCCAACCATTTGGCCTGACCCAAGGCCGCAACCCAACCACTTGGCCCGACCCAAGGCCCCAACCACCAAATTCGACCTGACCGAAAGCCGTAACCAACCATCCGGCCTGACCGAAGGCCGTAACCGACCATTTGGCCCGACCCAAGGCCGCAACCCAACCACTTGGCCCGACCCAAGGCCGCACTCAACTCATCAGGCCCAACCCACAGCCCTCACTAATCAATCAACCCGACCCAAGGCCGTACCACTTAAATACCTCGCCCCAAACCAACAAATTACAATTTTCTCCACTCATCCTGTCACTTTTTGTTCAATTGAGCTCACCTGTTCGTGTTTTAGCATGATTAGGGTACTTGCCTTGATCAGTCGACCAAATTTGCCTAGACCTAGACCGTGACGTTTATCTCAACCAAACCAACCATTTGGTACTGCTGAACATGCTTAAACGTTCCTGTACCTTACCCGTTATATCCCCTGGAGCTACTTCCTATGCCTTGGATACCAGGATTATATCACCCTTGTTTGGATAAACTATCGACCTTTGCCTAGGAATTGCTTGCTTGCTCTTCAAATCATGTACCCTGGTCGCACTACTGCATTTCAACGTGCATCTACTTCTTTGGACCTACCCCACCATCTCACCATCATCTCCACACCATTTACCCTTTACCAACCCTATCCCTGATTTCACGCTACCTCAATCTGTGATAGATTTGAGGGGGATTACCTATACCCTTAACAGGGGTAAACACTTCATATTATTGTCTCTGCAGCTTTACAAAACAAGCTACACGACAATAAGGGGCTAATGTAGACACCAAATTTGTGTCTTACGACCCCCTGTGCCCCGCATCTCATTTCACAACCTAACCTCATCACCTAAACCTTACACAATTATTTATTAATTACCTTATAATTAATAAATCCACATTGCCATACCTGCCACCTCATTTTTCCACCTCATCATGACCTAGTCCTAACCCTAAACTAACCTAATTAAGACCTATAACTTGGTCTACATCCACACCCATGACGAATGACTCCTCACTCGCACCCAAAACCGACCTCGTAATAACTTGACCAAGCCCGCAACTAATCCCTCGGGAGAAAAGGAGGGAAAGTTGGCTATTTTACTAAAAATAGCCCACTTTGACTGAACCGATACCGGTTTCTACTCGACCATCGTCAGTTACGTAACCACCATCGGTTCCCTGTAAATGACCTCCTCCAACCAAAAACAAGGGTCGGAGGACTTTTTGATTAATCGGGATCATCAGAAGTTATCGAAAGAATCCAGATTTTACTTGGCCGAGCAGAGACAAGTGAAGAAATAAGAAGAGTTTGCAGAGAAGGATATCAATCCTAGGACTACAACTGAGTAACCAGATCCTTGTGACACTCATCTGATCATTGGGAGGGGAGATATCTCATCTTCTGATTGTCAGGTCATCCTACCTGAGTTCTGCCTTTGTCATCACAGTCCTTGATCCTGCGTCCTCATCAATAATTAGTAGTCCTTCCAAGACAAAAAGGAGTTCTTCGTAGTCGATCTGATCTCTCTCTACGGTACGCGCACACCCTCTCTACATTCAACAGGTATTCCTCCTAGCCCTAACCCTTATCTGTTTCTCAAAGGAATGAAAGGATAGAAGCAACTCTATTCCCAAAGGTTGAAACATTCCACGCGAAATAGTGATTAATTGAATCATTTTGTTTTGATGAGAGACTACTTCCTTTAAAGGCCTAAGAATGCATTTTTGGCCATTTTTTAGTTAATTGAACACCCTTGATAACAAGCTAAAATGAGCTATTCATGTCACCGAGCTATCAAGGACCATTATTTGTGAAGTATTAAGGCATATTTTTTCTCCATAAGAGACATATGAGCAAAAACATGTATGAGAATCATGAATTTGATTCTATGAAAGGATGTTTTTAGAGCTAGGAAAGGTGAGGGGATGATCTTTATATGGAGCACCATGTTTCTAAGAATGAGAAATCATCTGAGTTCACTTGATGCAATTCACTTGGTACTATTCGTAATAACTCATTCAACACCTAGTAGTGTTATCAAACCTTAAGGAGGAGGCACATTACAATCACCTCATTTTGGCCATAGGACAAGAATCCCATTTAGAGAACAATCCTCTATCTACAAAGTGAGGATCTCTTTTTAGTAAGAAGTAGACAAGCATCATAGAGTTAATTCATGGTCACTAAAGTGAATTATTTACCAAATTTAAAAATTAGTACCAATTCAAGCAGTGATAGGGCCAAAATCTATTTTATAAGGTAAAAAAATCTAAAAAATGACTATATGCTTTCCCAAAACAAAGACCAACTACAATATATATGCCTTGAAAGTTTTAGGTCATTTGCTGAAATCCTGAAAATGAGTAAGTACTGACTAGATTAGATTTTGAAAAACTATCTTCTAGATTATAATTGTTGGAGCTACGAGACCACTTCCATAAGGTGTAGAGTGACCCTAATTTCTTATATTTACTAAAATAAATTTAAAGTATAAGAAATAATAAAAGTATATTTACACCATTATTTTTGTAAGTATAAAACACCAAAACACATATACATGGTCCATACTACTCAAAACACGTACGCGTTTTGAATTCTTTGAAACGCATACGCATTATAGGTTCGATGATTTCCGAGCCAAAAAAATTAAAACGTGAGTGCGGTTTATCAAAATGCGTACGTGTTTCGTCTATTTTCAGGTTTTTTTCCACTTTTTGGCTCCCCAACTTCGTGCACTTACCCTTCAGGCAAAAGGTAAAGAAAATTTTAGAAGGAATCACCAAACTAATGAACACATATTCAATTTAGTTGCCATTATAGAGGAAGAAAAGGCTAAAAAACAAAAGGTATATTGTTGTTTTGTGGACTTCCATACGACATTTGATACGGTACCAAGACATCTTTTGATTCAAAGGCTAAAATATTTGGGTGTTCCTGACATGGCAATTTCTCTTGTCATGATTTTATATGAGAAAATTTTGTGGCATATTCATACCAAATTGGGCACGACTAATGACATTCATAGTAACATAGGTGTGAAACAAGGTTGTCCATTATTGCCTACACTTTCTGGGCTCTATATTGATGAGTTAGAGGATCTTATCTCCACATACTTAGGTAGTATGAATGGTTGTAGCCTCCTTGGGATATATATTGCTATTTTATTGTTTGGATATGATATTATTTTTCTTTCACACACAATTACAGAACTTTAAAATCAGCTTGATTCATTGAGCTATTTTTGTAGTAAGAAAGGCCTGGAAGTAAATCTTGCAAAGACAAAACTCATGGAATTTAATACAACCAAGAAAGTAACATCTACAATGAATTTTTTGTACAAAGGAAAACAAGTTGAGGTGGTTTCCTCTTACACCTACTTGGGTGTGTTTTTCTCTAGTCCACCTTTTAGCTTTGTTCCAGTAATAGAAGCAAGAATGAGCAAAGGCTATGCAGCATTGACGGCCTTGGAAAGACATTTTTTTCACCCCAATTTCAAGATATTCAAACAAAGATTCAACTCTTTCATACATTGGTTACACCATCATGAGACAAAATGATTTAAATTGTATGTAAAGAGTTTTCATTTCCATGTTATCAAAGAATATTCAAGCCAAAAAAATAGTTCCTCACTCAATTATTCTTGTTGAGTTGGGGTATGTCCTCTATTTATCTCTTTTATTTTCAATTTTATCATTATGTTGCATAGGCTTCAATGCATGGCAGATTCATTTTTTGGTTAAAAAAGGTATCCATATTTGGCACTTCATTCTTCTGTACAACTTACCAAAAAGAGTTACAAATCTTGTTGGTATGCAAGAGTTACTACTCTCCTTCAGGAAGCTTAATATTGATATAGATAAACTCCCTCATCCTGATTTTTCTATTAATGCTCCTCAACTCACTAAATAGTAACTTAACAGAAATATACGAGAGGACCTCACTAATTCTTATTTGAAAGTTACATGGTTTGCTCTAAAAGAACCTTTAAAACCAAAGCTTCTTCACTATTTTCAATTTTATTCCTGCTTCCATGAAGATCAAAATGAAATTCCAAAATACATGAAGAGGTTTTTTCCTTCATGCCTAAGGATCCCTTTAGCTCGTTTTCACATTTTCTCTCACCCTATATGGATGAAAATTGATCATAGCCTTCCACAACATGAGCAGATTTGTCAGTTGTGTTTTCTAGAACCTGAAAGTGAAGAGAATTTTATATTCAAGTGTCCCATCTACTATGAAATTCATGGAAGATATCATTGTCTTTTCAAAGATTCCAATGGATCTTTAAGGATCCTCATTCAATATTAAGATCAGAAATTATTATCTTTATTTATTCATGAGATACTTCAAATTTGGGAAAGAACACTCAAATTGTAGTCCTCAAATACAAATAAGTACAGAAATATCAGTTCTTACTTCAAAATTACTAATTTAAGGAATCTTAAGAGACATCATATGCAGACAACCTAGTCTAGATGTGTTAGACAACGCACTTTCTATTGGTTTCAAGCTCTCCAACCTTCTAGTAGTTGATTTTTTGTTTCCATTTTTACTATTTTTGGAGATTCTTTGGCACTCCCTTTATGTTCTGGTTCTTGGTTTGTATTTTTCTGTCCTATATGCCATTCTTGGCCTTCTGTGGACATTAATATATAAATAGATAAATATTCAAACATAGAAAAAGATAAATAAAAAATGTGGGAAATATAATATCCTCATCTTTTTTTCTTAAGTCAGTGGAGGATAATGCATATATTTCTAGAAATGGATAACAAAATTGTTGGTCTTCTATGTTAGGATTATTGAGTAGTGTGAAAAATTAACAATCTAGTTGGAAAACCATTGGAATATAAAAAAGATGTCAATAAATGGAAATTAAATAACGTGGATAACTTAAAACACGATGTCCAATATTGTTTAACAAAATAATGTTTACTCAAACAATACTAAACTCTCTAATGATTTTCTCCTATTCAAATAGATTATAACATATGTTTAATTATATATAACACTCTATTTAAAATTTAACAATATTAGCTACCATGTCAACTTCCAACATCTAGAACCTAAAATGGGAAAGAGAGGGACATGTGACACTGGAGATAAAGAGGCCTCTACTGGGTACTCTCCAAGCCTTCTATTTCCTCAAAATAAACACAATGGGGTGAAATTTTTTATGCTTTTTCTATTATCATAAATAGCCATATAACATCTATAATGTTCCCTCAGTGAGGATATAAAAATTTTGGTTCCTCCTAGGTTTTAACTAAACTTACTTCATTGTCTCTTTTAGTTTTAAGGCCAATCCCAGTCTCTATACTCAATCCATTTTGTTCTTGACTGATCTTACAGTCTTCTGCCAAATGACCAACAACCCCAGACATGGGTTGATCCAATAAATTATCAACCTTTTCATTTGCATTATCACCTCCTATTTATAGTTGTGCATGCCTAATCTTTCCCACTTCTCTCTTTTCTAAGATGGTTCCTCCAACTTTCTCATCTAATCTTGAAATTTCAACTAAGATCCTTCAATGAGCTTATCTATGTAATCTGATCTCAGCCAATCCCCCTACACCATGTCTCTTGGTAGTTGGATACTCCTTATCTTCCATTTTACATCATCTAGACACCATTAACTACGTGACCCACATATCCTTTCTTTTTCCAGTTGCTAGTGTGTCTTTATCTTTTCAGGCCTCGTTTCTCACACTTTTGTTGTGTCCTTTCCCTATGTTCCTATATTTTCCAATATCTTCACACACTCCCTCTTCATATCTTCATGCTTTTAGTGCTTCCTTTCACACCTTTGATGATTGTGTCCTTCCCATTGTGCATCTCCATCTTCTCTTGACCAATTCCTTTCATCTTCTTTCCATTTTATCCACCCAATCTTACCCACCACCTTTGACTTGTGCAACATTCTTCCATATATGATTCTTAGTTCCCAAATCTTGAGGTCACTTCTCCCATTTGGATTGGTCACTTATCTCCACTAATATCCTTCACCCCTTTTGGAATTTATTTATCTACCATGTGTTCCTTGGTGACTTCCTTTTCTCCTTTTATTTTTGAGATCTACCTGGATCTAACCCTCTTATGTACTTCTATCCTTGCACTACCTTTATTGAATTTACTTCTGGACATATTCTTCTTTGTGTGACTCTCCTTTACACTTCTCTTCTTTTGCACACTTTTCTGTACACTTTTTTCTCCTTAGACCTCTCTCAAGCCTAATCCTTATCATGCACCATGTTTTATGTCCACTCTAATAACCTCTCCTATAATTTATCTGCAATGCTTCCTTCGAGATAACAACCTCACTTTGTGGAAATGGTGCTCCCATCACTGTGATCATACCCTGGAACTCTTGTTTCTTTTCTCGAATGAGTCACTCAATTCTTATGTGCATCTTCCTTCTCTTGTGCATCATTTTTCTAGGTCTCAAGATGCCCCTACATTAAACATGCAGGGTACTTTTAACTTGAAGTCCTCCTCAACTAGTTTTAGTGTGTGAAAACCTCACCCTTTGGAAAATATCCGTGGATAATATCAACTCCTTTAACCTTTGATTCTTCCATCTCCTGCACTTCTTCTAGTACTTCTTCTAATCCTTTTCCATTTCCTAGTCTCCTCACCTTACATTTTCGCACTCTCCCGCAAGTGTTTTCCGCTTCTTAAGTTATCTCTTTCAATCCTTCTACTTTATAATTCTATCCTCTCTAGTTTTACCTACTTCTGGAATTCTCCTCTCTTTCCCTATCATTATGTCATCGTGACATTTTCCCTTAACACCTATTTTCTCTGTGCATTGCTTCTCATTTCTTCCTTTATTCCTTTGTGATTCTTCTACGTGTCTTCACTCCATGCTTATTTTATGCTCATTAGCCAATATTTCATTATGACTCCCTTCTCAAATATCTCTCTACACTTTTATTCTAACACAACTATTTTGCACCTCCGCATTTCCCTTACCTGTAGAATTATTGATGGATTCTTCTCCCCCTCACCTCTCAGGATCTATTAGATAACACTCTTGTTAATGGGATTTGTCTCATTCCCTCTTTTTCTATGGTAATTTAGGCTTTAGTTGTGGTGTTATCTCCATTTGTCTCATATTTTCTTCCATCACCATTTCTCGTGCATAAGACTTTCAGATGCTTTCCACAAGAAAAATCCTTGAGATATCTACAAATATATTCTCCTTTGTTTGCACCTATTTCTATGCGTACATAAAAAACTTCCTTGAGTTACTCTTAATATTTTGCCTTTGGAGTAACTTCTTCTAGGTCAGATTATTCTTGGCCTCTCTTGATTGTAGCATCCTCTTTCGTAATATCTAGCAATTTCTCCAAATTTTCATCACACTCCCTTTGGATCGTTTTCTCCTCTTTCTTTGTGCACTTTTATGCATGCCTCCTCTCAATATCATTATGTATCTCCTTACTGGGTACACTATTTTTTATGCAAACTCTCACAATCTCCCAAGATAGCTTGGCTTCTCCTGCAATGGTACTCCCATTTCTCCACGAGATCCCATCTTCACTCCTTTGGGATGATCTCCTTTACATCTCCTATGAATTCTATGTGTGTGTCTTTTATGTGTGACTTTCTTATAATTTCCTTTTCCTTCTATATTTTTATAGTTTCCTCTCACGACTATGTGCATACCCCTATGCACTCATGTTCTCTTCTAACCATCTCTCTTTCTTTCTGAGCATCCTCATTTACTTGCATGATAATTTTACTTGTTTCCATTTGATGTGACTTCACTTGCACATATTTCTATGATACTCTGGTAGTATAACTCTGCACTTTTGGTGATGATCCCACACTAGGATCTTCTTCTCCATTGTGTTCCTCCCACACAAAATTTGGATGTACCTCCATGCACACCTTCTTTTGATTCTTTCCAAGAATTATTTTTACATTCTTTCCATCATTCCTTTGACTATCTATCGATTTATTTACCTCCTCACCACCATTTTTCACAAGCCCTAGTTGTCTTGGGTGGTATTCTTTTGAGTTTTCCAATCAAATCCGCACCTCCAAGAGTTCTTGAATCTCCTTCATCATTTCCTTGAGATTTTTCATGAATGTTATGTTTGAAATGTCTTCCTTTCTTGGCACCATCTTGCGAATCATCACTTGGATGTTACTTGTGTTCTCTACCCATATTTACTCACAATGTAAAAAACAAACCCCTTCTAACTACCTCACATTAGGTAGTCTATTAGCTTCATCTGCAAGAAATTATCATGCTCTGATATTAATTAAAAGTGGATATAAAGAGGCCTCTACCACGTACTCCCTAAGCCTTTCATTTCCTCGGAGTAAACACAACCTAAATTTATTGTTTATGTTTTATCTATTATCATAAATGGTCATACGACATATATAATGTTCCCTTAGTGGGGATATAGAATTGTTGGTGCCTCATAGGGATAAACTAGATTTATTTCATTCTCTCTCTCTCTCTCTCTCTCTCAAATTCAAGGTTGATCTCACCCTCTATATGTGGTCCATTTTGTTCTTGATTGACCTTGCAGTCTTCGGCCCAATCTCCAACAACCCCAGGCTTGGGTTGTTCTAACAACTCAATAACCTTCTTGTTGGTGGTCTCACCTACTATTTATAGTTGCATGTGCCAAATATAACTTGCTTCTCTCTCATTAGATCTAGTTTCTCTTGCTTTACTAGTCACACTTCAAATTTGAACTAAGATCCTTAAATGATCTTATTTGTGTAAGATTATCTCGGTGAATCCCATTGTGTCATGTCTCCTGATAGTTATATCCTCCTTATCTTCCATTCCATCATTTTTTCACCATAAACCAAGTGATCCACTAATCTATTATATTCTTCCTTGCTTATGTTAGTTTTCATTACATCCTTATCTTTTCAAGTCTTCTTTCTCGTGATTTTATTTTGTCATCTCCCAATTTTCCATAATTCACCAATATCTTTGCATGCTTCCTTTTTGTTCCATTCGCACCTTCATTACTTATTTTTACACCTTAGCTGGTGGCATCATTTCCCCTACACGTCTCCATATCCTCTTGAACATGTCCTCTGGTCTTATTTCCATTTCATATGCCCAATATTATGTACCACCTTTTAAATATACGTCGCTCTTCCACATATGCATCCTAGTTTCAGCGTTTTGTAGTCACTTCTCCCATTCCCCTTGGTCATTTGTGTCCATCACTATCCTTTACCATTTTTGGTAATTACTCATCTTTAATTTGTTCCTTCCTTGGAAACTTCATCTTCTCCTTCAAATTTTGAGATCTACTTAGATCTCGTCCTCTTTTATACTTTTTCCCTTGCAATTTATTCCTTGCAATAATTCTTCTGTAGCTTTTTCCTCATGTCTCCTTTCCTAAATTTCCTTTGGAATTTATTCCATCCTTGCATGATACTCCTTTATGATTCTCCTATTTTACACACTCGTCTATATGGTTTTTTCTCATGAGACCTCTCTTCTTCATCCTCTAATTAGTACACCACGTTTCATGTGGAAATTAATAACCTCTCCTATGATTGATTTTCAATGTTTCCTTCCATACAACACCCTCACTTCATGGAAATGGTTCTCCCATCACTGTGCTCATCCTTGAGTACTATCCATCCTTTTATACCACGTTTCCCTTAATTCTTGTGTGTGTAGGTTTTATTTAAGTCCTGGGATTCCCCTACATTAACATGGGTACATTTGAATTAGTGGATTAAGTAAAATAAAATCCTAACATAATATAGGGCTTACACAAATCAAATAAGTGGATGTCATAAGAGGGGATATAAGTTTCATTAACCTCTACTAAATACAACCCCAACATGGCACCCACATCAGTTGTTTCCCTAACATTAAAGTATGTTTCTAATTTATTGAAATTAAGCATATCCATTTTATCCCTAATGTAATTTATTCATTTTCTAACATACATCCATAACATCCCAATAAAAAATTGTAAATGTAGATAATCTATTTTATTCAAATTTTCATATGTTACTCATGTCTAAATTTGTGACATCTCTTGATATTAATAATTTCATGAACTATAGTGACTGTAATGAAATTACTTGACTGGATCTAAATATAAATAACAATATACCACCAAAAAACACCAAATTATAGAGAAATGATCACAATGTGAAATAATAATGAATTAGATACTTCAAGGAGGAAACATCTGAACCATATAATATGAATAAAGTGCTCAATATGATGATCATCTACCACATAAAAAAAACCTATGTATACCCTACTTTCCTATGCATAGCACCAAGGAAAACCTATTAAGCATATAAAATCATTAATTAATTTGATATGACATGCTACGAGATAATTTTAGAAACATGTTTCCAATACATATCCCTATATATGACCTAGGATTAAGGGTGTAGCATGTCCCTCCCCTTTAAATAAATATTGTCCCAAATTTTGGTAATATCTAGATATTTCTTCTAGAATGCTTCATCTTTCCATGTCATATCTTCAATGTTCAAAGTATTCCACTTGATCAGATACTCAATAAACGCCTATCTCCTCAACTTCTCAGTGCATCTCTATAGGATTCATTTAGGCTATGGAAGATGATACACCCCCCTCATCAAGCTCATCTAAAAATGACTGATACAACACCTTCTACCCAAATACCTTATTCAAGAAAGAAATAGGGAAAACTGGATGCATTTTAGTTGACTAAGGAATCTCTAATTTATATGCCACACTACCAATTCTAAAACACTAGATAAGGACCATAGTATTTGCGTGAATTTTTTTATATTTTTTTGTTTCTTTGTAGATAGTTTCTTATATGGATGTAATCGTACAAAAATAAAGTTTCTCACTTCAAATCTTCTCTCATTATGGTGTTCATAAGCTTGTTGATTCATATGGTTTTGAGGTACTACCAAATTTTATTTAAGACTAGAGGCAACCTTTTTGTTGGTGTTGAATTTATTCTTTAACTACTCTTACTTTAGGTTATACCCTCAAGTTAGAGATGAGGGATAGTGGATGATATCCATATAATGCCAAAATAGAGTACATTTTGGATGAGGTATGAAATTAAGATTTATACCACCATTTTGTAAGTTATAGCTACTATAAACATCTATCCTAATTATTTGAAGCAAAATAACATAGATACCCCTGTAAACATTTTTTAGTACCTTAATTTTTCCATCTGATTGAGGATGATGTAATGA
This sequence comes from Taxus chinensis, assembly GCA_019776745.2. Classification (NCBI taxonomy): domain Eukaryota; kingdom Viridiplantae; phylum Streptophyta; class Pinopsida; order Cupressales; family Taxaceae; genus Taxus; species Taxus chinensis. The sequence goes on from CM034148.1 coordinate 130,990,712, forward strand.
ACTATGATCTAGTTGAGTACTAAAACATGAGAATAAATCAGTCCAAAAATTGCTAGTAAATATAGGATCACAATCACTTAATATAATGTTAGGTGTTCCATGTATCTTTTAGACTATATCCATAAAAGTTATAACCATTGATATTATTGTAAAAGGATTATACAAGGCATAAAATAGATTATATATGTAAATTCTATCCAAAACCACCATAATTACACTTTTCCCTACATATTTTGGTAGTCGCATGATGAAAGTTGTGGAAACCTCTACACCACTCACTGAGAATAGATAGAGTTTAAAAAATGCCTAGATACTTAATAATTTATCTCTTGTTATTGTGACACACCAAGCATTCTACCACAATTTTACACATCCCCTTTCAATCCTTTCCAAAAGAAATACTACTTAAATGTTTTCAATAACCTTGAATGAGCCTCCACTAGAGAAGAATGGACCTCTAAGAGGACCTGGTATTTAGGGAAGATTTCTTACATAAACAAAATTGGTCCTTATACCAAAATGCATGTTTCTTCCATAGAAAGGTTTTTGAAATTCTTTTAACCTAATGGAGATTCTAAATCAGAATGTTCGTATTTTTTTCATTCTACCATTATTATCTTACTTTCTCTACTTAATCTACATGTAATATAGACATGGAATATAATAAGGTTAGTGCGGTCTCATCTCTCTTAAAGAGTGCATCAACTATGACATTTTATTTTCCTTTCTTGTAATGTATCTCAAAGTGATATCCTAAAATATTTTTGACCCATTGTTTATTTTTATTTAGATGATATCCTTTTCTCCAATAAGTATTTCAAGTTATAATTATCTATAACTTACCTCAAAGTTACAGCCCATGAGATATGATCTTAATTTTTTGACAGGATGAAGAATAGACATCATTTTCTTCTCATATGTTGTTTGGATATGGTCTTATATTTTATTTGACTAATCTTAAATGAAATGGGGAAGACTTATTGCATAAGTACTACACACATGTCATACCCTAAAGAATGGCATTCAATAGTGAAGGTTTTAGATAAATTTGGGGTATCCATAATTGGATAGATACACATGTTCTTCTTTAGTGACTCAAATATCTATTTTTATTCCTCATTTCTTGATGAAAATAGTCTTTCTTCAATAAATTTTTGAGTGTTGCAATAACTCTACCATAATTTTTCACAAATATGCGATAATAACACATAAGATTTGAGAATCTTATAAGGTTTTTTAGGGTTTTAAGAATTTTTCATTCCACCATGACCTTTATCTTATAATAATCCACATTTACACCTTCATCAGACACTATATAACCCAAGTATTCTACCTCCCTTACTCCAAAATAATACTTGGAAGACTTAGCACAAGGGTGTTATTTTTCAAGAATCCCCAAAACTTTATTGAAATGATTTAAATGTTCCTCCTAGGCATTTATTTAGATTAATATATCATCAAATAATACCAAGAAAAAAATTCGCATAATTAGTCTAAAGGTTGAATTCATCAAACTATGGAAATTAGATGGTGAGTTTGTGAGGATGAAGCACATTACTCTAAATTCATACTAGTCCTCATATGTCCTAGATGTTGTTTCATGAATATCTTCATCATGAATTTTGATTTTATGATATCTATATCTAAGATCTATTTTTTTTAAATAAACAACACCATGTAAATCATTTAATAAATCCTCAATGATAGGAATACAATAATAATATTTTACTGTATATTTTTTGAGATATTTGTAGTATGATGATCATCTGCCATATAATAACTCTTTTACATACCCTACTATCTGATGTAAAGAACTAAGGATAGCCTGCTAAGAATATGCAAGTATAAAAAAATATTATATGACATGTTAAGAGATAGTGTTAGCCATATGTCAGCTATACACATCCCGATATATAACATAGGATTAAGGGGGTATAAATGACCACTCCTCCTTGAGTCTGGTACACCTAATATAATCCTCTTGCATCTAAGAAAAATATTGTTGTTAGCCTCTAAATATAAAAAATTATTATCCTCAGAATAGATAAACTTTTATTATTTTTAAGAAACACTTGCATATTTGTTGTGTAGGTTGTATAACTATAAATATTCACATACCTTTTGTTTTATGATCATCATCATAGTTTTGAAACTAAAAATTTGGTAAAATGACTACACTACCATGGTTGTTTCATAACTACAATTAAAAAATTACCATGAAGGTCCCACCCACATCTATTTGTTTCACCATCTATATCCTTAATGTGTTAACGACATTAAAAACTCAGAAACAAAAATAATAAATTCCAAAAACAAAAATACATTAATCTACCCACCCTAACTAGCTTTTTATATATTTTCCGCACATTTTGTTATCCCTACCTTGGATTGTAATAAAATCTAAAAAACTAGGTTTTTAACATAAAATAGAGTGAAACTTACCTTTCCCTAGGTATTTCCTACTTACATTGATGTTACCCCCATCCTCTATCTAGTAGCTCCATATAGATTTTCCCCGCTAATTTTTTTCCCCACTAAATGTTTTCCCCATAAGGGCTAGATCTTGATTTTCTTACATCACAGGGAGTTTTTTTGAAGTACTTTAACTAAATATGTGCTAAATCCATGTTATGATCAAAGGATAAATATTATGGTTTTAAAAAATAAGTAATATTTGACTTAGAAACAATCATCACAAATCTAAATGTTTATATATAAAGAAAAAAAACATACACAAGAAAAAAGATAGATAATAATTACAAAAAAAACACATGATGCATTTATATTCCTCTAGATATGGTTGGAAATGTTAGTGTTTAATAATCTACAAACCATCCAAAAAGGACTAAAAATTCCTTATAGTTTTTCAAAAATTCAAATACTCTATAATCCACCTTTTTACACAATCTAATAACTTTTTCACACCTTTTTTTGTATAGTCTAGTTCATCTCTAACCCTAATTGTACATTATCATATCCTAGCTATCATAAAATCTCAATATCAAAATTAAAAAATAGTTTGAACCTTCCTTTTTAAGTCCTAAATTATTATATTGCATTAATATCTTATATTAGGATCTATATTTTCTTTACATACTATAGGTCCTAGTTTGAATTCAAGAACTATATTCATGCATTTAAGAGATCAAGAGAAGTGAGTGAACAAAAAATAATCCTTGTGACAACAAAAATTATAATAAAAAGTTAGAGTATTGTAGACATAAAATTACACACTTTGTTATCTAGTCCTGATTGCATATTACTATTCATGTGATTCCTAAGTAAGAAAAGTACTAATTAACCCATGCATTTGGCCACATTTCTTTTCTTTCTATTTCCACATTTGGTCTTACACCCTTACTTTCTCAGTCTTCCTTTTTACACCTCGGCATTTATCATCCTGGACATTAGCTCCCAGACAAGATGCTAGCACTAGGTCTCCTCATCCCCTCTGGGTTCTCTTGACCTATTTGTACTTTGTTCACATATTTTGGGTCCTTTCTATCCATTTGAGCATCTTATATTTTTTTTAGTTGGTATTTTCGGGGTTAATTACAAAATTCAAGAAAGGTAATCATGTAAATATAAATTCTTGTGATCATAATAAAGGATCAAGCACTAAGCAATAGATATCACCACCTAAGGTTGTATCCATCAAGCATTCAAGAGCATTCAAGCATCCATTCTAGCATCCATTCAAAGGCAAGGGACTGCATTATTCTACATACACTTCATAGGAGGGGAGTTCATTCTATTCTATGCACACATCTATTGCATTTCTTTACATCTATCTTACTTACCCGTGATCAAGTGTGACATACACAAGAGCCACCTAGGGCACAATTCCAGAAACACGCATATAGAACTACATTGGATCTTACATGTAGTACAACGATTAGTTGTAATATCACCATTGTGATAGTTGTTGATATTCTGAACCCTCATTTTGCATCTTTCTTTTTTAGAATTTAATGTCTCTTTGAGGATTTTGCGGGTCATTATTTCATTGCAAGTTTCCAGCAACATTGGTGACCATTATGAGACCTCACAGAGACCAAAGGATAATAATAGTGAACTTACAACCACTTAGAGGAGGTTTTCTAAGAATTTACATAGAAACAAGCCTAAGGCACTCACAGGCACCCATGTCCTTCTCCAGGCGCCCATTCTAGGTAGATCATAATCTCACACACTTCTCTAAGGTTATATATGACCTTTCTCCCTCTATGTTCATTAGGCCAGTACTCCAGCAGAATCCAAGAATAGTTTCGAAACAACTAAGTCATCTTACCTCTTCTTTGTGCTTAGGGTTTCATATATTTTGGCTCAGTTTGTTGGGGTAAATTTTTGTACTTAATTTTTTATTCATTAAACTGTTGTAATAACAATCAAATTAGGAATATATTTTCATATTTTTTCTTAATCATTTGGTGAACTCCACTCATGATCAGTCATTTGGATCCTTCTTTAGTACATCATATTTTATGTCATGAATCCTATGGTTTGCCAAATCTCTATTTTTGAATTACTTCAAATGCATGCACCTTACAAAGATGTTCTTTAAAAAACCCTAGAAACTAAATATCTCCTTAGAGATACGTCATTCGCTCAAGTGAGTGGTATTTTTTATCGTCTATCAGATGAGTCTATTCTTCCTATTCCTATATCCAATCAACCCATCTATGAGTCAATTAAAGTTATACATTCTTTATTTCAAGATAAATTCCAGGCTATGGAATCCATGATTGAATCTCTAAAACATGAAATCCAACATTTTAAGGATGTTTCTCAAGCTCATGTTAGTTATAATACATCTCATCCCATTTCTATGACTTCTACACATACTCACATCAATGAACCTCAAGTTTTACTATTTTTGGAGCCGCTCCAATTTGATCGCAATGTTAAAAAACATCACATTCTTACTGAGCTCCTTAATCATCAATTGAGCACTTTACCAACTACTCATTGCTATCCTCCATATCGTATGGTAAAATATCAAGGTCTCCCATTTTGTGTTTATCATTGGATAAATGGATATAACGAAAATTATTGTTACACTTTACAAAAAATAATTGAGCATATCAAGTGTCAATGGTTTGTTTCATTCACTGCACAACATTATGTTGCATTCCCATCTACAAATACTACATCCAAATGGGATCCTAAATCTTATCCTTCTATGTCCAACGAGCATCAAGCCACTACTTCTAATGTTCCTTATTGGTTTAGTCAAGTGTCACCTATTCAATCCACTCAAGCTCCTCTTAAGGATGGCCCCACTCCTCCTTCACTCAAGTTATCTGCAACATAACCAAGTAAAACTAAGAAATCACCTCTCAAATTTCTCCATCACCTCCTCCTATTAATTCATCTACAGTATTACCAATTCAATATAATAAACCGCGTCTAAATCTCAGTTCAACAAAACCTCCACTCAAGTCTTCCACAACATCATTAAATAAGCCACAATCATGCAAGGTCCACCCCCAATCTCCACTTCAGCACCCAATCACTTTTATCAAGGAAAATAATCTTTGCATTGATCCACTCAACGTCATCAACTATATCTCTATCACTTACATGCTTGGGTGGCATAACACTATTTATTTCTTCCCCCCACATATAGCATCGACGCACATTTTATATCCTCATCATTTCACATCTAGTCTCTCACATACATCATACACATCTTGATACATGATCGTATCGTCATTACCTAATGATGCACTCTCGTGCCACAGTTCACACTTGAGTATTGATGACATCCTATATATATGAATCACACACATAACACACTACACACTACATTACACATCATCTTATTTCTCACACATATTCATCATAATCAACACACATCTGACACCTTCTACCACAGTTTCGAAATTACATACTACATACTCAACACACAAACAACATATATTTCTTACACTTATTCATCAATACAAACTCAACACAACAAAAATAAATACATGGTCTCCTTGCATCTTCAACAGAACATACAACACACTTGACACATTAACAACATGTTTCACAAAATATCTCTCTTAAGTCACACAACATGCATCCCTTATATCATATGATACATCTCTCTTGTGTACAATCAACACACATATCTTTAATGATCTACATATCCATACCATACTACCTATTTGATAATTTTACATGCGAAAAAAATCTACTACAAACCTGACAAGTACACAACACATCTTCCTAAACACACAACATTACATAAACAATGTGTTCTAACTCATCATATCCTACTACACACTCTACTTTTTTGCAATACTCATCACAATAAACACCTACCTGATTAATATCCTACACCAACAACACATTCATGACACATTTCTCTCCTACATAAACAACACAACGCAACACACATAAAACAACACACTACATACTACACATGAGATTACACACTTCACATCTCACATATTCATCTTCTTCTCACAACATCCACTCTACACATTCATGATATATATATTGTTGACATCTACTTTCACACGTTGCGGTCATTACCCTATGATGCACTCTAGTTCCATGGTCCATACTCAATTGCTGAGGATCTACATTTCAAATGGACCTAACCACACTCACGCATACAATCATTTACTCATTCACTCAAAAAATCTACACTTTGTGCTTGGACAATCACATATAATTATGCCCAATTCAAACCATTTTCCGATGACGCACTCTTGTTATATGGTTCATTCTTGACTATTGAAGGGGCACATATAAATTAACCTCATCTCATACATACACATCCACTTAGGGAGCATACTACTCCTATTATTCATTGTGTATTGCATTCCGTCTCATCCACAACATACTATATACCTTGGTAACATTTAGTCTTGCTTACATTTACTTATTACACACTCATCTTGTTACACATACTAGATAGATATCTTGTATGTAATTATCTTTATCCACACATGCACATTCACTCACTTTCTAGTTATGATCATAGATTCTATAGATCCATACATGCAACATGGATGCTTGACATAATACCTATTACCAGTCCCACAGTGGCTCCTAGGGGCATCTAATTTTGTACTTTACAGGTGTTATTCTTTCATTATATTTCATATCACATTATTATTGGATTATACATGCTTTGACATACTTTTTATCTCTCTAACATGATAATAAGTGCTTCATGTGCAATGTTTTTGTACAAGCCTATTTACCACCATGGTTGTTTAATACATTACTTTTTCTATTTTGTCATTGTTTTCCACTATTTGTGGGCTTTACCCTTTGTCTTGTGTGCACACTTATCCACTTTTGGCTTAGTCGGTCTTGATTGTCTTATGACATCATGAGTGATGTCCCATGTTTGAAACCTACTTTTCGTGGTCTACAGTGTCTTCTTGTATATTTTTTTTTGTGTCTTAGCTTACACATTATCTTCTTGTTTACTTTCTTAAATTTCATATGCATGTTTTTTTGTACTAACACTTGTCTCCTAGCCACTTTTTTCGTGTGCCTTGGTTTACACCAAACAAACTCCCTCCCCCTACAGGGTAGATTTTCAGCCCATCAGTAGGTCCTCCTTTGGGCCACATACTCCTTTAGCAATGTCACACACAACCTAAATGAGGGGGGCATCAGTTAGGTGAATCATTAACCTCATACATTCATACTTCACCATAGCACAGTATCAGTACAACACAGTCGTTAGTATTAGACATGGGTCATAATCAAACTTGGGTCCTTAGCACAACATAGACATTAACACCCAAATAAGGAAAGTAATGCCTAGGCACCCCTGACCCTTCTTGGATGCCTATGATCAGGGGGAATTTACATAGTATTTGAAAATTAAATACACTCTCCAGAACTCCACACAATGGCTTTTACAGGGCACACAATCCTTAGCACTCGACATGCATGCACTATACAACAATTTTTACTTTCGTGTCAGATCAAATTTTTCAAATTGTTTAATTGTTTACACACCATATTCAGTGGTGTTATACAGTGTGGTAATAAGTTAAAGGTTGTATGATAACACTATACTTTTATCCCTATACTTCATCCATGACTTGGCATGAGATCACCCCAAAAACTCATAGCTAACACAACTGGCGTGAGATCGCCCAAAAAACTTGTTCATACACAAACATATTCATGATCCTTTCTTCACCCTTTTTCTCATCATGGATCGAGTGAACATGTTTCTTTTTCACATTTTTGTATTTTACCTGCATTTTACACATTTTGATCATATACATGCATATTTGACTACTTGTTCATTCTTCTCTTTTGTAGGTATGTCCTTATTGGAAGTAGTAGTTACATCACAACATCAACAAAACCAATCACAACAATAGTGATATCTAAAACATGTTTTTCCACCCTAGGGTCAACATCTCATCACTTTTTGCAGTTTCTCATCTTTTGTCTCCAGTCTCCACCTTTTTATCACTCCACACTTTTCCTTGTTCCTCAACACACTTTCAGCATCGATCTACATGGTTATAAGATATGCATCTATATCTACTTTATGTTATCAAGATTTATCTCAACAACATAAAGTGGGAGAAAATGTAGACATAAAATAACATACTTTGGGTAATTATCTAGTCCTAATTGCATACTACTATTCACATTATTCATAAGTAATAAAAGTACTAATTAACCCATGTCTTTGGCCACCTTTATTTGATTTCTATTTCCAAATTTGGTCTTGCAACGTTACTTTCTCATTATACCTTTTTACACCTTGGAATTTATCATCCTAGACACCAACACCCAGCTAAGATGCCAGTGTCAGGAGCCCTCGTCCCCTCTTGGCACCGTTGACCTCTTTGTACTTTGTTCACATCTTTTGGGCCCTTTCTAGCCATTTGAGCATACTATATTTTTCGTATTCTGCATTTTCGGGGTTAATTATGAAATTAAAGCAAGGGTATCATATAAATATAAAGCTATGTGATCATAATAAAGGACCAAGTATTGAGAATTAGCTATCACCAACTAAGGTTGCATGCATCAAAAATTCAAGAGAATTCAAGAATCCACTCTAGTATCCATTCAAAATAAAGGGGATGAATTATTCTACATACACTTCAAAGGATGGGATTTCATTCTATTCCATTTACACATCTATTACATTTCTTTACATCTACCTTACTTTCTCTTTATCAAGTGTCATACACACAAGAGCCACCTAGGGCACAATTCCGCACAAACACACATAGAACTAGATTGGTTTTGAAATGTATTGTAGTGCTCAGTCGTAACATCACCATTGTGACAATAGAGGACAATCTAACCCCTTATTTTGTATCTTTATTTTTTAGAATTTGATGTCTCTTTGAGGTTTTTACAAGTCATTATTTCATTGCAGGTTTCCAACAACTTAAGAGATCATTCTACAACCTCATAAAAACCAAAGGTGAAAAACACCAAACAACTTGCAACCACTCAAAGGAATTTTTCTTATAATTTCCATAGATATGGGTGACTGTAAAAAGGCCTAAGGTTCCCACAAGCGCCCCTATCCCTCTCAAAGCACCCTAGTCTAGGAATATCATTATCTCGCACACTTCTTAGAGGTTCTGTGTTATTTTTCTCCCTCAATGTTCATCTTGTCAGCACTTCAACATAGTCCAGGAACAGTTTTGAAATAGATAAGTCGTCTTACCTCTTCTTTTCACTTAGGGTTTCATATATTTTGACTTAGTTTCCTTACATTAATTTTTTATTCATTTAAAGGCTACAAAAACAATCAGATTAGGCATATTTTTTCAAATTTGTTCTTAATAAAGTATACATTCAAGAAATCAAGGAAATATTAATAATACCTAACATTCATTATTTTTAGCACCAAATTTTTCTTATAATATTTAAATTGATAAGGTTTGGGAAATTGTGTGACACTAAATTTCCCATTAAAATGTTTGCATTAAACTTTGTTCAAAAATTTAAAAGGATTTATCACATTTATGAACTAAAAATAATGGAATGAAAATACATTTAAAAAATAATACCATATTATTATCATGGTTACAAGGTTTTTCTCTCTATTAGGGTTCTAAAAAACAAGATTATTTTCTTGAAAATATGCAAAAAAATTTAAAACCTGAGCCAAAGTGATATGTTTCTCTTCTTTTTCTTAATCACATGATGGAAATGTTACAATTATGTCATCCATTTCACGTGGATTACATTTTTCTAATTATACTACACACACACAAAATTTGGGATTTGTCCTAAAATTATTTTCCATAACTTTAATCCTATTCTCAGTTGTGAAGGTAGTGGAAGCTGGGAAACTAATTCAACCTCACTTCTACTTTTCCATTAGCATTCAATCCATGGTGAATCCCTTGGGCACATTAATAAAGTTTACCTTATATTTTTTATGTTGCAAACATCAAAAATAATATTCCTCTCTGTTATACCTTGTTATAGGGATCGAATGTTTTGCGTGGATTTATATAAACTCTAATCCTAGATCTTAAACTAAGATCTTGTGTTCACTGAGGTGTTGTCTCAATATTTTCTCCCATATAGACCACCTACAACCCATTTTTGGTTTTCTCCATGCCAAGTACTCTACCAACATGGATCCTAGATAATTCACATAAACTATAAGAATACCAAATCAACACTCTTTGAATATGTTGGGGCATGTACAAGAAAACCCATCAATAGCCATAGATTTCAAATTTCAGAAAAAGTGTTGGCCAAGGAGAAACGGTTTAGCTCTGATGTGTTGATTTTCATATTCAATTGATTGTGGTGAAGCCTTTCAAAGCTCCACAAATTAAATACAGAGTAATAACATCTTGTGTTACAAAGTAAACTTGAAATTTTTCCTCGTGTTAAGGGCATATTCATCATGGATTTTGATTACATTAAGAATAGGAAGTATATTTTCCAAATATAAGGGTGGGATTAGGATCAACACCTACTTTTATCAAAACCTTGGTACCTAACTTTCAATCCTTTCACTGAATCCTTCAACACTCAACCAATCTGGGTTCATCTACCACGCCTAGCATTTTAGTTCAGGATTGACTCTAACTTTTTTTTAATTTATAAATTCTTAGGTATGTTTCAATATTTTTACCCCTATACAAGTAATATTTTTCATACCACATGTTCTCACATTATAGAATAAACATAAATACTTCTAAATATTTACCATCTAAAATTGAACTAAAATTTTGGGACCAATCATGGTCTCAACCTCTTGACTATGAGGTTTTACCTTTCCACTACCACATATGCTTTGAAATAGGACTATCATATTTATAAATTTAAGACAATGCATTTTTTTAAGGAATACCTCCCCCACCTCCTTATGGTGAAGGAAATTTCTACATACATTTCTAAATATTTTGAAAAGGAGGTTATGGGTGGGATTTTAAAGGCCAACTTGATCCAAAAGGTAATTTCACTTATCACATGAGACTCCTCTCTTTATTGATTCATGGATGGTTTGGATATAAGTCTGGAGTAAAATAGAGCTTTAGATACCTCTAAGGATTTTTTTGGGGCCCATGTCCTGAAAGATCTATAAGTTTTTATTCCTCTAGGACCTAACGACTTGGGTAGTGTAAAATATTGAGATTTCTGGCCAAGAAAAAATGGAATCATATGAAGGGTATTGAATCAACCAAAATGGTTATAAGAAACCAAAAGGTTTGTCTTTATTGACTATGATTATGATTGATTTCATTATTTTATTAGTTTGTAGTTGGAGTTATCCTTTTTTGATAAGGTTGTTGTAATTTTGTTATTTTTATGTTAACCTTCATCTAATCTGTTTGGTTGGGTTTGGTCTATAAACTTGGTGTTGTGGAAATTTTTTTGCATTTGTTTTGCTTGAACCTTTATTATTTTATCGTTAAGATTTTTTTATGTTGTGGGAACCTATCAAACCCCTTTATTCAAGGGATAGGTCCCTTTACATTCCCTATATTTACCTTTATCCAAAAAAACACTACACATGTAGGAACTAATGCATGCGTACTATATCATTGAATAACTTTAAGTTAATTTCATTTACTTGATGTCTAGAATATTCTCAAGGTTTGTTTAATTAATATTTTATTATTATCAATGCAATCTTATATCCCACACTTTAACTTTTTTTTTTTTAGAATGTTGAATATCCTTATGATAATCACAATAACAATTAGAATAGATTGATTTCAGATAGGATATGATCATATCAACCTCCATAGGTAGGCTAGGATATGATCATATCAACCTCCAAGGTAAATCATTCACCCACTTAAGGTGAATGAACTCACCCCCATGGAGACTTTGAAATACAAACACCATAACCGAAAAGAGGTAAGGACCACTTTGCATTGAAAATTTCCTACCCTGACTATTGGTATGTCTTTGGGGGATATTTTCAAGGAAAAAAGGGCCCTTCACAAGTTTTGCACACTTCCCAAAAATCTCATTCTTCCCAAATCCGAATTTGTGTGAATGGATTTCTCAAGAAGAGTGTAGCCTCCTTCAGAGCATGATTACACAAACCGAATGCCAAATTAAATAATATAAAACAAAATTAAACTCAAATAAATTTTAGGAGGATTAAGATAAAAATTAGATAAGTTAAACAAGGTTATCGCCAAAAAATTAATTCAAAATAACACCCCAATAAGAAATATGAATAAACATAAGTTGATTAATAACCGTAAATAATAAAAATTGAAAATATCAAACTACCATAAAGGATACAAATAAAATACACCAATCATTTAAAAGGAATAATAAACATATCCTCCTAAGCCAAGAACTCAGATACTAATAAAATTTGCCTTGGTACTAAAATTTCTCATATTCTCTAGTGAACACTGGTTGTTCTAAAGAAGTTAAATCCCATAATCCTTTCCACTTAATTATTGTTTCACTTCTTGGTTTACATGTGTGGTAACTATGTGTTGTTAATGGATGAACATGATCTAATGTAGAGGTAGATAAATATGCCATTCTCAAAAAATCATCAAAAGAAACATGCAAGAACCAAGCAAAGCAACAAGACCCCCCATATTTTGGTACTTTATAATTGAGTGCATGTTATATTATGGAACTTTATTATTATAGTGTGTTTCTTAAAATAAATAGTTAAAATGTAACAAACATGAAAAAACAAGCACTTTTTTTAAAAACGGCACTCGAATCCGAGTTACCGATAAAAATATACAAGCTTTACAAGTTTATGATCTGCTATTTATTTTAGTTGCCACTAAAACAAAATAAAATTACCTTGCCTTCACCACATAAAAAATTAAAGAGGGTTGGAGCTAAGCACCTACTAGTAGGAATCACAAGCTTTAAGCCCTCATATGACCATATCAGAGAATGGGCCTTTCTTATAAATGCAATGAATATCAATCTAAGAACCAATTAAGGTCATAGATCAATCCATAAATGAAGGAAATAACTATTCGAGATCATAGATTTAGGAAATAATTAGTCATCAAAGATCTAGCCAATACCATAGATCAAGGAAAGAACTATACATAACAACTAGATAATATCCCCCTAATATCTAAATAAATATCCACACAACTAAGTGGGTGAGGATAAATACAATAAAGGTAAATAAAGTACCTAGGTAAACATGAGCTAAGGTAAATACCTACTCTAACATCATTCGATGGCAATATAAGAAAGGAAGGGGTAAAATTTCACCAACGACCAATAGTACTAACCATGAGAGAAATATCTTGAAACCCATATTCTCCATCCCTATAATTTGTATATTCAATGCATATGAATCATATCTTCCTAATAAAATATAACTGATGAGCACAACATCTAAGCATATCAATCAACCAAAAAATGACATAATGCAATCAACAACAGTCCAATACGGGAGGTGTGTATGTCCCTCAAATAATATGTGCATGATACTAAGCATCACATGTGCTACCATAAGTATCATAGAAATCAAAAACATATACAAACAAATCATTGTGAAATAACATCAATCTCATATTTTCCATTTTTCTCAAAGTATCAACAAATAATCACACTTCCTACCAAAAAGTTGGTGATAAATAAAATATGATGTAAATATGTAATCTCAAAAACAAATCATACATCATGTCAACAAGCTAGTAAACACCATAATATACATCATATATTCATCATATTTTAAACATGATGTACCTAAATAATAATCAAAATAGTTTGATAGCTCAGAATAAGTCATTTGAATCCATAATCTAATCTCAAAAAGAGGTGGGCATTACAATATCTTATACAAAATGGAACTTGTCATTAACTATGTGTAATGCCCCATGTGATGTTTCCCCAGTCCCTAGCATGACGACCCTGTTGCTAAGCCTGGGAGACTGGTGTGCGTGTGTTTCTGTTGAACATTGTTGACCGTGTCCAGGTTACAATGAAGATTTTTCACCTTCCCTCTCCTTCTTTCCTATCGGGTCGTTGTCGACACCCCAAACTGTGGACCCCGTACCGTCATGGTAGTTATCCGATTAAAGGGAAATATGGTTCTCAGTTCGTCGAGTTACCTAGTCGTCGCCATTAATAGGATTAATAATTATTATCATTATTAAGCCGTAAAATTATTAAAATAATGTTTATAATACTATTATAACTCATATCGCCGACTTCGATCAGTCGCTTTTGTGTCGAAATTTCACCTCTGGTAATGGATTGACTTTAAGTTATATTTTATTTATTTGTCTACTTCGATTTAGGGTTTTAGGACGTTTTTAGATTAAAACAAACAAAAAGAAATAGATAAATAAATATAAAAGGAATTAACAATAAATAAAATCGAAAATCCCGTAAAAGGGGCGGATTAGGGCAAAGGGGAGGAAATCTAAAAAAAAAATGAGGCCCGTGATTCTTTTGGGTGAGTTAGGGTTTTGTTTTTTTTCTTTTGGAATGGGCGGCTGGTTTGGGGGCGCAGGGATCTGCACACAAAAATGAGTTTGTTGAAATGGCCTTGAAAACCTTCAAGCAAATGCTTTGATTCACGTAAAGCCAGACTCCACAACCGTTCAACATTTTCCCAGGCCATGCCACACACTCCTGCATGGGAATATCAAGCTCATTTGAGAAAGGGAGCTTGCCAGATGTTGTTACAGTCACCAAAATCTTAGGGGACAGAGTATAGACGCTCATCAAAACAAAATGGAGGAGGATTTTTGGTCTGTGTAGTTGCCACATTGCCAACATACTCACAGTCACGCCCAGACCTGCGTGGGCTTCTTGTAAATTAAAAAAAATAGAGGAACTTTGTCAAATGTTGCAGTCGCATGTGCCCTAGTAGATACATGGGTAAAATATGGGAGCAGGTGAACTGTTCATCTAAACACATGGAAGAAACACAGTCCCAGGGACTGCAATGTTAGCAGGATATGCAAAAAAAAGAAACGGGTCCATTTTTTAGGTGTTGAACTGTCTGATTTAATGCCTCAAAGAAATGTTGTTTCATGGAATGCCATGATGGCCGCATATGCACAAAATGGATGTGTAGAAAAGGCACAAAACTATTTGACAATATGCAATTCCTACATCCTTAGTGTTTGTGCCAAAATGGCAACGTAGGAACAGGTTATGAACGTCCATGATAGTCCAGAAGACCACATAATTTCCTTGAAGCTCGGTGGTTGTTCCTTCAAATGCAAACACCTAGTGTCTTCATGGACATATTTTCCATTGCTAGTATATCCCAGACTATGTTAAAATGGGCGCTTTGAATCAAGTCGTATGGATATGGCCATTGCATGTAGTTGTAAATGCTTGGTTAGACCTGAATGTAAAGCCTGGACTTAGAGACAAAGCACATGAAGTGTTTGACAAAGTTCCTCCAAGAAATAAACACATATTAGCCCACGTGGATAGCTGAAATTTGATGCAAGGATATGCACAGATTGGATCTATTTAGAAGGTTTTAGAAATGCACAAGCAACTGCTTACTCTGTTGGAAAACTTCAGGTGATTGGGAAGTTGGTGTGACATGGTGGGGGTTAGATCCAGGCTCATGAACCGGTTGGTGAAGTGCCCGAGCAAGAGACTAAACCCAAAGCCTGCGGCTTCGACCGACTTCGTTCTCCAGGCATGGTCCTTCTTCCCTTACCTCTCATAATTCTCATGTTTTAGTTCTCTTTTGCAACTAAATAGAATTTTAAATCATTAGGACTTTTAATACAGTTAAATGTCCCTTCAACTCATTGCAAAACAATAAAGTGTCGTGTCGCAACTCTCGAAGTCTTTTTAACTCATCTACTTTAAACCATGAACTATCACCCTCACTTCGAGATGATTTAGAAAACTCTTACCCTTCTTGACCACTCCAATATTGTTCTATCAACCAGACAAATTTGACTCCCCATTGATAAAGTTGACCTTCTCTTGGTTTTAAATAGTTAAATTTTGTAATTTTCGGAGACTCACCAAGTACCCTTTGCAACTCTGGAAACGAGATGTGAAGTTTCATTCATGTACCTTGGTATACGAGGAGTCACCTTGATTTTTGGTTTGACCCGAAACGATCATATGACATCCTTTTGACGCTCTTATAGGAGCCCTGTTACATCGGTTTACAACAGTAGAGAGTTGTTAAAACTAGAAAGTTGGCTTTCGTTTTGGACCACCATTTGAACCCCGGAAAGAGAAATCACGTCCCGTCTTCGCAAACCTCTAGCGTTTATACTAGACAATTACATGGAACATTCAGTATAGGAAAGATCTCTTTTTGGGATAGTTTGGCGAAGCCATTTTGTAGGCCTCCGGTCACAGTTTGACGAGGTCAAACTGGACCAATTTCGTCTTGTCGCTCCAGAAAACTTGCTGCCGTTTAAAAATGGTTCTCTAGTTCTCAGTCCCGTTGACTCTGATGAACTCTCTTTATATAGGGGAACTAGTAGGAGATGTCTCGTTGCGTGTTCCTCCATCAAACGTCATTTTGGACGTGGTTTTCTGGGCCCTCGAGCTAACTTTTTTCATTTTACAACTGGGTGAACTATGACCAGTGGCCCCGAAGAACTAACCGCCAAACGCAAACCGTGCGCTCTTTTTCATTTCCATCAGTTGCTTTGAATTCTTGGTATATCTAGGGACACATAGAAAGTTAATCGTGGTGTGCGGTCTCATCGGAAGATAACCTTTGGAAGTAGTTTCTTAGCCTCTGAGCCCGTTTTGAACGTTTTGCAGCTAGTGAGAAAATGTAAGAATAGAAAGATGCGGGACCTCGTAGGGTTGCCAAATCACCCTAAAAATGTTTAAAACACATGTAAATAACTGTTTAAAACACTATAATGAAATCTGTTGTGTGTATTAGAATTTTTGACCAAAGTGGTGTTTTCTCTCTCTTCCCTTCTCTTTCTCTCTCTCTGGGTTACAAAAGAAGAAAAATGAAATGTAATGAATACATGTCTCTAAACCTTTTTGTTTCGATTGCTAATTGTAATTTTTTTATCTTATGTAAATGGGAAACTGAAAAATGACAATTATGATTATATTAGGGTGGATGCCATGCCAGCGAATTATCACTGATATCATGCTCACGTGGGTTTTGCAGGATGGAAGAATGACGATGAAAAAAAGGTGATGTGTAATTTAATTATTATTATTGTAATTTTTATAGGTCATTGTAAAATGAATAACTGTCTAATGTAGTCTCTTGTTACATAAAAATTATAATTGAAATTTGTTAATAAGCATGAGATGCTAGTTTTAGGGATAACTTAGGAAATGTGCATCTAATCACTAGTTCAATTTGATTCTTAGTTGTGTATGGAAAAAAGGGTTTGATTTATATAAAGTAAATTGGAATTGAAGTTAATATATTGTAGTACTTTCTCAGTATTCAATAAATGATTAAATTAATTACTGGGTTATCTTCTTACCTTGCAAACATAATAAAGAGTTTTAATAAGAACACTCAACCCTAATAAAATATTCGTGCATAACTTGTCTGCACGTGTGATCATTTTTACCATATAAGAAATTTAAGACCGTAGAACGAACTTAAGCTTTGCGCTCGATGGAACACTCTAGGTTAGGTAAATAAAACCCCTAGTTGGAGTTTACCGTCATAGTCATTATGTCTAGCGACATTGTCGTGAACCCATATTTAGGAATGACATGGTCCAACCTACCCAGAGTATGTGGTTTCCTTCTATTTTTGGTAATCGCGAGAAGAATGTCCTCTCTTCATGTCTGACACCAGGCTGAGTGGTGAAGACCACCTTGGAAGTCACCCTATGAGTCCTTGTTAGAAGGAATGACTAAACGGTGTAACCTTCCCATCTGTGGAGTAGGTCAAGATATTACTCCCTTGGTATCTTATTGGATTTCCGGGCCTTACGAAATTAGATCTAGAAATTAACTTCATAGTTGAATGAAATCATTGGACCCAAATGGACCTAAATGAAGATAGCGATATAGTTGTTCTTGTGGGTCTTACACTCTAATTAGTGAACTCCTTTTATGTCCCTTGTAAATAAATGATCTTGTCTTAGGCTTGTGAAATTTAGTGCCTTGATCTTTCATGTCAAAGGATTATAGGAATAAATAATTTTAACCTTAATCACATCCTATAATAGAGATTGGAAGCCTTCGTGGACACAAACTGTGAATTAAGTTTAACCATGTGCTTCTTTAATATGTCAAACAAGTACTTTCGTAACTCTTATGTTTAAAAATGATGATAATAATGAGACCCTAGTGTGACGCAAAAGTAAATCATATGAGAGTAAAAACCAAAATTTGAGGTTAGGAATAATGTCAACTTGGAGTCCTTAAGACTTAATTAAAAACATCTTCATGTGTTACAAAGAATATAAATTACCTTGGTGTGACCAAACGTCGAGAAAACAAAAGATATACATATAAAAATCAAATTTGGAATTCAACAAATTATTGAACTATAATAATAATGGTAGCGAAATAACTATTCCGTGATCGATGGATGTTCTTGGGGAAAAATCTATTTCAATCTATGTCTTCCTTAATCCCAAGATTTCATCCTGACATCACGTTAGGTTCACTTGTGTAGCAAGGTTAAATTCTAAACTTTGAATAAGCGTTTTGGGAAGCATAATCTTAACATAAGAATGAGAGAGTTAGAATTTTGTATAAAATTTGAAATATGGAAAATACTTATGTAAGTTATGAAGATTTGTCATAAGGGTAAAGAGCAAATCAAATGGTTGAACAATAAGTGAAAGGTGAATGAATTTTCAGAACATGTAGGTGGAAAAAGGAAGAAAATTTTGCTTACATAATAATGTTATTGGATGTTTAACATACGCTAGATGTAACCATGGTAATGTTGTGTGGTGGGTTGTCAATCCTTAAGTCCCTTTTTATTGTGGTTGTGTTATTGCTAGTATTCGTTCATTGGGAAAAGTGTGGCATCGACATGCCGATGTCGTCTGCATGTGTCTATGTGAGTCGATGACTTATGTGATTGTCGCATGTGAGTCGAGTTCTATACTTGGAGCCCTTGTTGTGTTGTGTGTAGTGAGCAATGTAAGTAAAAAAAAGTTATCCTGGTATTTTACTGTTGTATTTGGGTGTGTAAAATGTGGGCACTACACATTCAATCTCAGGACAACAAAATCTTCAATCATATCAACCAATCAACATAAATACAATGTATTTATCCTCCCAGATGACCTAAGTTGTAGGAGTTATATCACAACTTTCCTAGAATGAACGAACATTGGAAGTTATTCTACATTTCCCAATTGCTTCAAGTTTGACCTATATATGGATAGCCATCACATACACATTTTAGTGAAACACCCTACATTGAGATATGGGAGCAATTAAGACTATTGCATAATAAGCCTTACAATCTTAGTTACTGCTCCTAATATATGGGTCAGCATGTTTGATTTTCGAAAAATTTGGATCCAAAAATCACACAAAAGTTTGATCTGTGTCTGTCTGCAATGGATAATCTTTTGAGGATGTAGTTAAAGGTTGGAGAGATTTCACTAGACTTCCCTACCCTAGGCTGATAACTCTTCTCGCTAATTCAAGTAGGACACCCAAATCCCCAGTATTCTAAGGTACATGACCCACACATATTACCAGGTTGGGAACTGATCACTCCCTTCACTATCACATATCCATAAATGAAAAAATCTTTAAAATCTACAATCAGCTTGCAGTACATTATAATCATCAATCATGTTTAGTACTTCTCATAAGTGGAGTCTCATGTCAATCTCGATTATCTGCCGCATGCGATCAGACACGCTGAGTCCATGAATTTGTCAATCACTATAATCTAGTTCTTACTCAACACACATTGTTATGTACCGAGATCACAAGACCTTCATACCCTTTGCACAAGTGTGTGTGACTCGAGCTACATGATTGTGACTAGGTAAGTCATGGGTACTATCTCTCAAGTTGACAACGCCAACTTGGCCTACCTGAGATAGTACCTCTAGAGAAATTATGGCTCTTCTTCCCAATCCTATATGCAAACTAACTTCTAGACATCCGAAATGAATCTAACTAACATATGCTCTGGAATCCTACAATTTCCATCAGGGACCATATTTTGAGTAGACAAATAGTACCATGTAAATGTAAGGAAAACTACATTACAGAGGTGATGCATTTAATTTTAAGGGAATGCAGAACAATCTCCAATGAGTGAAATATGTCAAGAAACATGTGCAAGGTTTCATCTAAAGAGGGCGATGATAGTTCTCCATAGTCATGGAACAACAACATGGGTTGCGTAAGGATCATCTTTGTGTATCCCACAACTAACAAGGAAATAAAAAGGTCATCCAAACATGATAGAGTTAGACATTGTTCCTAAACATGATGCAATAAGATTAGAGAGGCATAGGAGAATGCAAATAATACACAACAAGGGAGGATACTTGCCATTAAACTCATATCTAGTGCTTCATTAATATGCACAATCCAAACTATTGGCAGCTAGGGAAGGCCCGAATCACCATCAAAGGAGTCCACTATAAATGACCAATAGAACTAAGTTTAGCTTCACAAATTTCAAAATGACAGAGTTTTTACTACCCAAAATTGTGCATCTTCAATCTGGTACAGGATGAGCCCAGACACTTCAATATTATGAGAAGCTTTTAGAAGAGAGAGAGAAGGGGGATGCAAATCCAGAAATCTACTTTTCCACTCATTTTCGAAGCCTTATGAATCGAAAGAATGTGGTTGGTGATTTACCTCACCGAAGGTACAATCCCAAGGTGTAGAAAATCTTGTTTTAACAGTGAAGTAACTGTTTTCCCATGCTACTATGGTGAATCGGCTCCTCCAGACCAAGATGGTATCCAACCACCAAATAGAACTTGGGTTCGCATTCTCCTTGAAATATAGATACTATCAAAACACTATCAATTTCTGCATTTCTTATTTTCTATGCTGACAGGATTATGAGCCATCGATTCCCGGTTACAACTACTTGATTTTGAGTGACTGTAACTACTTTAGTTGCATAAGCTCTTCTTCACTGTTTACAGGACTGGTAAATTATTTGATCTGGTAAAGCTTAGAAATCATCAGGTTTCAAAGTTAATTCTCCTGGTTCAAAGTCATTTTCTTGCATATTTTAAATGATCTTTGCATTTTGTGTTTTAAAGATATGATGTGCCCTATCTAGTTTTTTGTTGACCCACGTGGGGATGTGGATTCCATAGTGAATGATTTAGATTTGAGAACTCCAAGGACACCTCCAATAGGGCAGAAATTGGAGTTGGAAAATACCTTTCCACAAGAACAATGTTGGATTTAGAATTACAACATGGAAGGTAAAATAGAGAAGAGAGATAAAAAAATATGAAAAACAGACTTTGGATTAAAATTTCTCCAGAGTTTCATTGTTCAATTTTTTCCTTACAAAATGTATACAAATGCCTCAAATATATAGAGATCTTTCAAAATATATAGCTTCTTGAGAAATATAGAAACATCAGTAAAAATTAAATGTGCATGGGTGGGAGAGAAGATTTTACAACTAATTGGAAATATTTTCCAAATCCTTTTTGCTGAAAAAATCTGTCAGACTTAATTTGGTAGTTGAGATTACACAAATCCCCACACTCCCCCCTAATCTTAACTACCATGCAACTACACCAAGACATTCTCTGAGGTACACAAATGTATCTTTTGCTAAAGGCTTCATGAGAATGTCGGCAAACTGGTCTTCAGACCTGCAAAAGTCCAAATATATCTCGCCATTGTTGGAAACCTCCCTAATGAAGAGATATTTGGTGTCAATGTGCTTGCTCCGCTTATGGAACACATGATTATTTGATAGTGCAATTGTTGAATTGTTGTCACAGAATATCTTTGTTGTTTCTTCTTAATAGTTTTCCAAATCTGCTATAACTCTCCTCATCCATACTACTTGACAGACTACTCTAGTGGTTGTTAGATACTCTGCTTCTGCGGACGAGAGAGTGACAATGGGTTGCTTCTTGGATGCCCGTGATACTGCACCTGAACCAAAATTAAATACATATTCGGGCGTGTTTTTCTTGTCATCAATACTACCTACACACAATCACTGTTTGTGTATCTGATTAATCTGAAATCATCAAATGGTGCATAAAAAATTCCATAATCTATAGTACCAGAAACATATCTCAGTATCCTCTTTCTTGTAATCTAGTGTTATTCTTTGGGAGTCTCCATGAACCTCGAGATGATAATGACTCCATACATGATATTTGGCCTTGTTTCCATCAAGTTCATCAGACTTCCAACAAGTCTTTTGTACAATGTTGGATCAACATCGAATCCCTTGTCCTCTTTGCTTAATTTGAGACCCATAGAAACTAGCGTTGTTCTTTGATTATGTTTTTATCATATTGAATATCTTCAACACATCATTTGCATACTCATACAAGCATATGAATATGTCTTCTTCATATTGAGTCACTTCTATGCCCAAAAAGGATTTCATCAAGCCTAGTTCTGTCATTTCAAATTCCTTCTTCATGGCTAACTTCAATAGGTCAAAAAACAGATTTTCAGTGAATATGAGATCATCAACATACAAACAAACTATTAGTATTAGACCTTTATTGTTCATCTTGATGTATAGGGTTGGCTCACCATTGCTTCTGTTGAATCCATTTTGTAGAGAATATGAATCTATTATGTTATACCAAGCTCTCGGAGCTTGCTTTAGGTCATTCAATACCTTTTTCAGTCTAGAGACTTTATGTTCTTGTCCATAAATTTCATATACGGGTGGCTATTGAACATAAACGTATTCTTCTAGAAAACCATTCAATAATTCTTACTTGACATCCATTTGGTATACTTTTCAATTTTTTTGAGTTGTTATGGCTAAGATAGTTCTAACTGTGTCAAGTCTAGCCACCGGAGAAAAGGTTTCATTATAATCAACTCCAAGTTGTTGTGAAAATCCTCTTTCCACTAACGTTGCCTTGTGTTTTTCCACATTACCTTTTGCATTAAATTTGGTCTTATAAACCCACTTAACACCAATAACATCCTTACCTTCTGGTAGATTGACCAAGTCCCAAGTCTAATTCTTCTTTATAGACATTTCTTCATCCATTGCTTCTATTCATTCTTCATTTTCTATAGCATCTTCAAAATACATAGGATCGACCTGTGAAAACAATGCAAAATCATAATATAGCTCTTCAGCTTACTCATCTTGATCATATATCTCCCTCAGACTTCTTGTCTTCTTAGAATCATTTCTGAAACAAGATATGAGTCCTACAAATGTTGGGTTGGATGATTAACTATTTTATAGACTTGTAGATTGTACATGCCCTAAGGCTTTACCAGGTTGAAAGTTTGTTCTATGTCTTCATACTGCGTGTAGAGTAGGTTTTCTAAAATTATCTCTTGAGTTATTTCTTCAAGGATTGTAGGTTGTCGGTGCATTTTGAGGAGTTACTACTGCACTCTATCGACCAACAGAGCTGCGGATTAGGGTTACTACTAAAGCGAGCCCTTGTAGAGTTGGTTAATTGTCTTGTGTACCATTTTCTTCAACTTCAAATTCTTCACGAGATACCTCTATAGAGATACCTCGATCTTTATCAATACTTCCATCCCAAGCTTTATACTCTATA
The DNA here is from genome assembly GCA_019776745.2 of Taxus chinensis. NCBI lineage: Eukaryota > Viridiplantae > Streptophyta > Pinopsida > Cupressales > Taxaceae > Taxus > Taxus chinensis. The sequence continues at coordinate 131,014,798 of CM034148.1, forward strand.
AAATCAACATCTTTGTTGATAATAACCTTCTTGGTGATGGGATTATATAGATTATAAGCCTTTGACTACTCATTATAACCCATAAAAATACATTTTTCACCTCTATCATCCAGTTTCTTTCTCAATTCTTAAGGTACTATTGCATAGGCAGCACATCCAAACACTCTTAAGTTTGCAACACTATGCTTTCTTCCACTCGATGCTTCTGGAGGAACCTTGTCCATGACACTTTTCGTAGGGAACTTGTTCGATAGGTAGGCTACACATGCAACCGCTTCGGACCAATAGTAATTTGGTAAGTTTTTTTCCTTTAATAGAATCCTAACCATGTCCATGAGAGTCATATTATTTCTTTTAGCTACACCATTCTGTTGAGGTGTATACCTTGATGTCAACTTCTTATGTATTCCATTTGTCTTGAGAACATTTAAAAATTCATTTGAGATATACTTGCCTCATTTTTCTAATCTTAGCACCTTAATAAAATGACCACTCTTCTTCACTATGAGGGCCTTAAATTTCTTGAAGGTCTCAAAAACATCTAATTTGTGCTTTAGGAATTATACCCATGTCCTACTGCTAAAATCATTGATGAAGGTCATAAAATGTATGCTTGGACACCTACTAAAGGTGTCTTCATAGGTCAACAAAGGTCTAAGTGAAAAAAATTTAGGGCCTTCTAAGCTTTATATGCCTTTCCAACCGAAAAACTTTCCCTTTGTTTCAATCAATGGTATTCCATTCATTGTGTTTTTTTTTTTGGAGAAAATTTATGCCATTAAAATGTAAGTTTCCAACCCTTAAATGCCAAAGCCAAGCCTAATTTTCCTGATTGAATTGGAGTGTAAATGGAAATTTCTTTCTTGGAAATCCTCTTTCAGTGAGGTCTTGATATGCCATAGGAGATTTAGAGTTAGCACCCACTAGGCTTAAAAATATTTCTTCAAAATATTTTTCTTCATCCATGGGTGGTTGAGAGCTAGCTCCCACTAGGCTCAAACCTTCTTGGAAATTTTTTTCTTCACCCATATTTGAAAAATTCATAACTCCCACTAGGCTTTAAATACTGTCTTGAGAAATTTTTTGCACATCTTGACTTGGCAGAACCTTAGCACCTACTAAGGTTGATGAACACCCTTGAGAAAAAAATTAATTTCTTAGCTTAGAGGAACCTTAGCTCTACTAGGGTTTAAGACCCTCCTTGGAAAAAAAAATCTTGACTTGAAGGAACCTTAGAAGCCGTTAGGGTTATGGACCCTCCAAGAAAAAAAAATCTTCTTTGCTTGGAATAATCCTAGCTCCCGCTAGGGTTAAGGAACCTCCTTGAAATGTTTTTTGGATTTTATTTATTTGGAAGATGGCTAGTGCCCACTAGGCTTGAGGAAACTCCTTAAGAAAAAAAATTCCTCTCCATATTTTTTTGAAAGCTAGCAACCTCTAGGGTTCGAGATCCTCCTTCGATGAGATCTCCATGACCCAATCAAGAATAAGAGCTAGCAACCACTAGGCTCATCTCACTTTGTATTTTTGATGTAGACATCTTGTTTCTTTTCATTTCCACCTTGGCTATTGTAATATTACTTGGATTTCTATCCAAAATAGTACATACTCTTTTTTCAAAATACACTTTGTAGCCTTTCTGTATCAACTAGCCTATGCTCATGAGGTTGTGTTTCAACCCAGGGACATAATAGACATCGGGAATGAACTTGTTTTCTCCTTGTTTTGTACTAATATTTATGGTCCTTTTTCCAATTACTGAAATTTTGTTGTCATTACCCAGTTTAACCTCTGACTGGACATATTTGTCCATGCTAGAAAACAATTCTTTTAAACATGTCATGTGATTTCAATAACCATAATGCAAGAACCACACATCTTTTGTGCTCTCTTAAGCAACATGACAAGTAATAAACATAGAACTGTGATTTGAACTTCTAGAATTACACTCTTTTGAAAAAGTTACACTTTATTTTCTTAAATCATACTATATTTTTTGACAATCTGTATCATAATGCCCATACTTTTTGCAATAATGACATTGTATATTAGATTTTTCATACATTTCTTCCTGAAACTGGTTGTTAAAATGAATGTGAGAAAAACTTATGCCTCTGCCTCTTCTTGAAAACCCACTTGAGATAGATCTAGAGCTATCTTGATCGCTTGAATATGGAGATATACATCCTCTTATATGAAACCTTCATCTTCCTCTTCTGTTCACAAATCTTCCTCTGCCACTACTAACTAAAACTTGGATCTTAAAACCATGTTCTAAAGAGGAACTTCCAAATCTGTTAAGTCTTTGTTCATGGGATAGTAAAGATCCCATTAACTTATCTACAGAAAGAAAATTCAAATCCTTGGATGCTTCAATGGAAACAAAAATGGAGTCAAACTTGGTTGGTAGACTCCTAAGAATTTTTTGTATGGACCTAATCTAATTTACAACACCCATGACATGGGTAAAAAATAAATCAACACTATCAGAACCTCTCATCTAAATATTCTCAAAATTTATCCTTAACATTTGCATTTTGGCGAGTTTTACCTTACTAGGGTCTTGACAGGAAGTTTCTAAAATATCCCATGCTTGCTTAGACCTAGTGGTTGCGGCTACTCTAGAAAATATAGACGTGTACAAACCTTGTTGTATAAAAATGAGTTATTTTTCATCCCTTTTTCTATTTTCCTTAAGCAGATCCTTGTCTTCCTTTTACAAAGCATTATATGCAGCTTGATCTTATGGTTATAGAAATCTATTTTCGATAAGCTCCCAAGTATCTTAACTACAGAAAAGAGTTTCCATTCTAATATCCCAATAATCGTAATTTTTTCCATTAAAAATAGGGATTTTAGGTTGGAGTAAAAATTTTCTATTTCCATCCATGGCTAAAAACAAAAAACTATGACCTGTGAGAAAACGTGAGTAGCACCTACATTGTTCTTAAATCACACACCCAGGTTGAGGATTTTCTCCCTAATACTAGATGTTAGATTTAGAATGACAACATAGAAACAAAGAGGAGAGATAAAAAATATGGAAAATAGACTTTGTATTAAAATTGTGCCAAAGCTTTGCTACTAAATTTTTTTCTTACAAAATACATACAAATGCCTCAAATATATAGAGGTATTTCAAAATAGATAGCTTCTTGAGAAAGATAGAAAGATTAGTAAACATTAAATGTTCATGAGTGGGAGAGAAGATTTTAAAATTAATTGGAAATATTCTCCAAATCCTTTTTGCTGATAAAAAGTTTTGCACTTAATTTGGTATTTGAGATCACACAAATCCCAATAAATAAATGATGAGAAATACTAGGGATAGTATTGATGCCTGGTTGTTAGATGACCATGTTAATCATTTGGATGAAGAATTTACTTCTAAAAATCTCCATAAGAGTGGTTTGTTGGAATTTTTTACTCCTTACGACTCTACTTTTGAAGAATTACATGATAATTTCATATTATAATTTCTATAAAGAAGAAAATATTTCCAAGAAAACTTTTTAGATAGTCTAGTAGTTTATGATGAGTTTTTTGCAAGTTCTCTACTTATGATAACTAACTTGTAGCTAGGTTCATATTGCTTTAGATTATATTATTTTTGTCTTTACGCTTGACTTCTTAAATCTTTTTACTATCAATTTTTTTTGAAAAGGTCAACATAACTCCAAAATTAAAAAATTAAGGTCTGAAATTTTATAAAAAATGATTCATGAAAAAATTAAAATATTGATGGTAGAAACAGATATATTAATAACAACACCTAGAAGTGTTTATTAGAGGCCATTAAATTTTTCTGCACATAAGCTAGAATAACAAAACTTTAAATCATTATATATTTTTAAATAACTATAAAAAAATTAAATGACATAGATACATAATATTACTAGTGAAATTATTTTTTGCCTTACAGATTATGTGTTTCCATGAACAGTCACGAGGCTAATCCCCTCCTATAAGTTGAGTATGGGGAGGCTCTTATTATTGAATGTAAACTAACTAATAATTGTGGGGTTTCCAATAGGTTGGGGATCACATAGGGACACTTCATTAAGGGTGTGGTAAAGTTCTCTATGGAGTACAAAGGAGGAAGTTTTAGTGAGGAGGGATAAATGAGAGTTGGGGAAATTAGGAAAGGGGGGATTTTTTTTGTTAGTAGGCATTATCATAGTTTGCACACAATAACAAGAGTATGTCCACATTAAATTAGAGAAAAATAACAATGTAAGCAATTAGAAAGACTAACAAACTATAGACACACATTTCTTTAGATTCATTAATTAATAATACAAAGTTCCTTCTTGGTTATTCAAGATCACTATTCTTGCAAAGTTACATAATAGAGAGAGAGACAGAGAGATAAAAGAGGAAAGCATAAGAAAAGTATATTAAAGAAATGAAGCTCTTATTTCTCATTTAATGGTGATGCAAATCTCAACAACCATATAACAATCCACAATTTCTACAAAAAAACTCACTTTCAAGATCCTTTGGAATGGAGAAGACATTCCAATTCATAGTATTGCAAATTGTCTTCTCATCTACCCCCACATGTCTCTTCATGTTCCTATTCCAATTATGACGATTTGATTTCCCTTAGAAGAGACAAATTATGTACCCTTATTATACTTTGAGAGAGAAATTTTACATTTTACAAATTTCTAGTTATCACTTAAGTGAATAGGAACACATAGTGAAAAGTACATTCACAATTGAAAATTAGAATATGGATAAAGTTAAGTTTTTACAACCACTTTTTTGAGAAATTCAAATGTGATCCTAAGATGGTTGTTGGAAACACTTATAATGATTCCTCCTAGATCTGAAAATGAGAATGAGAAATAATTTCTTGTTCCTCAAACTTTGACAATCGGCCCTTGTGACACAAATATATTTTATAATGCTTGAACCTATTGATTTATGTCTCTCACTTAATGAAATGTGCCTTCATATGTGGGCGAAAAAGGATGGCCCCTGAATATAAATCTTAAGAAGTGGCCTCCAGTTGAAATGACACGAGGATATGGAAACGATCACACCACAACATTCGAGGTGAGTGTTTAGGAACAATACCAAGTGGATGGAATAGAGTTGATTTATCATTCTTAAGATTATGAGATCAAAGTATACACCTCATGTGCCCATGTTTCTCATGGGAGTAGGTAACCTCTCTTAATAGTAAGATTTATCTTGGATGAAACTTGAAGGAATGAAAGATAATGATTTTGATGTTATTTTCCCACACACTACACTTAAACACTGCAAACTCTTCCTCAACTAACTTGTGATATGTGAGCTCCTTATCAAACATAGATCAAGTGTTTAGAAACACTTCGTGGGGAATCCATTTCCTTCGATGACATCTTCCTTACTCATAAAAAAAAGGTTCTTATCATGCTTGTGATTATCATCCTCTTTATGATTTGAATTGGAATGAATATATTTATCCTCTTCAACTAATTTTCCAGCCTTACAATGTTCTTGACTTTCACTTGACGCACCTTGATATGCACTATCTTACTCCTTGACACAATTACGATTAGAATTTTTCTTAAGCATCCTTGTGGAGATTTTATTTAATTTTTTGAGCTGAAATAAAACTTTAAAACCATGTGAAGATATAAAAAATTAACAAGATGATTTAAATCAGAGCCAACTACAACTTTCTGCACTGAAAATTGAAACTTTCTATATTTTTAGTACGTAGGACCAAGAGCTGTTATTTTTGGATTTTTTTTTTTTGCTCAAGTTTATATTCATAATATTTTGGTAAACTCAATTCACCTCCATTGATGATGATTTACCATTATCAAGAAGTTTCAATTTTTAGTAAGTTACTTTTTCGGAACTTGATATTTTGGGAAAATTGTTTGTTTTACATTGCTTGCCATTTTACACTATTTCTAGATGTGCTGAGTAACTGGAGATTGAAATTTTATAGGTTTATTATTTTTTTCATGTGATTGTATATGGAATATTATATTTGTATTAATTATTCATTATGGCATTGGTTTACCAAAAAACACCATTGTTGGATTCGGCTCTACAATGTGATCCCACAATCCAATTTTTGTCACGATCTGCCCACTAGAACTATTGTAAATAAAAAATGAAAAATTCGGGATAGAGGATTTCAGGAATTTTTTTGATGATGGCAGCTATTAGCAGAGAATTGAACCTTCATTGATCATATTTTTTCCTTGGAGAAGAGAAACTGGTCAAAACATTGCTCGAATCAATTTTTGGGATGAGGAGTCATGAGAAAAGCTCCATTTTCGTAGTCATGGCTAGTGTTGGATAGTAAGACTATTATTATCTTATGTTTTTTTTAGTAAAACATCTTGAGTAATGGAATAAATTTCAAACTATGTGAATAAATAAGCTCGGGAGTAAGCTTTTATGTTTTTGAGTTACTCGCCAACTACATTTTGTTCACAGGTGAGAAAGTTACTTGTGCTTTAAAACAACGGTTTTGATATCTTGAGTAAGGGGAAAAAATTTGTATCTTCTTTATTCCCTTGAGAATGGGGATGAATGGGGCAAGGAAATGCACATCAAGAAGATGATGAAAAGTGTCACTCATAGGTGAAAGATTGCAGAGATGGAGAAAACATGCCTCATCACCTGCGATTCGTAGGTGGGTCACATGGAGAGCCTGAGGATGGGATAGGATATGTGCCATTGGGAATAGAGATAATAGGGACAAGAAAATGTGTCCTTAACCACATCATGCCACTTGTCATTTTGTGATGCGAGGAGAGGGAGATGAGTTTAGCCTGATTAGAAATATGTCAGGCTGAGCTGGGTCATATGGAGGACCGGAGAGGAGGGATGAGGTGGCAAAAAAAATTGTCCCCTCTTTCCCTTTAAAAAAATGACAAGAGGGATACAAAATTGTGCCATAAATCCAGAAGGTGATATTTTTAGTCAAAAAATTGGCTAAGTATGAAAAGCATGCCTACACAAGAGAGATCTTGAGCACGTGATTCCTAGAGATCCATATGGTCTTTTTAAATGAATGTTTTTATTATTTTAAATCCTAAGAAAATTTAGAGAACTTGGGATTGGATTTAGACTTCAATTCTACTTGCATATTCAAATATTGGTCCCTTTTTGTTTGGGACAACAATGTGTATCTTCCAAGATTGATCTTCCTTTAGAAACCAATGTAGATAATTCTTCTATATTTCAAATTTATTTATTTTTCCTTCTAACTCCTTACCAAGCTCCTAAAATCCAATGAAGAAGTTCGTCTTCCAATTTTGACTACACACTACACACACTTGGAAACCCCTCTTTTTATATATTTTGTTCCTAAACCTAGAAATATTCTATAAATCTTCCTAAATAGCTTCCATGCATCTCTTATCTAATCTACACAAATACTAGGTGGTTTGTGACTAAACAGAACTTCCGAGGGTTTCCATCAGTGTGAAAAAGCTTGAAAATATGCCTTTTTGGGATTTGTGGACCAATTTCTTCTAAATGGTCTTTAATGAATCCATTAATCACTTCCCTATACATGAAACACACTTTAAAATAACATTAGCACATTAATCTTGTCCCTTATGAGGGTAACACAGTGCCTAAGTTTGGTGGAGGATGGGTTTACAGTGACTAGGAGAGGGATTTTCAAGTGAGGACTAGGTTTTCATGACCATTTTTTTGAATTTTCATGCTAAACATTTTGCATGAAAATAGGTGGCTCTATCTTGGGGACTTTTTCTTGATCAAACACAATGAGGACAAGAAAAGTAATAATTCCATAATATCAACATGATACATGGCCTAGTGTCTTATCCATTGAGATTATACAGAGTTGTCATAGAGATACACAATGAGGATTAATTTATTGAACACACACACAAAAATAAACAACCGCACAATAGGAAAGCGAAACAAAAAATGATAAGGGAAACACGCAACAAAAAAAAACATCTTAAATCATGTACATGTGGGGGACAACCCAATTTCATTGAAGAACCAATTTATACTAAGTGATTACCCATATAGGGGTATCACCAAATCCCTTTCTTCTACAAATCCATTGTGTAACATCCTCATTTTAGACAATAGAACAAGTCGATTTTTTTTTTTGATAATTGCATCCTGGTTCTAAATACATAATTTAGAACTCACAATTCAAATAACCATTCATATAATAGATAACCATATGTAGCTGTAATGACTCGGAGTACCTCCGATCTATTCATTCCATGACTCGGTAATCTACCGATCTATTCATGAGTAATAAGAGTTGGCGTTATTATTTAACACTTCACTCTTGCAGTTCTCTTCCCTATTCTGGGATTCAGAATGCTCTGTCCAAGGAACCTAACTGAATAATTGTTACCATTATTCATCGGCATCTCATCCCTTAGACTAGGTGAATTAGGACAACGCAATCAGCAGCTTGCGATACTTTGGCCAAAGATTTGAAACATACTGCTTATGTCTCATATTCCTTAACGGCATACTCGTCAATCTGGAATACGTCCTTCACCCCATTCCCATGTTATGTAGAATGTCTTATACCGACTTCTGTCAGTCCCTTTTATCCCAGTTAATCTCTTGGGAGCGGATTAGTAGGGTAACCACGTTATATGGATGCTCCCGAAGACTAGGGATAAGATGACATAATGGGTCAATCCTAATTAAACCAGTGTGTCAAGATACCCCGAGTCTCCTAGGCAGCCATATAATGTGACCAAATACCTAATCGGTCCAAAAGTAACTTGTACGAGATCAAAGTGTAAATCTTAGCGATCAATGCAAAGGGTGTCATCATAAGTCACCTGCATTGTTGTAACTTTGAGAAGATCCTAATCTTCTCGAAGGTACAACCCTGCAGTTGACTTGTGCCATCAACCTTTAAATCTGCCTTTAAAAGATCTACTTAATACAATGCGTTACGCACACTGAGTTTAAATTACAATAAAGACGTTCCCTTAAGGTTAGCCTTTCCCAAACCCGGGATTCCTCATCAAAGTATGATCTTTCTCAATTAAACCCTCTACACATATGAGTTATTAAGACCAAGGTCTCATCACGGAGCTCTTAGAATATATATGATTCTAAAACAACATAATTGAACAATCACTCATAACCTTCACATGAGATTGCCATCTGAACCCCATTAGATTTATATCAGTTCTCCTAACTGAATTTATATCATACTTAATAGTATCAAGATATCAATGATTCATAATCCAATACGTTGTCCTGTCATAATCAGGACTAGGGATTAATAATTTAATTCAGTTTGTTTAGCGTTCTGCTTAGGTATATTTTAACCCTATCTTCCAAAAAGACAGTTTACCTAAATTTCGATTTAGCTTATGATAGAACATACCAGAGCTGCTAAACAATCATAAGAATTCAGTCTTATATTCTTGCAAAGCTTACATTGATAATCACAAAAGTCTCCAAATTATATAATAATAACAATGTTCTTTAGATCATTTGAACCGAAGAAGGTCAAACTATCAAGATAAGAATATAGACACATAAGTAACAATATCAATTTTCCATTCCTTCAGAACTAATCAAATACATTTTATGCATTCCGCATACTTGATACATTACTCAACTGAAAAAGGAACATCTTTCCTTATATGGTACATTTAGAAAATCAAGATGTAATTCACTTATAAATCAAATTTAATCAATCTGATTATCCTATCAGATCTGCATGCTTTTACCACTTACGGCAACCATCTGCAAAAATAGTCAACATGAGTCAGTTCGATGAACTGAGCATGATAAGCACTAACTCTTAAAACAATTGCAATCCATCAATTGTTTTCATTAAACACCCTGTTTAAATGAGATCAATTCACCAAACAAGAAAACATATTCAGACTATGCCTTTGTAATACAAAAATGACTACAAATGTGTAACTTTATCATCGTTACAGAATAGTCCTAAACACTTCTCAAATATTTCATCAACATATTAGAAATCAAGAAGAATAAAAGTGTCCTAAGCAATTATTCATTGTAAATCCCAAGATGCACAAACATCAGGCAGTCATTATATTCAACTTAAAAAGAGGAATATCATATCAATCCTGAAACCGTCATTATGTAAAAATGATTACAGATGTTAGTTAAAAAATTATATCAACTTATAATTTACAACAGAAGAGAAATAAACAATTGTACATATTTCCCTCTGAACTAGCTCATGATTGTACCGTCTTTCAAAAAGTAAGGCATTCACTTAATACACATGCAAATAAATCAGTTGAGTCCATCATCAGCACCACTGTTTTAAAACTTACAACAATGCAACTACAGTACAGTAGCTCCCATGCCAAACAACGGTGTCTAACTACCAAGCAGACACAGAACGACCTCACGCAAGAAGCGACAGGCAAGAAGACAACTACTGTCGTTACCTGTTTAGGTACAGTTAACTCCTAAATTCATTCATACTCAAAAATGGATATCAAAGCAAGGAAGGCGTAACACGTCTACAATCCCAATAACAAACTACATCCCCTTCAATCCTTTTCAACACTGTAAGGCTTTTATACCCAAGGTCGAATTCAAAGGAACTCAAATGTTGCCACAGTCAACAAGAAACTCGAACTCCTTTGAGCAATGACATCTCCCTACGACTTAAGCAGAGAGAATTTTAAACGAAAACCACGCATCACGCACAGCCACATCAACTAGCATGTAATCTTAAAGAAAACACAACATAGAATATCGTAGTTACTTCTGAATGAAATCAGAGTAGAAAGTATGGTATCCATGACCTACTTCATAAAATCCATTATACAAGATGTCAAGCTATTCACATAAATCCAACAAGGCCAAATAAACATCACATGTTCAATCTCAGGCTTATACAGAAACAGTGACACATATTACCACTCAAGGAATTTAAACTAAATCCGCAAACAGTATTCGCAGTATAGCTTATACAGAAGCAAAAAAAAAACAAGATATCATCCCATATTCAAGGAATCCACAGGGTCAAATATTAGAGTAAACCCAACAGTCATAATTGAAGCAGTTACACTGTTTATCTGTCAAGAATTCAACTGAGTCCCAACAACAGTATAAAAATAGTTAATGATTCTATCTATGCCAACTATAGTAAGCATTCAAATCAGGTGTAAGCAAATCAAATACCGATTTCATAACAAGGAATTCAACTGAACCTCGTCAAAATTCTCGAACAAGCTTACACATAAGGAAACATAAATGTATACCCAGGGAGTCAGTACCAAATTTCATTACAAATAATAGAGGTCGTATGACCTGTTACTTCTACAAGATTCCAATGGAATTCAGATTAATAAAACTCAAGGATGTATCTATATCCTCAACAGTGGACCATAATATACGATTCATTCAGAGGACTCCACAGAGTCGTTCAAATAAAATACATATATCCATATTGTATACTGTCAATGGGTTAAATCCCGTTACCACAATAAAAAGGAAAAACAACTTCCACAGGTCGTAATGACTACTGTAACACAATAGTTACCTGTTCCCAAACAAATTTAAAAGACAAAATGAAATCAAACAAGTATCAATAACCACCCCATCAATACCCACGACAGAGCTTACAAGGTTCCTTTAAAACTAAATAATCAAACAAATGTCCAGCAGTTTCCCTTCCAACAAGTATTCACAACATGCATCGACGACAAAATCGAGAAGAATAACAGTGGCCTATACCCATCACAAGAATAATTTATGGGCTCTCACCGAGCAGGCCGAGCATACATTCCTTTCATAAATTTCGCATATTTAAGCCAGAATGCAAAACACAAAGAAATAAAGCCACAGTTCGAATTTAATAAACACCCATCAAGGGATAAATGAAAAATCGAACCAACATGAAGATACAGTGCCAAATCACACAAGACATCCAAAGAAAATCCTCCATTACCTTAAATCAATTGAACAGAGTTGTTCTAATGAAATCACTTGAAAGAGAGCAAGATTTTTAAAGGTTAGGGCCTAACATGCCTGGATTTTTGCTCAAAATTCCGAAGCAGACCACTGAAAGAGCTTGGACCTCCTTTTCCTTTTCCAAGTTAGAGCGACCAACAAAATTTTGCTATTGCCATGACATATATATTTTCCTTGCCAGAGGAAGGAGCTAGATACACTCATACACGCCATGCAACACAAAGAAGACTGGTGCAAAGAACCAGTGAACAGGCAGAAGGAAAACCGAAATTCGCGATAAGCCAAACAAAACAACAACTTTCCACATTGCATGCCTTCTCGCGAATTCCGAGCTCGACTACCAAGCTCATTAATTGCAATTACTCCAAGTTTCCCGCTCAAACTCAACTGCCACCGACCACCAAAGTTGGCGATAGACATATAAAATCTCAAGACCATTTTCAGTTTTGGCGACCTGCCACGTCGGCTTAGGTTAGCCGTTTCTAAAACCTCCACCAATACCTGTCCTTCATACTTATCCATTGTATTTAATGGCATAGAAAATTCTGCCCATGGTTCGCACCCCTCCATAGGTCCCCAAAATCCTTGTTCAATAGTTAGGTTAGTAACTTAGGTTAGAATTTAGGATAATACTTAGTCTAACCACTTTACACATAGATACTAACTTAGAACATTAGCTCTTAGCCTAGGTCTAGGTTAGATTAACACTAATCTAACCCATAGATTAATTTTAGTTTTAGGTTACTAACATTAATAATTCAAGTCAGGTCTAGATTCCGCACGCTCAGAAAAAGACTTACAACATGCATTCTTGAACAGGGTTAGCTCCTATTCTGCCTTAGGATACAGAATCTTATGTAACTGAATTATTACCTGGCCCACAATCGAGACCTTCCAGATATACTTCGATATCGGGTACCAATCCATTTCACATGATCAACCTGAGTTATACTCCGGACTAGTTTATTCAACGAATTCAGACCTTACAACTTGTGAAAGGTTTATAATTTTCTTTTAATTCATCACGAATAACTTAAAGCAATACTTGGATCAATTCCACTGATCCAAGGCTAGATCTTATAGATGGATAACTCTATAATTCATTCCGAGATCAGATTAAACTCAGATGCAAAATGAAATAAATAAAAGAGTCTAATCATATTCAGACTCAATCAAAGATCTGCAATCTGTAAAGAAGATACAATACATATCAAGCATGATTTCTCAATCAAGGAACACATACTTTTTATAAATAAATCACATATCAACACTTGTATGCTCAGGAGGAAGTAACAACAGTTCAGGGTGTTACATGCTTCCCTCCTAAAAATATTCATCGTCCCGATGATTACATATTCAATTAACCTTCAGGTCAATCAATGTATTAGTTCACAAATCAATGCGACTATTTTCCAACTTGGATAGTTCCAGAAATCAATGTCACAACACATTTTATTCAACCTGAATAATGTTTGCCTTCATCTGGCTTTCATAAATACTTAAAAAAAATAAGTTCATAAAAGAATGTTTTGTCAACAGATTTCATTCTGTTGAAAAAGAGAAGGAAAAGCAATTTTCATCTCTTCCAGATTTTCCCAAGTTGCATTTTCTTCGTTAAACTGGTCCCACTGGACCTTACATTGTTGTATATCATGATTTCTTAAATGCAATTGGCGAGTTTCCAGCACTCGTGTGGGTTTAACCACAATTATTCCTAGGTCTTGGACCTACAAGGAATTCCAATTTAAAACATGTGACAGATCTGAAACGTATTTCTTAAGCAAAGAAATATGGAAAACATCATGCATGCGAGATAAAACAGGTGGCAAAGCTAAATGATAAGCTACAGGATTGATTATTTCGACAATTTCGAAAGGTCCCACGAATCGAGGTGACAACTTGGCAGCCTTGCCAAAATTTATAGAAATCTTTCTGGGTTTAACACATAAAAAAACCTTCTCACCAAGCTCAAACCTTCTATCAACCCGCTTAAGGTCAGCATAGCTCTTCTGCCTATTTGTTGCTTCCTTTAATCTTTCACGAATCAGCTTAACTTGCTGTTCCATTTCTGTGAGAATTTCTGGTCCAATTACCACTCTATCCTCAACACTGTCCCAACTAACAGGGGTTCTGCACTTTCTTCCATAAATTTCTTCAAATGGTGCCATTTTAAGAGATGAGTGATAAGTATTGTTGTAGGCAAACTCAACTAATGGAAGGTACTCCTCCCATTTATACTGTTGATCCATGCAATACATACGCAACATGTCCTCCAACACTTGATTTACCCTCTCAGTTTGTCCATCCGTTTCCGGATGATATGCAGAACTGAAGTTTAGTTTTGTTCCAAGAGCTGTATTAAGTGTTTGCCAAAACCTTGATGTCATTCTTGGATCTCTGTCAGATATAATCAATTTAGGTACACCATGCAATCTGAAAATTTCATGTACGAATCTTTTGGCCAGCACTGGTGAATCATCCTTTAGATTTCCAGCCATGAAATGAGCTACCTTAGTCAGTTTATCTACAACTACTAGGATAACATCATGCTTATTCCTAGACATGGGTAATCCTTGTACAAAATCCATAGTTATTACTTGCCATTTGTACTGTGGTATGCTATGAGGATATAACAGTCCAGCAGGGTGCATATGTTCTGCCTTCACCCGCTGACACTCCAAACAATGAGTCACAAAATTTATGACATCCTTTTTCATACCTTTCCAAAAGTATTGCTGTTTCAGATCAGCAAGCATCTTTGTGATACCTGGGTGTCCAGAGAAAGGTGAATTATGAAATTCAACTAACAACTTCTTTCTCAAATCGTTCAGCATAGGTACATATACCCTGTTTTCATAACGCAAGATTCCTTCATTATCAAAATGAAAACCCTTATACCTTATATTCTTAGGTTCTGCAGCGAGCGCTGCTTTTACTTGTTGAAAGTATGCATCAGATTCTGAGGCACTTTTTACCTCGTCCTTAAACTGAGTTCTTAATGTTATAAGAGTAGAAATGTGCCTCCTACGACTTAGGGCATCAGCTACTCTATTCTCCTTCCCTTTGATATAGATAATATCAAAGTCATATTGTGATAAAAATTCTAACCACCTTCTCTATCTGGCATTCAGATTGGGCTGAGTAAAAATATATTTTAGCCCTAAGTGATCAGTTTTCAACTCAAAAGGTTTCCCAAGTAAGTAGTGTCTCCAGACTTGAAGTGCATGAACAATGACAACAAGCTCCAAATCATGAGGGGCATAGTTCAGCTCATGTAACTTGAGTTTTCTACTTTCATATGTAATGACTTGATCATTTTGTAGCAAAACACCTCCAAGGCCTTCCCCAGAAGCATCCGTTACAACAGTAAAATTCCCATTAGGGTATGGTACAGCTAATATAGGTGCAGAAGTCAACTAGTCTTTCAGAATTTTGAAAGCCGCTTTGCACTTGTCGTTCCATAAGAATTTCTTATCCTTTTTCTGCAATGAAGTTATTGGTGCAACTACCTTAGAAAAATCCTTTACAAATTTTCTATAGTAACCTGCAAGACCCATGAAGCTTCTTACTTCATGCACATTCTTTGGCGCAGGCCACCCAGTTATTGCCACTATTTTTGAAGGATCTACAGCAATTCCTTCTTTGCTTATGACATGACCCAAATAGTGAACTTCTGAATCATAGAAAGAACATTTGGATAACTTACCATACAACTTTCTTTTTCTCAGAATTCCCAGAACTATCCTCAAATGCTCATTGTGCTCCTCAACGCTTTTAGAATAAATGAGAATATCGTCCAAGAATATAAGTACAAACTTGTCCAAATATTCTTGAAAAATATTATTCATTAAGTTCATAAAGGTTGCGGGTGCATTAGTTAATCCAAAGGGTAGAACCGTGAATTCATAATGTCTGTACCTTGTTCGGAAAGCTGTTTTATGAATGTCTTCTTCCTTAATCCTTAACTGATGATAACCAGATCGAAGATCTATCTTAGAATAAACCGCTGCTCCACGCATTTGATCAAATAGATCATCGATCCTTGGAAGTGGATATCGGTTCTTGATTGTTGCTTTGTTCAACATCCGATAATCAATACACAGCCTAAGTGTTCCATCCTTATTTTTCACAAATATCACAGGCGCACCCCAAGGTGAAACACTTGGTCTGATCAAACCTTTTTTCAAAAGTTCTTGCAACTGTGCCTTAAGCTCGACTAACTCTGTAGTAGTCATCCTATAAGGTGCTTTGGAAATAGGTTCAGTTCCCGGTTTGATTTCAATGGTGAAGTCAAATTCTCTCTTGGGTGGTAACCCTGGTAATTCTTCAGGAAATACATCCCTGAAACTTTGTAACAGAGGAATTTGCTTAATGTAATCACCATCTTCTTCTGAAGATTCAGATATCTTTACTGCATAAAGAGTACATCCTTTATTCTTAGCCTTTTTAAGCTGCATAGCTGACAGTTTTCTAACTATAATTTCCCGTTTCACCCCTTGAATCTCTGCTGCTTCCAGCTGATCATCTAAACACTTTATGTTCTTTTCATAGCAATCTACCTTTGCCTTATGGTCAGCTAACCAATTGACACCAATGATAATGTCATACGATCCTAAAGGTGTAACATAGAGATCAACTTCCGTGGAAAAGTTAGGTAAGTCAAGGACTGCCCCAAAAAGACACATACTCACTGTATGAACAGAGTCATTACCATACTGTACAGTCCAAGATTTATCCATTTTTCCAGCTTTTCTTTTAAGTTTAGAAGCAAGTTTATTAGATATAAAACATTCAGTAGCTCCTGTATCAAAAAGAATAGTGATAGGTATGCCGAATAACTTACCCGGAACTTCTATAGGTGTCACTTGCTTTTCAGCTTGCTTGTCTGCTACTGTAGCATGTATCTTATGCTGCTGATTACAATCATCCTTCTTCAAAGGGCACTGATTTGCGTATTTGTCCTTGCCACAATTGTAGCAGCCTCCTACAGGTCCCTTCTTAGGCTCAGAATTGCCTCCAGCCTTGTAATTTTCACTTTGTCCTCCATAGGGCTTCTGCCCATTGTTATAATTTTTAGAAAAATTATCCCTTACGTTTCCAGCAGGCTTATTTACTGCTGCTTTCTTATTGTTGTCTCCTGGAAACTTACTCTTGTTTCCAAACTTTTTCCATAGTCCTTTTCTGGGTGCAAGAGAGGTTGAAGAAGGGTTTGCAGTCTTCTTCCGCACTTCCTCCTGATGAGCAGAAATAGCCTTTAATTTCTGTTCTTGCCTTATGGCCTTTTCAACAACTCCTTCCATAGTGTTTGGACTGTGAACATCGACCTCTCCCCCCTATCACGGGATTCAATCCCATGATGAATTTCTGTATTCTGGACTTCTCGTCAGTTTGATACTGTGGTACATACTTAAGGAGTTTTGTAAACCGCTCCCAGAATTCAGTTACCGTTATCTTCCCTTGAGCTAAGTTCTGAAATTCCGTCATTTTCTGATCATAGAAAAGTTTTTGCAGCCAACGTTGCCTAAAATAGCCTTTAAATTGATCCCAAGTAATATTGGTCTCATCAATGTTTAGTTCAGCTTTACAGCTATCCCACCACGAAGATGCTTCGTGGGAAAGCTGATAGGCTCCCCAAATAGCTTTGGTTTCCTCTGAGAAGTTCCTTATTGCAAAGTACTTCTCAATTTTGCTAAGCCAGTTCTCAGCTCCATCTCCTAATGTGGTGCCATCATACTTAGGTGGACTTATCCTTTTTATATCATTAGTGAGTTCTGCTGCCAATCTGGCCTTTTTGTTTTCTGGTTGGACAGGTGCATTCACAGCATTAACATCAACACCCATATTGGGGTTGTCCTCAGGAGGTGGCTGATTATTATTATCAGCTTCTTCATCCTCCTCATTTTCCATCACCTGTTGTTCTAGTACAGCTAAGCGATCTCTTGTGTCCAACAGGGCAGCAAGGATCTCATCAAGTTTTTGGGTTGTTTCCGCTCCTCCTTCAGGTGGAGCATTATTTGCAACGTTCCCCCTTGTTCTAACCATTTTCTGTTACAAGAAAATTTAGGTTTTTATCAGATTATGGACACAATAGGTCCAAGAGCTGCAACCTTCAGCTCTGATACCAAGATGTAACATCCTCATTTTAGACAATAGAACAAGTCGATTTTTTTTTTTTGATAATTGTATCCTGGTTCTAAATACATAATTTAGAACTCACAATTCAAATAACCATTCATATAACAGATAACCATATGCAGCTGTAATGACTCGGAGTACCTCCGATCTATTCATTCCATGACTCAGTAATCTACCGATCTATTCATGAGTAATAAGAGTTGGCGTTATTATTTAACACTTCACTCTTGCGGTTATCTTCCCTATTCTGGGATTTAGAATGCTCTGTCCAAGGAACCTAACTGAATAATTGTTACCATTATTCATCGGCATCTCATCCCTTAGACTAGGTGAATTAGGACAACGCAATCAGCAGCTTGCGATACTTTGTCCAAATATTTGAAACATACTGCTTATGTCTCGTATTCCTTAACAGCATACTCATCAATCTGGAATACATCCTTCACCCCATTCCCATGTTATGTAGAATGTCTTATACCGACTTCTTTCAGTCCCTTTTATCCCAGTTAATCACTCGGGAGCGGATTAGTAAGGTAACCACGTTATATGGATGCTCCCGAAGACTAGGGATAAGATGACATACTGGGTCAATCCTAATTAAACTAGTGTGTCAAGATACCCCGAGTCTCCTAGGCAGCCATATAATGTGACCACATACCTAATCAGTCCAAAAGTAACTTGTACGAGATCAAAGTGTAAATCTTAGCGATCAATGCAAAGGGTGTCGTCATAAGTCACCTGCATTGTTGTAACTTCGAGAAGATCCTAATCTTCTCGGAGGTACAACCCTGTAGTTGACTTGTGCCATCAACCTTTAAATCCGCCTCGAAAAGATCTACTTAATACAATGCGTTACACACGCTAAGTTTAAATTACAATAAAGACGTTCCCTTAAGGTTAGCCTTTCCCAAACCCGGGATTCCTCATCAAAGTATGATCTTTCTCAATTAAACCCACTACACAGATGAGTTATTAAGACCAAGGTCTCATCACGGAGCTCTTAGAATATATATGATTCTAAAACAACAGAATTGAACAATTACTCATAACCTTCACATGAGATTGCTATCTGAACCCCATTAGATTTATATCAGTTCTCCTAACTGAATTTATATCATACTTAA
Source organism: Taxus chinensis (assembly GCA_019776745.2). Taxonomy (NCBI): domain Eukaryota; kingdom Viridiplantae; phylum Streptophyta; class Pinopsida; order Cupressales; family Taxaceae; genus Taxus; species Taxus chinensis. The sequence continues at coordinate 131,034,000 of CM034148.1, forward strand.
TAGTATCAAGATATCAATGATTCATAATCCAATACGTTGTCCTGTCATAATCAAGACTAGGGATTAATAATTTAATTAAGTTTGTTTAGCGTTCTGCTTAGGTATATTTTAACCCTATCTTCCCAAAATACAGTTTACCTAAATTTCGATTTAGCTTATGATAGAACATACCAGAGCTGCTAAACAATCATAAGAATTCAGTCTTATATTCTTGCAAAGCTTACATTGATAATCACAAAAGTCTCCAAATTATATAATAATAACAATGCTCTTTAGATCATTTGAACCGAAGAAGGTCAAACTATCAAGATAAGAATATAGACACATAAGTAACAATATCAATTTTCCATTCCTTCAGAACTAATCAAATACATTTTATGCATTCCGCATACTTGATACATTACTCAACTGAAAAAGGAACATATTTCCTTATATGGTACATTTAGAAAATCAAGATGTAATTCACTTATAAATCAAATTTAATCAATCTGATTATCCTATCAGATCTGCATGCTTTTACCACTTACGGAAACCATCTGCAAAAATAGTCAATATGAGTCAGTTCGATGAACTGAGCATGATAAGCACTAACTCTTAAAACAATTGCAATCCATCAATTGTTTTCATTAAACACCCTGTTTAAATGAGATCAATTCACCAAACAAGTAAGCATATTCAGACTATGCCTTTATAATACAAAAATGACTACAAATGTATAACTTTATCATCGTTACAGAATAGTCCTAAACACTTCTCAAATATTTCATCAACATATTAGAAATCAAGAAGAACAAAAGTGTCCTAAACAATTATTCATTGTAAATCCCAAGATGCACAAACATCAGGAAGTCATTATATTCAACTTAAAAAGAGGAATATCATATCAATCCTGAAACCGTCATTATGTAAAAACGATTACAGATGTTAGTTAAACAATTATATCAACTTATAATTTACAACATAAGAGAAATAAACAATTGTACATATTTCCCTCTGAACTAGCTCATGACTGTACCGTCTTTCCAAAAGCAAGGCATTCACTTAATACACATGCAAATAAATCAGTCCAGTCCATCATCAGCACCATTGTTTTAAAACTTACAACAATGCAACTACAGTACAGTAGCTCCCATGCCAAACAACGGTGTCTAACTACCAAGCAGACTCAGAACGACCTCACGCAAGAAGCGACAGGCAAGAAGACAACTACTGCTGTTACCTGTTTAGGTACAGTTAACTCCTAAATTCATCCATACTCAAAAATGGATATCAAAGCAAGGAAGGCGTAACACGTCTACAATCCCAATAACAAACTACAGCCCCTTCAATCCTTTTCAACACTGTAAGGCTTTTATACCCAAGGTTGAATTTAAAGGAACTCAAATGTTGCCACAGTCAACAAGAAACTCGAACTCCTTTGAGCAATGACATCTCCCTACGACTTAAGCAGAGAGAATTTTAAACGAAAACCACGCATCACGCACAGCCACATCAACTGGCATGTAATCTTAAAGAAAACACAACATAGAATATCGTAGTTACTTCTGAATGAAATCAGAGTAGAAAGTATGGTATCCATGACCTACTTCATAAAATCCATTATACAAGATGTCAAGCTATTCACAGAAATCCAACAAGGCCAAATAAACATCACATGTTCAATCTTAGGCTTATACAGAAACAATGACACAGATTACCACTCAAGGACTTTAAACTAAATCCGCAAACAGTATTCGCAGTATAGCTTATACAGAAGCCAAAAAAAACAAGATATCATCCCATATTCAAGGAATCCAAAGGGTCAAATATTAGAGTAAACCCAACAGTCATAATTGAAGCAGTTACACTGTTTATCTGTCAAGAATTCAACTGAGTCCCAACAACAGTATAAAAATAGTTAATCATTCTATCTATGCCAACTATAGTAAGCATTCAAATCAGGTGTAAGAAAATCAAATACCAATTTCATAACAAGGAATTCAACTGAACCTCATCAAAATTCTCGAACAAGCTTACACATAAGGAAACATAAATGTATACCCAGGGATTCAGTACCAAATTTCATTACAAATAACAGAGGTCGTATGACCTGTTACTTCTACAAGATTCCAACGGAATTCAGATTAACAAAACTCAAGGATGTATCTATATCCTCAACAGTGGACCATAATATATGATTCATTCAGATGACTCCACAGAGTCATTCAAATAAAATACATATATCCATATTGTATACTGTCAACGGGTTAAATCCCGTTACCACAATAAAAAGGAAAAACAACTTCCACAGGATCATAATTACTACTGTAACACAATAGTTACCTGTTCCCAAACAAATTTAAAAGACAAAACGAAATCAAACAAGTATCAATAACCACCCCATCAATACCCACGACAGAGCTTACAAGGTTCCTTTAAAACTGAATAATCAAACAAATGTCCAGCAGTTTCCCTTCCAACAAGTATTCACAACATGCATCGACGACAAAATCGACAAGCATAACAGTGGCCTGTACCCATCACAAGAATAATTTATGGGCTCTCATTGAGCAGGCCGAGCATACATTCCTTTCATAAATTTCGCATATTTAAGCCAGAATGCAAAACACAAAGAAATAAAGCCACAGTTCGAATTTAATAAACACCCATCAAGGGATAAATGAAAAATCGAACCAGCATGAAGATACAGTGCCAAATCACACAAGACATCGAAAGAAAATCCTCCATTACCATAAATCAATTGAGCAGAGTTGTTCTAAAGAAATCACTTGAAAGACAACAAGATTTTTAAAGGTTAGGGCCTAACATGCCTGGATTTTTGCTCAAAATTCCGAAGCAGACCACTGAAAGAGCTTGGACCTCCTTTTCCTTTTCCAAGTTAGAGCGACCAACAAAATTTTGCTATTGCCATGACATATATATTTTCCTTGCCAGAGGAAGGAGCTAGATACGCTCATACATGCCATGCAACACAAAGAAGACTGGTGCGAAGAACCAGTGAATAGGCAGAAGGAAAACCGAAATTCGCGATAATCCAAACAAAACAACAACTTTCCACATTGCATGCCTTCTCGCAAATTCCGAGATCGACTACCAAGCTCATTAATTGCAATTACTCCAAGTTTCCCGCTCAAACTCAACTGCCACCGACCGCCAAAGTTGGCGATAGACATATAAAATCTCAAGACCATTTTCAGTTTTGGCGACCTGCCACGTCGGATTAGGTTAGTTGTTTCTAAAACCTCCGCCAATACCTGTCCTTCATACTTATCCATTGTATTTAGTGGCATAGAAAATGCCGCCCATGGTTCGCACCCCTCCATAGGTCCCCAAAATCCTTGTTCAATAGTTAGGTTAGTAACTTAGGTTAGAATTTAGGATAATACTTAGTCTAACCACTTTACACATAGATACTAACTTAGAACATTAGCTCTTAGCCTAGGTCTAGGTTAGATTAACACTAATCTAACCCCTAGATTAAGTTTAGTTTTAGGTTACTAACATTAATAATTCAAGTCAGGTCTAGATTCCGCACGCTCAGAAAAAGACTTACAACATGCATTCTTGAACAGGGTTAGCTCCTATTCTGCCTTAGGATACAGAATCTTATGTAACTGAATTATTACCTGGCCCACGATCGATACCTTCCAGATATACTTCGATATCAGGTACCAATCCATTTCACATGATCAACCTGAGTTATACTCCAGACTAGGTTATTCAACGAATTCAGACCTTACAACTTGTGAAAGGTTTATAATTTTCTTTTAATTCATCACGAATAACTTAAAGCAATACTTGGATCAATTCCACTGATCCAAGGCTAGATCTTATAGATGGATAACTCTATAATTCATTCCGAGATCAGATTAAACTCAGATGCAAAATGAAATAAATAAAAGAGTCTAATCATATTCAGACTCAGTCAAAGATCTGCAATCTGAAAAGAAGATACAATACATATCAAGCATGATTTCTCAATCAAGGAACACATCCTTTTTATAAAGAAATCACATATCAACACTTGTATGCTCAGGAGGAAGTAACAACAGTTCAGGGTGTTACACATTGATAGGATTTCTGAAATATAAACCTTTCCTCAACTTCTTGATAAATCTAGCATGATTGTTATTGAAATTGATGACCCACATATTCAGTTCATTTACTTTATTGCTTTGCCATATTCTTTCCATTTTCTCATTGATTCCCAAGTTCATTCCATTTAATGATTTTCCATCGCTCTTGTGAAGACAAAATTTGATCATACTTGAATTATAATTTTCATACCAAGGCCTATGTAATTTGATAGACATTGGTTCTTTCATTGTTTATCTAATTCATAACCACTTATGATGTGGATTGATTCTTAATAAATGTTTTGGAATCTTCAACTATATCACTAGCCTCTTGATGTTCTATGTTTCTCAATTGGACCAAGAAAACTTCTTTCACGTACTCCGAATCTTTCTCAACACAATGCCCTATATAGTGTGGCATGTATATTGCTTCATTCTCTTTGAAAGAGAATGAGCTCAAGGTTGTTCATGCAACATGGAAATTATCATCTTCTTCATCTTATCCATCTTGAGTTTTGAAATCCATATTCATGGTGAAATCCCCTTTTCCTTAAGTGGATTTTATCTCAAAATATGCAAGCCTGCTCTTATCCATAAATTCCTTGTTAAGAAGGTTTTTATTTTTAACAAAACCAAGCTTGGGATCAAACATTGTTCCATCTATCCATTATTCATTGATAATGTCTCCATCCTCATGAAAGGGGAATGAGCATAAAATTGCATCTAAAATATTTATGTTGTCATTTTCCCAAAATTGATCACCAAGAACTAAGGAGTCCATTTCCATGCTGAAATCACCATTTACTTGAATAGGTTCAAATTTAAGAGTCTGAAACATATCATCATTCTTACATCTCCTATCTTCCCATCCTAATGAGAAGGAAAAAATTTCAAATTCACAAACACATTCATTAAATGGTACCTCGTGCCGAACATTGAGAACATGGTTTGAAAAAATTAACTCAGCTGACAAGAATTTGTTAGGTATCACTCATTCTTGATCCATGTTGCTCATTACCTCGATATTTCATTCTTTCAAGTCAATTCTCTCCTAACCATTATCAATAACCATTAGATAAATTTCATTCATGCTCACATCCCATGAGAAGTACATACTCTAGAATTCTGATTTTCTTAAGTCGCCATGATGTTCTCTGACCGGCTCTATAATGCTTGGAAATTATTTCACAAACATGAGAATCTCAAGATCATCCTTGAAAGTCATGAAAATTTTTTAATATTTTAAATTTTGACACAAGATATTTTTCATCAAGTCATCTGCTCTTTGAATAATATACTTCATTTTTCTGATGGGAAGAAGTTTCTTCACTTTACCATTGAGTAGAATGGTGGTATGCGACCAATCCAGCTTCATATCTCCACCAACATCTTGATAGAATCTTTGAACCAACAACATACCATACAAGTTTGGAATCTCTACTATAAGTATTCTCATCATGATCTTATTTTTAGGGAAATCTTTCAATGTAACTTGAGCATCGTTGACCTAGCCAACGAGACATACTTATTTCATTTCCATGGAGAGTAAATGGCTAGAGCTAAGAGAGGGGGGAGAGAGAGAGAGCAAGAGAGAGAGAGAGAATAAGATATTTATCCACTTTTATAGGCATAACATTATCTGAAGCACTGTAGTTAATGATCTAATCAATTTGTACCCATTAACCAATAATTATATATATAAAGTTTCTAATTTCCTAGAGGTGGAGGGTGTGGAAGTGAGAGAGTTTAGAGGTGGATTGGAATGAGATACGTGAGGTAGCTATTTGGTAGTAGAATTTTTAGAACATGAAATATATATACTTCCTTTGATATATTGAACAAGCCTATCAAATTACTTGGGATGGATTTTTAATTACTCATACTCAAAATTTTGAACTTCAGATTTTTTGCAACGGTCGAGGATATCAAAGGATGAGGAAAGGTTAGGCACATAAGGTTTTATGGATTCCTTGACATGGATATTACTAGGATCAACAAAGACTAATTTTTTAAAGGGATTTTAATGAGACTTACATGAAGAGGAAAAAGATTCTTAGATGAAGTAGTCTCATGCTTCTTCTCAACTGACCCTGTGGAAGGGGGATTTGATGATCCTCCTTTGATTTTTGTTTTTCATAGAGTCTCCTTTTGAGGATTTAATTACTTGGCCTGGGTGGAAAAATAAGACTTATTTCTCGTTTTTTGATCAATTGAATATTGATTATGATTAGCTATGTGTAGGTTCTTCAATCTCTTCATCTTGTGTGAATTCATACAACCTATTTTTAGCACAAGCTTATTCTCCTTCCTCTTAAATTTATGATTCTTTTTTTTTTTGTCCTTCATCTTCATTTGCCTCACATATTACATTAACTAGTGGATATTCCAAGCAAGCCTTTGGGGTTCTCCTACAATCTTATTCCTTTTCTATTTTGGGTAAGATGCTTGTTGTGAAAATTCCTTCTTCAACATTGTCAAGTCATTAGCCAAATGTTTTAATAATGGATCAGCTCTCTCATCTTTGAAACTTGGGGTTTATCCTTCATGGAATGGTTATTGATATTTCTTGACAAATCAAGGTCATCTTCCACTTCAATGATAATTTACTAAGTGTTGTCCAAATCTTTTTTTTAAACTCTCCGTAGAATGAAACTTACTTCAGGTAACTAAGCATTCACGACTAACCTTTTCAAAATACCTATCGTAGGATGGGAAATGTTAAGAATCTTGTTGATCAACTTGTTGAATTTTTCCACAAAGTGTCTCATGTAATCTTGCGGTTCTTTCCTCATCTAAGTATGTTGGGAAATGAGGGTGTGAGCATCTTTGGTATTATTTAATATTGTTTCAAACTTCTTTATTATATCATCCCAATTAGAAATTCTGTGTGATAGAAAGTAGTAAAACCAGTTTGTCGTGGCAGATATTCTAATGCTTATATGAACAACCACACTGCAACATATTTTTTACACTCTAAGGATACTACAGGTTGTGATGAAGGATGTGATATGATCATCTTGTCATAAATTTCCATCTCCATAAAATATTGGAAAGCTATTTCCTGACACTTTTGGAAGTTCATGAAGCAGAGGGGTCAAAGCCAAGAGAAAAACATTTTTCCCCATGGAACGGGTACTTTTGTTGCCATATCAGGTTCTTCTATTTCTTCTTCTTATGGAATGAAGACTAGTAGTTAGATATTTGGCTCTTCAATATGGCCTTAAAGAGGATTTTCATGTACTTGTCTTCTTATTTGTACAATGGGAAGTATAAATTCAGATCTTTGTTGCTCCTAAAATACAAGTTCAACAGTGCCAACTACATGATCAGCTTGGGTATACCTTCATTGTGCCAATTTTTCTCAAGTACTTAGAAACGAAAGAAATTTGAAAACTGTATATTTTTCAAAGGGATTGCAACAAGGATTTTGAACATATGGGTGGTATTTTTGGTATTCTTAATTTTTTGTTTTTATGTTTTTTTAAATATATAATTTTTAGTGTTTTTAAATATCTTTACGAGTGCACAACGGTAGATCTCTCCCAAACAAAGTCACTAAAAAATGTTGGCGAAATAATTTTTAGTGTTGCAAATTATGTGTTTCCACCAATGCTCACACAATTAAGCCCCTAATTTTTATGTGTGGGAAGGATCCCATTATTGAATCTAAACTAACTAAGAAAATTGGGGTAGATAATAGGTTGGGGATCACACAGGGACACTACAATGATCCTATGGTAAAATTCTTGTATAGAGTACAATAGACGAATTGTTAATGATGGGGGATAAAGGAGACTTAGGGAAATTAGGAAAGGGGGGGGTTATTGTTGTGATTAGGTAGTATCATAGTTCACACACAATAACAAAATTAGCTCCACATTCTAGTAAAAGAAAACAAAAATGTAAGAAATCAGAAGTACTAAAAAACCATAGACACACAGTTCTTTAGGTTCATCAATCAAGGATATAATGTTCCTTCTTGGTTATTCAAAGTCACATAATAGAGGAAATCATAAGAAAATGAGATGGAAGAAATACAACTCTTATTTCTTGTGTAATGGTGATACAAAGATCAAAACCATAAAACAATCCAAAATTTCTACAATAAACTCGCTTTCAATATCCTTTGGAATGCATAAGCCATTCCAGTTTATAGCATTACAAATTGTCTTCTCTTTTACCCACCCAAATGACTCTTCATGTTCCTATTCGAATTGTGACATTTTTATTTCCCTTATAAGATAAATATTAAGTACCTCTCTTATAATTTGAGAGAGTACTTTTAAATTTTACAAATATTTGGTTTTCATTTAAGTGAATAGGAAAAAAAAATGTACCTTCTCAATTGAAATTTAGAATATGGCAAAATATAAGAGAGAAAGGAAAGGGTTTAATTGATCTATTGTTGATGAATAACTTGTTGATTTGAGACATGGTGACCACTATCTCCTCCTTTTGTAAGTGGCGTGAACACTTCATATTGCTAATTGAATGTTTAGGAACATGGTTGTGATACATTCCAATGTGAGTCAAAGATGGATATGGGCATCACATATAATGATTCCTCCTATTTCTCACAATGAGAGAGTATCACATGCTTATTCCTTAGGCTTCCAAAATTGGCCCTTGTGATCACAGATCATTTTTATGATGCTTGAACCTCTTGATGTTTGTACCTAGTTTACTAAAATTTTCCTTCGTATGTGGTTGAAAAGGGATGGCACCTTCATAGAGTTCTTCAGAGGTGACCACCAGTTGGAATGACATGAGGAGATGGAAATGATTAAACCACATCGTTTAAGGTCATTGTTTAGGAAAACTACCAAGTGGATGGAATATATCTGATTTCTCATTATTATGACTATGGCTCTTTGAATGGATATCATACCTTTTCCTTTCTTATCTCTAGATCACTTCTTAAATGAGATCAACTCATAAACCTCATGTGGCCATGTTTCTCATGAGAGTAGGTAACATTTTTTATAAAAATAGTGATCCTAGATGAAACTTGAAGGAATGAAAGAGAATGGGCACCATTTTATCATCCCACACACTTCACTAAAACACTGTAAACTTTTCCTTTACTGACTTGCTTGATGTGAGCTCCTTATCAGACATGGATAGTGTTTAGAAAAACTTCATAGGGAATGCATTGCCTGAGATGAACTATTCCTTACTCATGAATAATCATTCTTATAATTCTTGTGATGATCATCATCTTGATGAATTGAATTGAAATTAATCTATTGATCCTCTTCAATCCCTTTCTTATCCTTACAATGTTCTTAACTTTCATATGTCGTTCCTTGATGTGCCTTGTCTTGCTCCTTGAAATAATTACAATCAAAATGCTGCCTTATGATCATTTTGGAGAGTTTATTTCCTTTTTTTATCTGTAAGAAAAATTTAAAAATATATGAATATATAAAAAATTAGTGAGATGAGTAAAAATGGAGCCAACGGTAACTTTCAACACTAAAAAATGAAACTTTCATTTTTCAGGTAGGACTAGGAGCTATTATTTATGGAGTTTATGCCTTTTTCCTCAAATTTGATCCTCAGAAGATTATGGAAAACTCAATTCACCTCCATTTTTTTATGGTTTACCATTTTTTAGGACATTTTTATTTTTAACAGGTAGTTTTTTTGGTACCTTCCATATTGGGAAAATTACATGTTTTACCCTACTTGTCATTTTGCATTGTTTTCGGATGTGTTGAGTAACTGGAGCTTGATATTTTATGATTTTTACTATTTATGGTATGTGAGTGTAAATATAATATGATATTATTAGTAATTGGTCATTCTAGCATCAGTTTGCAATAAAAACACCATTGTTAGGTTCAGCTTTGCACCATTATCCCATGCTCTAATTTTCATCATGATCCACCTGCTAAAAATCTTGACAATCAAAAGGAAAAATTTTGGTTTCAAGGATTTCAAGCTTGTTTCTATTATGGAAGCCATTAAGGGAGCCTTGAAGCTTTAGTCATAATAATTTTTCCTGCGAGAATACAAATCAATAAAAACATTGGTGTAATCTATTTTTGGGATGAGCAGTTATGGGAAAAGCTTCGTTTTCACAATCATGGATGATTTAGAACATGTTCAAGAGAATGAATGTTTTTTTCTTGTGTTTTTTCAGGAATAATATATTTCTTAATGGAGATAATGTTGAACAGTGTGAAGAAATAATATTGGGAGAAAGTTTTTATGTTTTTGAGTTACCCGACAGCTACTTTTTGTTCACCAGTGAGAAAGTTGCTTATGCTTTGAAAATACAATTTTAATAGCTTGAGTATGGGGTGAATTTATATTTACCCTATGTCACCTTGGGAATGGGGACAAGGTAGATAATAAAATTCACCTCGAGCAGATGATGACAAGTGTCACTGCAAGGTGGAAGATGGGAGATATGGAGAAAACATGCCTTCGCACCTAGGGGCTGCAAGCAGGTCACATGGAGAACCTAAGGAGGGGATAGGATCGGGAAAAAAAAATTACATCTATCCCCTTGGGAATGGGGGAAAGAGGGACATTAAAATTTTCCCTTAATCAGATCATGACACTTGTCATTGTGTGGTGCGAGCAGAGGGAGATGAGTTTAGCCTTATTAGCACTTTGTCGGGTTGAGCTATGTCATATGAAGGACCAAATAGGATGGATAAGGTGGAACACCTTTTTGTATTCCCTTTTTCCCCTCATTAAAGGGAAAATAGGAACATTAAAGTTTTCCATAAGTCCATAAGGTGACATATGTACTCAAAAAATTGGCTAAGCACAAGAAACATGCCTACATAAGAGATAACTTGAACACACGATTCTCGAAGAACCATATGGTATATTGAAATGAAATTTTATATGATTTTGACTCCCAATACCATTTTAATAACACTGAGATAGGTTTCATACTTCAGTTTGGATTTCATATTTAAAAGGTGGCCCCTTTGTCTTCAGGACAATAGAGTGTGACCGCCAAGATTAAGCTAACTTGAGAAAATAATGGGTCTTGTGAAAGATTTGATGATTCCACCATGTAGATAATTATACTAGATTTTCACTTCATATTTTTTTCCTTCTAACTAATTCTATAGATCCCAGAATCTTATGAAGAACTTCATGTTCCAATTTTTACTACGCACTCCATACACCTAGAAACCCTCTTTTACACAGTTTATTCCTAGATGTCTAAATCTTCCCTAAATATTTATAAATCACTTCCACACATATCATATCTCCTTTGCATAACTCCCAGGTTTGTTTTTCCTCAACATTCAGCTTCGGATGGGTTTCTACCAGTGTGAAAAAACATGAAAATAGGTTTTTTTGGACTTTAGGAGCACTTCCTTCTTAATAGTCTTGAATGAATCTTGTAGTCACTAAATCACACACTTTGGGTATTATTTAGTCTCAGTCTCATACTACTATTCATATGGTTTTTGAGTGAATAAATTACTAACTAACCCATGTCGTTTGGCCATTTTACTCTACTTTCTACCATCACTTTCGACCTTCTGCATGTACTTGCCCAATCTATTTTGTCATTTTGTGTTCATCCTATCTCTGACTGGGGCTCCCAACCGGGACTAGGGTGCCCCAAGTGCCCTGATCCTATTTGTACTTTACTTCCATATTTTGGGAACTTTCTAACCATTTGATCTTTCCATAATTTTAGTGGTCATTCTTTTCGAGGTTAATTACCAAATTAAAACAAGAAAACCATATAAATATAAAGTTATGAGACCATAATGAGGGACCAATCACTAATCACTACTACCATCACCTAAGGTTTTATCCATTAAAGGATTTTATTGCTCTTTTTGCATCCATATAAATTCATCACAAGGGAAAAAATATTGTTTTTCTGCATCACACTTCATAGGAGGGGAGTTAATTCTATTCCATGCACCATATATTTACATTCTACATTTAGTTATTTCTTGCTAATCAAAACATAAGACTGGAACAAGAGCACCTAGGCTACGATTTACATACACACACCTAGAAATACATTGGTTTTAAGATGTAGTGGAGTGCTCAATGATAAGTCCATCCATGTGGCAGTTGAGGACAATCTGACCCCTTCATATGCATACTTCATTTTTATGGTTTTGATGCTTTGTTTTGGGTCTTCCAGGTGTTTCCTCCATCTCTGATCTACAACAACATACAGCCCAGTTTAGCGACATTCACATGAAAGAAAGAAAAAGGTAGATGATCACCCAATGACACTTCAAAGGAGGTTCCCTAGTCATTTCTGTAGACCATGGCACCCAAATCTCAGACCAGTGCGCCTCAGGCACCTTCTTCCTTCTCCAGGCACCCTAGTATACTCAAATAGCTCGAATCTGTGATTTTTTTAGACTTGGCGTGGTATTTTTCTCCTCCAGTTCAGTTAGTATCCATTGTGACACAGTCCCAACACATCCACAAATCAACTAAGGATTATTAATTAAAAATGTAATATATGAACTAGTTAATCTAAGTTGTAAACAGGTGTAAATAAAGTAAATAAGTGCAGTAAAGAAATATAAATATGATCCAAGCAACTAAATAGATGGAAATCAAAACCCTAATGTGCAAGAGAGAAGAGGAAAGAACTCAGCTGAATAGAGGATCTAGCTAGACTGTGTCGTAGAGGTGACTGAAAAATTTGGAAGTAAGAATGACTATGCAGAGGTCCTAAAAGGATAGATCTCGACTAATTCTCTGGACTGAGGCATCTAGAGAAGGATTGGGGCACCTACAGGCACTCTGCTCTGTAGAATGGGAACCTTGGTCTATGCAAAAGCTTTGAAACTAGTTTTTATAGGTTATGTATATGGTCTGAAACCCTCTCTATTTTTCATATCAAGCTCACTAAACTACTCAAGATATCACTGATATTTCCAGATGAATAGAAAGACCTGTAAAACTCTAAATAAGCATCAATCCCTAAAAAAGAAAAATGCATATGATACAGTCAAACTAACCCCAGCTGCCACAATGGTGGTCTTACTAACTGAGAATTGCACTACATTCTAGACCTAAATGTAGTTTTGTGTGTGTGTGTGTGTGAATGTGCCCTAGGTTGTTATTGTGTCAGTTGCACTTTGTGATGTAGTGAGCTAACTATGTGTAGAGAAATGTAATAGAATGGTGAATGAAATAGAATAGAATCATCTTCCTATGTTGTGAGTGATGTAGATGTCATAGCATTGTGCCTTGTAATGGAGCTATATGGATGAAAATGATCTCTAATGCAATAGATGGATGCAACTCTAGGAGGATAATAGTAGTTACTAGTGTTTATTCCCTCATTATGGTCTAATTTTGTAATTAACCCCAAAATGGCCAACCACGAAAAATATAAATACCTCAAATGGATAAAAAGAGCCCAAAAAGTGGTGGGAAAGTTCAAAAAGGATCGGGGTGCCCATGTTGGGACAAGGGCACGCATAGGCACCCTAATACGAGCCTAGGTTCTCTAGTCAAGGCTGAAATAATGTGAACGTGATAATATAGACTAGACATATGTGTGGTATAGTTCTAGAATGATGAAGTAAAATAATGCAAATGGAAAAAATACGGGTATTTAATTAGTACTTTCTTCACTCAAAAACCCTCTAAATAGTAGTATGAGACCGGGACTAAATATTTTCTAAAGTGCATGATTTTGTGTCTACATTTTCCCCCACTTTATGTTTGTGAGTGGAAATTTCGGTAACATAAAGTAGATAGATATGTGTACCCAATTCTGATGTAGAATGACAAAAAACATGTGTCGAAGGACTAGACAAAGAATGGAGTGATAAAAATATGATGGAGCATGGAAACTAAAGATGAAAAATTTGTAAAAAGTGATGAGAGTGAACCTAGGGTAGAACATGTGTGATGATGCTGATGTTTATAATGTACCTACATGGTTAGTATGCGAAGTGTGATGCCACAAAGTGTTTATGTTGTTGTTACCCCCATTTGACTACTTCTTTCTCATACGATCGAACCTATAAGGAGAAAATGATCAAGCAAAAAAATATATATGTATATGAGTGTAAAATGCAATGTAAAAGATGCATGCAAAATTAAAGTACGTAAAATGAAAAGTGTAAATGGAACATGTTCACCTAATCCATGTCAATAGTGTAAAAAGGATATCTTGTATTTTTGGGGTTTTTTGAGTGATCTGATGCCAAAGGCCGAACAAGTATAGGAAGGAATTGCTCTATCTCCTCCTACCTTTAACTGATTCCCTAAATGTGTGTGAATAGATCTATGTATCATCCTAGTTTTTTAGATTATCTAACAACAGCAGTAGAAGAAGTATTGGGAGTAATTCCAATGTATCCTCCAACCACTACTAGTTCCCAAAATTCTAATGACAATCATGTCCTATAAAAGCCTCTGTGTGTGGATTTCATAGAATGGTCTAAACCCACTTGTTGTATGTAACCCACAATGCTAAGGGTGGAAATTACAATGAACTGAAATGGTGTAAATGCAATGTGTAGACTGTAAAAAATTCCAAATGATGTCCCCTATCTTTAAGGGCACATGTGACATAGCTAATAGGAGAATTCGGCCCCAAAATAGGACCAACCGCATGTAATCTAAAACTTTTCCCTACAGGGGGAAGGGAATGTGCTTGGTATAAACCAAGGCATGCACAAACAAGGATGACTATCTAAAAAGAAGTGTTATTATGAAAAATCATGCATGTAAAAGATAGTGTGTAAGCTACCAATAAATAGTAATATAAATATGCAATAAGACAAAATAAGTAACAGAAAGCAGGCTGTGAACATGAGACATCATTCACGATGTGCAAGACATGCAATTCCATCATGTCCACAAACAACAACAAAAAATTCACACCAAACATAGGGCAAGGCCTGCAAACAAGAGAAAACAATAGTAGACAATAGAACAAATAGAATGGAAGTAAATATCCCTGCATAATAAATGTTGTACATGAAGCACCTGTTAGCATGTTAGAAAGATAACTAGTATGTCAAAGTGTCAATAACCAAGTAATTTAAAGTGCTAAGTACAACATGAAAGGAGAGCACCTGTAAGAGTCAGATTTGGATGGTCCTAATGACCAATGTAGGAAGGGTAGAAGGAGAACATCCATACTACGTACAAGAGACCTGTAGCTATGGTCACCACTAGAAAAATACATGAACGTGCATTTGTGGATAAAATAGATAAATGACATACAAGTAATGTAACTAGCATGTGTAATAAAGAGACCATAAATAAGCAAAAGTAAGCTAGAATAAAAGAAACCATAATATTTATTATCTTATGGATGAATGGAATGGAAAGAAAGATGGAATTATAGGGGTTGTGTGCCCTTGAGTGAATGGAAATGTATGCAATGAGTTTCATTTGGTTTTCCCGCTCAGCAATCAAGAATGAACCATAAATGAGAGTGTGTCATCGAGAAATAATCGAAGTATATGTCGGGTCTAACTTGTTGTGATGAATGTGTATGTTAATTGATGAGATGTGACCTAGTGATGATGTGTGTGTGTGTGAACCCTATAGCTGAAGTGTATATCATGACAATATTTAATTTATAAGTGATTATTATCCTAAACATATTTCACTATAAGATGAATATTAGGGAGTGGTGATGTAACCTAAAGTGTATACCACTACTAGATGATAGAATATGTGAAAATTTAGCCTAAAGCATATGTCACTAGCCTAGAAATTTCACATGATGAAAGGTTGAATAGTAAATGTGTGATGATTGTAAGGTCTATTTGATTCGTAAACCCTCGGAAGTCAAGTATGGAAGGAGGAACCAAAGTGTGTCATAGAGTAGTGAATGCATCATATAGAAGACGATGTATGATATGTAAAGATGAAATATGACCACGTGATGGGTAGAATGTGTAATGTATGATTTATAAGATGTAATGTATGGTGTAGAATAAAATTAGCATGTATGATGAGTATTATGGAATGATAGAGGCATGTATATATAATGAACACTAGTATGATATAAGATGTGTAAATGTGCAAATTTCAAAATCTTGTAGATAAAATGTAGAATGTATGGTGTATGACATGTAATATGTGAGAAGATGCGGTGTGTAAGCCATATAGTGTAGTGTGTGGGATTCAAGTGTGGTAAGCCCTCAACAGTCAAGTGTGAAATAAAGCACAACAGTCTGCTATCAGGTAATATCAATGCTAAAATGTGTGATGAGAATTCCTATATGAAAATTCAAAGATGATAGAGGCTAAGGTGAGTGGGGGGATGTATTATATTTGATGCCCCCAAGTATGTGGTAGAGAAGGTGGTTTTGTGCCTCTATCAAGGAGATCATCGTTTTCATGATCGAAACCTACTGGAGCAGCATCAAAAACTTGATAAGCTATAGAATGAGGAGGGTCATATAAGGACCCGTTTCAGAAAATTGTGTACACATTCATTACATATTCTTCATCAATAAAATCTATCTGTGGACAACCATGAGCATGCCAACGTGAGATGTTTGGAATGTAAGCAGGAGAATAATCATTATGAATAGAAATATTACCAAAAGGCATAGGAAATATAAGCAAAGAGTTACAATCATTTATTGTACCACCAATATAATCAAGCAGGGACTATTCAAGTGTGAGTGGAGAGTCACGAGGGCTGTGTGTAATAAATACCATCAAATAAAAGACACGTAAGCCATAAGTTGTCGTAATGTGAAAATAACCATGATAGAGATGTGGTGAATGAAGAGGTGGTAAAATATCATTGAGTGTCATGTCAAACCTATCCAAACTATCACGTGTACAAATAGTTTCTAAGCATATGGAATCGATGGACATGTGTTTCTAAAAGTCCCTATTGATAAATAGTGTGCATGTAAAAGGAGACAGTGTAGATACAACCAGGGGAGGAGAAGATGAAATAGCATCGACATTGTTTACAGAATCCTGATATTATACCATAACATAGTATAGGGAGGGGTTTTTATCCTATATTCTCTTGGGCCGTAGGCCACAAATTTTTCTTCAAAATAAGAATAGTCTACGCCAAGTAGAGTAAAATAAAATTTTCCTAATGATCCATCTGTAAGTTCTATAGCATCAGAATCATCATTGTGAATAGAATCATGTTGTATAGCATGATCAAAGATGTTGTTAGGTGGCACCATAGGTGGATAAGTATATGTTACTACAATTGGTGGAGAAGAAATTCTAGGAGGAACTAATATTGTAGGTAAAATAATAGTCGTCATGTAAGTAGAAATAGTTGGAGCATTGATAGTGGTAGAAGGATATTTTGAAGCACTATACTGACCAATGTCATATGTACTACTATATGGAATATGTTGTGAAGGTGGTATGGGCATAGTAGTAATAGAGTATATACGATAATATTTGATTGCCACTAGATCTATGGTGATAGTATGTTCATATCCATCATGTTAGACTTAACACATTGGTGAATAGTAGATCAAACTACTTGCCTTGTGTGAATCCAAGGCCTACCTAACAAGAGATTAAACTAAAAGGAGGCATTGATTACATAAAACTCAGTGAGAATAGTCTTAGTTAAAACTTGAATATGTAATGAGATAGTCCCTAAGCATGTGTGAGTGGTAGAATCATAACTACAGATGAGAGTGGAATTCTTAGAAATAAGATTATTTTTAATATCCAACTACTTTAAGAGAGAATGAGCACAAAGATTAACATCTAATCCATTATCAATGACGACACATTTGATGCAAGTAGTACTAACAATGGTAGTAATGAGCAAAGGAGCCCATAGATTATTTTAGCAAAAGGTGGTCCATATCCTCATCAGTGAAAGAATAGTGTGTGATAAATTATGAAGGGATTATATAAGATGTGAAAAATCCACCACATAATTATCACTTTCAACATGAATGGCCCAAAGGGAGGCTTCTAGCATGTTACAAAAATATGGTGCATTACGCAATAAGTCATAAAGAGAGATCTTAGCGGGCATATTTTTAAGTTGTTTAATGATGTCATGGCCCTTATAAGTGGTGGGAGGAGATTCCAGAGTAATTAGTAGAGGAATAGATGTGGGTGGAGTCATAGGTATATTAGGATGAGCACAATAAGTAGTAACTGCATTAATAGATGGATCAGCCCTAGGTGTGACAAAGCAAGGAGGATATTGGGTATGCACACACATGAAACTAGTGGTAGTAGTAACTACGTTTGAGACCTTAGTTGGTAAAAAGGTAGGATAAGAAGATTGGGCCATAAATTGATAAGGAGATGTCATGGTAAAAAGGAGGAGTTAAAACTTGGGATTCACCAAAATGATTAACTAAAAATGTAAAATAGGAACTAGTTGATCTAAGCTATGACCAGTTGCAAATGAAGTAAACAAGTGCAGTAATGAAATATACAAATGATCCAAGCAACTAAATAGATGGAAATAAAAAACACTAAACTCATCTGAATAGAGGATCTCATTGAACTATGTTGCAGAGGTGACTAGAAAATAAGGAAGCAAGAACGACTATGCAGAAGTCCTAAAAGGATAGATCTAGATTGATTCTATAGACATGGGTGCCTAAAGGAGTGCGGAACCTATGGATGCTCTGGTCCATAGAATGGGTTCCTTGTTCTTTGAAAAATATCTGAAACTAGTTTTATAGGTTCAACAGATGGTCTAAAACCCTCATTGTTTATCGTATCAAGCTCGCTAAACTACTCTAGATATCATTGATACTCCCAGATGAATAGAAAGGCCTCCAAAACCATAAACAAGCATCAATCCCTTAAAAATGCATATGATAAGGTCAGACTCACCTTAGCTTCCATAATGGTGGTATTACTAACTAAGTGATGCACTACATTCCAAACCTAAATGTAGTTATGTGTGTGTGAACATGCCCTAGGTTGTTCTTGTGTCAGTCACACTTTTTGATGTAGCGAGATAACTATGTGTAGATAAATGTAATAAAATGGTGGATGGAATATATTAGACTCCTCCCCCTATGTTGTTTGTGATGAATATGTCATATCCTTGTGCCTTCTGATGGAGTTATGTGGATGCAAATGATTTTCAATGAAATAGATGGATGTAACTCTAGGTGGATGATAGTAGTGACTAGTGTTTGGTCCCTCATTATGGTCTCATATATTTATATTTATAGTGTTATATTGATCTAATTTTGTAACTAACCCTGAAATGGTTGACCACTGAAAAGATAAAGACCTCAAACGGATGGAAAGAGCCCAAAAAGTGGTGGGAAATTTCAAAAAGGATCGTGGTGCCCATGGTGGGATTAGGGTGCCCATGGGTGCCCCATTCAAGGCTGAAATAATGTGAAAGTGATTAAAAAAAATCAGCATATGTGTGGTACAGGTTGAGAATGACAAACTAAAATAAAGCAAGATGGTCAAAACATGGGGGTTTAATTAGTACATTCTTCACTCAAAAACCCTAAAAATAGTAGTATGAAAGTGAGACTAAATATTGTCTAAAGTGCATGATTTTGTGTCTTAAAAGGAATTATTAACTCTCTTTGCACATTAGAGTTTCACATTTTCATTTACTTAGTTGTTTGGGTCATTCCTTTATTTATTTAGTTTTTATTTATTCATTTGCATAACATTAGATTAAACTACAATTACACTATTCATTTTCCATTTTATTTTAATCATTTTAGTGAATCCGTACTCGATATTCACACTTATAGGATCCTCATTCATTATTTTTCATCCTAGATTCTAGTCATCATTATTATTTCACTTAATGATTACTTGCTTGAGCATCCTAATTTAAGGCATAGATTCCAACATCTTCTTGCTACTTCTTGCATTTGTATGCACCCTGACTTGGTATATTGAACATTTGAAGATGCATTTTCTCATCTCATAGCATCCAAATCTCATGAAAATGACTCATCCTTTTATATCATGATTTTCATTAGTAATATGGGTGTCAAACGTACGTTTTTTGACAATGGATCTGAGCTCAACTTATGTCCCATGAAATTCATTGAGAACCTAGGAATTTCCACTCACCATGTTAGTCCATCTTGTCTTTCACTACATGCATCTGATGGTTCAGTTTGTCCATGCCTTGGTCGCATTACATTACCCATTACTATAGGGCCAAAATCTACTAACATAATCTTCTTCTTCATCGATTTATCAATCTCCTATAATTGTTTTCTTGGTAGACCATGGCTTCATGCCATGTAAGCCATTGCTTCCATTGTGCATCATTGTGTCAAATTCATACATGAAAGCATCAAACATACTATTTTTCATGACCGTGACCCTTACCAATATTGTGACTAAGATCCCAATGCAACTCTTCCTAATCCACGCACTACTACTACAAGTGATCCTCAACCTATAGATGAAGTGCCTCACTTGCCACCGCCTGAAGGTGTTATTTTTGTGATAGATGTTGTTTCTCCTACACTATCGCCTCCACCTAATACTTCAACTACTATGATTCTTTATCGATGGCATGTCTAGTCCACAGACCTCACTCTATCTCCTACATCTTCACATGTGTCACCTCTATTAGCACACCCACAATTTACATGTATGATTTTCATGAATGATTCATATTGGGAGCATATTCCATTTGATCTTACTTGTGATCACACTATATGTACCCATGAGGACTTAACTTGACTAGGCTTTTCTTTTGAGAACCTCTACACTCCACCACATGCTCCTCATCTTTATCATGGGTTTATTTACATCATTGTTGTTTATGGCGTATGTGTCTTTTATCTCACAATCTTCCCTACATGTGATTCTATATCTGCACCACTTACATTAGGGAAATCATGGATTTATTACATTTGGAGTAGTCTAGATCCTAATCAAATAGACATATCATTTCCCATGCATTTCAGTCAAGTATTCATTTGAAATAGTTTCATTCTTTGTCATACACAAAATCTCACTCGTTGGTATGCACACGGTTTTCCACTTCCTCCATTTACTGATGAAGAGTATGTTATGGGCATGTACAACCTACATCTTAATGGATCCTTACCCAATCAACCTAATACCATTACTTACTAGGTCTTTAATGCCTATCCATTTGATTTGGACCCTAAAATTGATTATCTCTTAGAGAAATTACATGATCGCATTCTTCGTATTACACACTTGGGGGACATATCATCCACACAATCCCCCCATCTTAACATCAACATATCTCTCATATTTGCATTATCATACATCAATATCCTCACATACGCATACTCATCACATGTCTTAGCATCATCACTACTGGATGACACACTCTTGTGCTTTGGTTCACACTTGACTGTTGAGGTAACACTACACATAGCATATCTTCACACATCTTTCATACTACATCTTGCATTTTCTCTACATCATTTGAGTTTTGACCTTTACACATCTACATAAAATCTAAATTCTACACACTATACTAGTATTCATCACACATATGTCACACCCCTATCATCTAGGAATCTTGCATTACATACTACTAATCATACTTACTACATAGAGTGCACTTCACACCATCATTCTATCTACACATCTTGCATTTCATACTATACATTGTGTATTACACATCTTATACATCACATGGACATCTATCATCATCACACATCCTACATATTCTTCTACATGTTGCACTCGCTACCCTATGACGCACTCTAGTCTCATGGTCCATACAAGATTGTTGAGGGTATACATTAAAAATATACCTTATCACATTCACATGTTCATCATTCAACCTTTTATCATGCGACATTACTAGGTTAGTGGCATACTCTATAGGCTAAATAGTCACCTATTCCATCATCTTGTAGTGGTATATGCTTTATGCTACATCACCATTCCCTCTATTCATCTTATAGTTAAATACACTTTAGGTTAAATCATCACTCCTTTGATCATCTTGTCATGATATATGCTTTGGCTATAGGGTCACATGCACATCATCTCTAGGTCACATATCATCAACACACATGCACACTCATCACACCATTCTATACACAAAACAAAATTCGACCATTTCTTGATGACACGCTCTCATTTACGGTTCATTCTTGACTACTGATGGGGAGAAACAAATGAACTTCACTGCATACAATTCCATTCACTCTGGGGGCACACAACTCCTATTGTTCACTATGCATTCCATTCCATCTATCCATAACATGTTGCATATCTTGCTTGCTTTTACTCTTTCTTGCATTTACTTTCACAAGTTCACTTTTTTACACATGCTAGATAGATCTCTTATATTTTCCATACACAGATGTGTGTTCACGCCCTTATCTAGTTTTGATCAAATATACAAGTCTCTTACATGCATCATGGATGTTTTTCTACTACCAGTACCACCATGGCTACTAGGGGCATCCACATTCATATACTACAAGTGAATTTTTTTCATTTTGTACTTAGCACCCTACTCTCTTGGTTATACACATTTTTGACATGTGGAATAGCTTATATTTTTAGCATGCTAACAAGTTCTTCATGTGCAGCATTTTTTTTGCATGATTACTTATTACCATGGCTATATGTTGTTTTCCCTTGCTTGTCTCTATTTTTTTATTATTTTTGGGTATTTCGTTTTGTTTAGTGTGAACACTTGTTTTTTTTATCTACGGCCTTGAGTGTATACGACATCGTGAGTGATGTCCCATGTTTGCAACCCTCTTTTCATAATATATGATTAGATTATTTCATGTTTACTTGTATTCTAGCTTACACTTTGCTTTGGGTAGCTTCTACTTTTTTTCTACATGCATGTTTGTTTGTACTAAAAGTTGTTTTCCTAGCCATTTGTTTGTGTGTGCCTTATTTTTTACCAAGTGAATTCCCTTCTCCTGTATAAAAGAGTATAGTTTATGTAGTCAGTCCTCTTTTGGGGTGCATCCTCCTATCTGTGATGTCTCATGTGCCCCCAAAAATGGCAAGCATCATTTAGGGTTTACACACTACACAGCGTGGTACCGGTATAGTCCAGTTTTTAATTTTTATCCATGACACAGTGGTCTATACAACAAGTGGGTTCATACTAGTCTATAGAACTCTGATACACAAGGTATTTTACAAGATAGGTTGTCCTTAGCATTATGAGGAGCAGTTATAGGTTAAAGGATACAATGGAATTTCCTCCCTACGTTACTTCGGCCAACGGAATCGATCGCCCAAAAAAATAGGCAATACAAAGATCTCTTCATATTCTCAGGGAAGAAGTTACAGGTTAGAAACTAACACGCCTTTCTCCCTACACTTCTTCAGCCACAATGGTGTGAGATCACTCAAAAAACTTGCGCTTCACCAAAAATTACATGATAACCTTTGTACACCCTTTTTTCTCATCACAGATCAGGTACACATGTTCCTTTTTCTATTTTGTACTTGTATTTCATGTTTTTTACTATATACATGCAAGTTTTGCACATATACATGTGTATTTGACTACTTGATCATCTTCTCCTTTGCATGTTTGTTTGTGTGGGAAGTAAGAAGTCAACAAAAATGAACAACAACTACACCACTCAACATCACACACCTCATACTAACATTCAAGTACATCACACACATTGGCAGCTACATATGTTCTTCCACCCTAGGTTCACTCTCATCACTTTTTACATCTTTAGTCTCCACAATCCATATTTTTGTCACTCCATGCTTTGTCTAGTTCTTCATCACGCTTTTCTATAGAACTCTACATGGATATAAGGTACACATATCTATCTACTTTATGTTACTGAGCTTTCCTCTCACCAACATAAACTAGGGGCAAATGTAATCACTAAATCATGCACTTTGGGTATTATTTAGTCCTTGTCTCATACTACTATTCATTTGGTTTTTGAGTGAAGAAAGTAATAATTAACCTGTGACCTTTGGCCATTTTACTTTGCATTTTTTCATAAATTTTGACCTTCTGCATGCACTTTCCTAGTCTATTTTGTCATTTTACATTCATCCTATCTATGACTGGGGTGCCCAGCCAAGACTGGGGCACCCCAAGCACCCTGGTCCCCTCTGGGTGCCTTGATATTATTTGTACTTTTCTTTAATCTTATGGGTACTTTCTAGCCATATTTTTCCATATTTTTTAGTGGTCAGCCTTTTTAGGGTTAATTGCAAAATTAGAACAAGAGAACCATATAAATATAAATTTATGATACCATAATGGGGGAACAAGCATTAAGCACTAATACCATCACCTAAGGTTGCATTCATTGAATTATTTTAATGCTCCATTTATATCCATCTAACTCCATCACAAGGGACACACGGTTGGTTTTTTGCATCACACTCCATAGGAGGGGAGTTAATTTTATTTCATGCACCATCTATTTACATTCTACATATAGTTATTTCTCACTACTCACAAAGTGCAATTGGAACAAGAGCACTTAGGGCACGATTTACACACACACCTAGAACTACATTGGGTCTGAGATGTAGTGCAATGCTCAGTGATAAATTCATCCATTTTGCAGCTTAGGAAAATCCAACTCCTTCATATGCATGTTTATTTTTTATGGTTTTAATCCTTTGTCCGGGGTTTTGCAAATGTTCCCTCCATCTCTGATTTATAGCGATAGCCAACACAGTTCAGCAACATTCACTCGACAGGAAGTGAAGGCAAATGATCACTCAGTGACGCTTCATAGGAGTTTCCCTAGTCATTTCTATATACTAGGGTGCCCATATCTCATACCAAGATTCATTATCATCCTCCTTCCTTCTCCACATGCCCCATTCTACTCAGATAGATTGGATCTATGCTTTTCCAAGCCTCGATGTAGTCATTTCCTCCTCCAATTTAGTCAGTCTCCATTGCGACACATTCCTGACACATCCACGAATCAGATAAGGACTTCTTAACCCTGTTCTCACATTAGGGTTTCACATTTCCATTTACTTAGTTGTTTGGGTCATTTCCTTTATTTATTTAGATTTTATTTGCTTCTTTACATAGCATTAGATTAAACTAAAATTACACTATTCATTTTCCATTTTTAGTTTAATCAAATCAATTAATCACTTACATGGACATTAAACATACTTGACAATCACATTAGCACATTCCTCTTAGCCATTCTAAGGGTAACACAGTGATTGAATTGGCTAGAGGAATGAGTGTACATGACTAGGAGAGGGATTTTCAAGTGAGAACTAGGTTGTCATGAAAAAAATTATGAATTTTGATGTTAAACTTTTGCATGAAACAAATATATAACTTGAATTTAAGGATAAATTATGTTTATGATTAAACAAATTAACTTTTTTTAATTTTTGTCTTATGAGCCTTGAGAGTGAGTAAAACATAAATAGAATATGTAAATTTTATACATTAACCTATTTAACAACTAAAAAACTATTTAACTTGAAAAAGTGATATTTTAATTTTTTTAAATCCTTTATTTGAGGGAGGATATTGAAATTCAATCTAAATTATGAATCAAATACCATCTTAAAAAGATAGGAAAAGATTCATAATTCAAGACGAGTAAGATTGTCTAGAATATTTTTGAAGAAATTCAAATGTTTTCTACAAAATGCAACTAAAACCCCAATCTTTTCCATTGTCTTTTTGTCATGTTGCATAGCTATAGAAAGGGAGAAATAAATACTTGTATGTATTGTTTCTTTTCCGTTTTCAATATATTTTTGATGTTATGCCAACAAGATAAATAGGTTCATGCATATATGTTTGCATGTGGGGGTTATGCATTTTTTGTTGGGAGTAGTGGTGCCAACATGTATGTAAAATGTGGTTGAAAAAAAGATCGGAGCTAAGTGTTTAACAAAATGTGTTGAATTAGAAAGCTACAAATTTTTGGATCTATAGAAAGATAGAAGTCGGCATGGATGTCAATGTCTTCTATTAAGTTGCATTTATCATATTCTGTGAGGATATTTTTTGTATATTTTACAATCATTACAATTGGTGAGACCACACCTATTTGAGGAATTCTATGAAATAGTTCACCTACATTGTGTGTGCAATTATAATTTAACAAAATAAATCTTTCCATTAAAATTTTATGGATCCCCATTCCCAGTTTGAAAGCTCCCATTTTGAAATTGTAGGAAGATGTTGGTAATTGTTGTATGGTGATTTAATTCCTTCATGGATGATAAAAGAAAATGTAATAAAAATCCACTGAAATGATGTTAAGTCATTGAAATTAGTTGTATATTAATATTTCTGAAGAAGAATGAAACCATCATATCATCTCTTTTCCATGAGAATCGTAGAAAATCCTATCCTCCTCCACCATAAGTGTTCCCATAAAAAATCTCCCTGAAAAATATATCATACTAGATCAAACGAAACACCTCTTCTTCCTAATACATTTTCCAATGTTTTCATAGTGTTTTGGATGGAAAAATGTTGAAATTTTTTAAGATGGAAGCAGGGAGGCTAAAATAGAGAAGAGAGACATAAAAAAATATGCAAAATAAATTCCTTCTATTAAAATTTCTCCAGATGTTCCCTGCTAAATTTTTTGGAGTTTTTCTTCTTACAAAACGCATACAAATACCTCAAATATATAGAGGAATTTCAAAGAGATAGATTCATGAGAAAGCTAGAAAACATTAAATGTGGATGGGTAGGAGAGAATATTTTAAATTAATTTGAAATATTCTCCAAATCCTTTTTGCTGACAGAATCAATATGACATAATTTGGTAGTTTAGATTACACAAATCCCAACACTCCTTTAATATTAACTACCATGCAACTACACCAAGACTTTCCCTGAGATACACAAAAGTATATTTTAGTAAAGGATTTGTGAAAATCTCAGCAAAATGGTCTTCAGACCTGCAAAAGTCTAGATATATCTCACCATTTTTGACAAGCTCCCTAATGAAATGATATATGATGTTGATGTTCTTGTTACACTTGTGGAACACATGATACTTTGACAGTGCAATTGCTGATTTATTTTCACAAAATATTTGTGTTTCTTCTTTTTTATAGTGTTCCAAATCTTCTAGAACTCTCCTCATCCATATTGCATGACAGGATGTTGTCGTGGTTGTTACATACTCTACTTTTGTGGACAAGAGAGTGACAATGGGTTGCTTCTTAGATGCCCATGATATTGCACCTAAACCAAAATGAAATACATATCCATACATGCATTTCTAGTCATCAATGTTACCTTCATAATCACTATCTTTGTATCTGATTAATCTAAAATCATCAAATGGTATATACCAAATTCCATAACCTGGAGTTCCAACAACATATCTAATCCAGTGTGATTATTTGGGATTCTCCATGAACCTTGAGATGAGACTGAATCCATACATGATGTATGGCCTTGTTGTCGTCAAGTACATCAAAATTCCAATAAGTCTTTTTTATAATGTTAGATCTACATTATATCCCTTATCCTTTTTGCTTAATTTGAGACCCATAGTAACTGGTGGTGTTGATGGATTTATTTTCAGCATATTGAATCTCTTCAACACATCATTTTCATACCTGGACGGACATATAAATATGACTTCTTTAGATTGAGTAAATTTTATGCCTAAAAATTATTTCATCGACCCTATATCTTTCATTTTGAATTATTTCTTCATGACTGACTTAAACAAGTTAATAGACAGATTCCCAATGAATATGAGATCATCAACATACAAACAAACTATTAGAATATGAAATCTATTGTTCATCTTAATGTATAGGGTTGTTTCACTACTATTTTTTAAATACATTTTGCAGAAAATATGAATTTATTTTGTTGTACCAAGCTCTCAGAGTTTGCTTTAGGCCATAGAATGCCTTTTTCAGTCTAGATAATTTATGCTCTTTTCCGTATATTTCATATCCAGATGGTTGTTGAACATAAACTTCTTCTTCTAGAAAACCATTCAAGAATGCTGACTTGACATCCATTTGGTATACTTTCTAGTTGTTTTGAGCTAATATGTCTAAGACAGTTCTAACCGTGTCAAGTCTAGCCACTGTCACAAAGGTTTTATTATAATTGATTCTAGGTTGTTGTGAAAACCCTTTTGCCACTAAACTTTCCTTGTTATTTTCAACATTTCCTTCTACATTGAATTTGGTCTTACAGACCCACTTAAAATCAATAACATCCTTGCATTCTAGCATATTGAATAAGTCCTAAGTTTTATTCTTCTCAATAAAATCCATTTCTTCATCCATAACTTTTATCCATTCTTCATTTTTTATAGCATCTTCAAAATAAATAGGATGACCTTGTGAAAACAATGCAAAATCATAGTATAACTCTTCATCTTACTCAACTTGATCATATATCTCCCTCAGACATCTTATCTTCTTGAAAGCATTTCTGAAATGAGATTTGAGTTCTAACAATGTTGGGTTTGATGAATCACTATTCCTGTGGACTTGTAGTTCCTGCTTTCCCTGAGGCTTCACCAGGATTAAATTTTTTCTAGGTCTCCATATTTTCTATGGAGTAGGTGTCTTGCAATTATCTCTTGAGTGATTTCTTTGAGGGGTTTAAGCTAACAGTGCATTACGAGGAATTACTACTGTGCTCTATTGACCAGCAAAGCTACAAACTGGAGTGGTTACTAGAGTGATCCCTTATGGAACTAGTTTATTATTTTGTACACCATTTTCTTCATCTTCATACTCTTCATGAGATACATCTAATGAGATACATTTTTCTTTATCAATACTTCCATCCCAAGATTTATTCTCTATAAAATCAACATCTCTGTTGATAATAACCTTCTTGGTGTTGGGATTGTATAACTTATAAGCTTTTGAATTCTCACTATAGCCAACAAAAATGCATTTTTCACCTCTATAATCTAGTTTCTTTCTCGATTCGTTAGGTACTAGTGCACAAACAACACATCCAAACACTTTTAAGTGTGCAACACTGTGCTTTCTTCTGCTCTATGCTTCTTGAGGAACCTTTTCTTGAAAAATTTTGTTGGGCACTTGTTTAATCAGTAGGCTACACATGCAACTGCTTCTTCCCAATACTCATTCAGTAAGTGGTTTTTTCTTTAGAAGACTCCTGGTGATGTCTGGTGAGATTCCTATTTTTTCTTTTTGCTACATCATTTTGCCGGTGTGTATACCTGGTTGTCAGATGCTTATGTATTCCATTTGCCTTCAAAAAATTTTAAAAATCATTTGAGATATACTCACCACCTCTTTCTGGTCTTAGCACCTTGATAGAATTACCACTCTACTTCTCTACAAGGGCTTTGAATTCCTTGAAAGTCTCAAAAACATCTTATTTGTGCTTTAGGAAGTATACCCATGTCTTCCTGATGAATTCATCGATGAAGATAAAAAAGTATATGCTTCCACCTATTGAGCGTTTCTGCATAGATCCACATAGGCCTGTGCGGATGATTTTGAGAGGCTCTTCATCTCTATATGCCTTTCCAACTAGAAATATTTCCCTACACTTCTTTGTAAGAATTCAACTTTGGAATTTCATTTCATATAGATCAATTAATGATATTTCATTCACCATGTTCTTCTTATGGAGCAAATTTATGCCATTAAAATGTAAATGTCCAAGAGTTAAATGCAAAAGCCAAGCCTAATTTTCCTTATTGACTTGGAGTGCATATGGATATGCCATGCTTGAAAATCCTCTTTTAGTGAGTTCTTGACATTCCATAGATGATTTAGACCTATCACCCACTAGGCTCAAAAATTCTTCTTGAAAAAATTTATCTTCACCCTTTTTTAAAATGTCTAGTGCTCGCTTGGCTCGAAAGACCTTCTTGAGAAAAAAATTATGTATCTTGACTTAGGGGAACCTTAGCACCCGTTAGGGTTAAGGAAAACCCTTGAGAAAATTTTTGAACTTCTTGGCTTGAAGGAAGCTTCACACTTGCTATGGTAAAAAAACTTCCTTGAAAAAAAAATCCTTTCTTGGAAGAACCCTAGTGCTCGCTAGGGTTAAGGAACCTTCTTGAAAAACATTTATCATGTTTTTCTTGGAGGAACCCTAGTGCCTGCTAGGGTGTAAGAACCTCCTTAAAAAAATTGTGTTGCTCTTGATTTAGAGAATTCCTAGAACCCACTAGGCTTGAGAAACTTCCTTGAGAAATTTTTGTGCAATCCATATTTTTTTGAGAGCTAACAACCATTAGTCTTCGAGATAATCCTTCGGTGAGATCTTTGTTACCCATATGGGAATAATATCTAACACCCACTAAGATCAAGTTACTTTGTATTTTCAATGGGAATATTTTATTTCTTTTCATTTTCACCTTGGCTATCAACATATTGCTTGGATTTAGATCCAAAATAATACATATTCCTTCCTAAAAATACACTTTGTAGCCTTTCTGTATCAATGACCTATGATCATGAGGTTTTGTTTCAACCCAAGGACATAATAGACATCAGGAATGAACTTATTTTCTCCTTTTTTTTTCCTAATATTTATGGTCCCTTTTCCAATTACTAAAACTTTTTTGTCATTACCCAGTTTAACCTCTTACTGGACATATTCATCCATGCTAGAAAACAATTCTTTTGAACATGTCAAGTGGTTACTACAACAAGAATCCAAGAACCATATATCTTTTGCGCTCTCTTGAGAAACATGATAAATAATAAACATAGAACTATGATTTAAACTTCCATAGTTACATTCTTTTCAAAAATTAGCATTTTTTTGCTTAAATATTACTTTCTTTTTCAAAAATCAATAGCATAATGTCCATACGTTTTGTAATAATGACATTGTATATTAGATTTGTCATACCTTTCTTCCTAGAAATAGTTGTGATAATGATTGTGAGAGGAACTTATGCCCTTTCCTCTACTTGGAAACTCACTTGATTTGGATCTACAGTTGTCTTGATCACTTAAATGTGGATATCTTCCTCCTCTTACATTAAATCTTCCTCTTCCTCTTCTATTTACAAATCTTCCTCTGCCTCTACTAACTTAAAATTTACTCTTAAAGGCATGTTCTAAAGAAGAGCTTCCAGATCTATTAAGTCTTTGTTCGTGTGATAATAGAGATCCCATTAGCTCATCTACAAATATCTGAGTCAAATCCTTGGGCTTTTCAATGGCAATAATAATGGAGTCGAACTTGGTTGGTAGAATTATAAGGATTTTTCCCATAATCCTACGGTCTTATAAGGTCTCTCCATGGGACCTAATCCTATTTACAACACTCATCACATGGGAAAAAAATGAATCAATAGTATCATACACTCCTATCTGAATATTTTCAAAATCTCTCCTTAAAATTTGTAGTTTGTCTAGTTTTACCTTACTTGTGCCTTGATAGGAATTTTCTACAATATTCCATGCTTGCTTAGATCTAGTAGCTATGGATAATTTATAGAATATAGACATGTCCAAACCTTTCTTTTTAAAAAATAGAGCTTTTGTGTTCCTTTACCTATTTTCCTTCAGCAGATCCTTGTCTAATTGTGATAAAGCATTATATGTTTCTTGATCGTGTGGTTCAAGGAAGCCATTTTTGATAAGCTCCTATGTATCTTGAACACAGAAAAGGTTTTTATAATATGCCAATAATGATATTTTTTCCATTATAAATGGATATTTGGGGATGGAGTATATTTTTCCTATTGTCATAAATGGATAAAAATGAAAAACACATATTTAAACAAGAAAATCACACAGATTTAAAAGGGTAAAAATGTAACCTACAAGAAAATGTGAACACAACTTGCGTTGGTCTAAAATCATGTGCCCAGACTAAGAATTTTCACTCTGATACCAAATGTTGAAATTGTAAGATGCAAACAAAGAAGGTAAAACAAAGAAGAGAGACAAAAAAAAAATGTAAAATAAATTAATTCTATTAAAATTTCACCAGAGCTTCACTATTCAAATTTTTGGAGGTTTTCTCCTTACAAAATGCATTAAAATAACTCAAATATATAGAGGAATTTCAAAAATATAGCTTCATAGCTAGTTTTTTTTGTTTTCATTGTGCATTTTATGTATTGTGTTTTCCATTGTTGTGCATTTATTTTATCAATTTAACTACTACTGATTGAATTTTCAATTTTTTTTTATCTTACCCTTTCTCTTCCCTTCATTTGGTATTAGAGAAGAAGGTTCTAGTTCAAAATTAAGTT
The DNA here is from genome assembly GCA_019776745.2 of Taxus chinensis. Classification (NCBI taxonomy): domain Eukaryota; kingdom Viridiplantae; phylum Streptophyta; class Pinopsida; order Cupressales; family Taxaceae; genus Taxus; species Taxus chinensis. The sequence continues at coordinate 131,066,149 of CM034148.1, forward strand.
ATTTTTCTTCCAGACCTTTACATATTTTATTGACATCCATTAATGGTGTCCACATAAGGATCATCTTTGTCTAGTCTCCACAGTTCACATTTTACTAACAAAACATTATGAATATTGGTCCTTGAATATGAAATCTCTTTTTAGATCCCAAGATGGTTGGGATATTGTATAAAATTGGTATGCATAATCCACAAATGTAGCAGTATTAAATGCACTCACATAGGCTAAAAAAGATCTTTTGAAAGAGAAAAGGAAGAAGGATGGAAAATCCCTCTTCTACATTCATCAAGCTATGCATGAGATAATTCTTCCCATATTTGCAGAAACAAAAAAGTAAAGGATGCATGGGAAACTCTCCAAGTGGCATATTAAGGTAAGGATAAATTTAAATCTGCAAAACTCTAGTTGCTTAGAATAAATTTTTAGAATCTAAATATAAATGATTCAGATTCAGTAGATTCATTTTTTACACGTGTTTTTGGGCTTGTGAATAAAATAAAATCACATGGGAAAACCATATGATATCAAAGGATAGTTAAAAAAAAACCTTAGAGTTCTACCTGTTAAGTTTGATCCTTTAGTTTTTGTTATAGAGGAAACTAAGGATCTATGCAAAATGTCAATAGATGAGTTGCATGCATCCTTGATAAACCATGAGTAGAGGATGAATAGATCACATATAACCATAGAAAATTCATTCTCACCTTATAATTATATAAGCCTTGGAAGAGGTGGATTAGGTAGATTCACTCCTAGATGAAGACGTAGAAATAAGATCTACAACCTACATCCCCTTTGAAAAAGTGTGTTTCTAAAAGAGATTTTGTGGGTAATTTATGATATTCTACCAATCACAAACTAAATCATTGTGATTATTTTTAAATTTTAACTTTTATTGGCTTACATATAAAAATCCAACAAACATAGGGAGTTCGTATCGAATTGGGGTTAATTTTTTTGTTTCTTATTGAGTGTATCTCACATAAAATTACAGGATTAATTATTAGTTTTTTTTATGTGGAACATAGTGAAATATATATAGTTTAGTGTTTCAATTGATAGGAATGAGGTCCAAAAAAATGCCAACAAATATTTTTTTCGTGAGAATATATTATTTTAGACATCATGTTTCTCTTATGAATAAAGTATAAATTCTATTGTCATATAAAATAAAATAAAGGTCTATTGATTCATGGAAATATCCAAAATTTTCATTATGGGATTACATTGTGCAATTCCAGTTGCAATTTTTGGGGTAACAATAAATGTCTTTTCAAAAAACCAATTTCATACATACCTCAAGGTCATTGTATTCTAAGGGGTCTCATTTCATTTGTATTTTTAAAATTTAAACAAGCCACGTGTCTAGTGCATACCCACAAAAAAAATCGAATTGAACAGTCCACATGTTCATTTAAAAGAAACAAATTTGGTTAGTTTTTTCCCTTCATTCATTGATTCTTAAATATTCGGGAATTGTTGAAGGAATTTTGTTTGGATCCAAAAATTCTTAGAAAATTTAGGGGGTTGTTGGGTTAGATAGGTATGAGATACTAAAAACCAATCTAAACTATATCTAATGTAAACAAAGACCTTCCTTAAGTTATTAAATTCAAGTTTGCAAATATTATTCAATAGTTTTAATGTAAGAATTAATTTATTATCATACGAAATGAAAAGAATAATTTGTTATTGAGAATTGAATTTTTTCACTTATCAGATATCTTCTTGTAGCATACTTATGAATATGTAAGCATTTTCATGATTTTTTGTTTTCATTTTTTGTAGATTAGACTACTTTATGTTTCCTAATTTCATCTTTTTCTCCTTTTTAAGGGCTTTTTGTTTCATATATCTTGAAATTATTTGGAACGGTTGAAGAGGAAGAAGGTGAGATGTTTTTTTCCTCTATTATTAGTTACACTTTCATTTTCTACTCTTCACATTCTTAGTTTAAATTTGTATGCTTGGAATCCAATCGAAAAGAAGGAAAAAAATGTATTTTGTTTCATTATATAAAGAGTTAAAATATATCATAATGGAAGAATTCAAAGACTACAACCTAAATACAAAGAAAAATATATATATTTACACTTTAGAAAGCAAACTAATGCTTTATAATGCCAAAATATGCCTCATCAATGTGTAATGAATGATCTCATTTTACTCTCCTTTTAATCAAGTTTGACTGAATTTCGTGGCTTTTGTTTGATCTAGTATAAGTTAGGATATAATTGTCCATATTTTGTTTAATTTATTTCAAATGTATAAAAACTCTATAATTCCTAACAAAATGTGTGGAAATTCAGTTTTAGGAATAAAACAAGTCATATTTGGTAAGATAAGCAAATTGTGAAGCAACTGGCACCTTGTTGAGGAAGTTGGCTACAATGTGGCTTATCTCCGGAACTCCATCACTTAGCTCCGTAACTCTATCACTTAGCTCTAGAACTCTATCACTTCACTCCGGAACCTTCAAAATTAGTTCCAGAACTTTAGCACTTAGCTCTGGAACTTTTGCAGTTAGTTCCAGAAGGTTTCCCTTTGGTTTTGGAACTTCTCCAAAGTTCTGGAATCAATGGGAATATTTTTGTTCCATCAAAAATCGGTTATGGAGAAATTAATGGGCCCTCCAATCAAAAATAGACAAACAATTTTCCAGTTCTTTACACTCTAGAAATACTTATTTTTATCTCAACTTCCCCCCGGTAAAATTGATCAAATAGGACCCCGCACAGAAGAAAATCAGAAGGGTTGGTTCAGTCATGCGAGCCCACATTTCAAATCCAAAAATGAAGGGGCCAAATCAGAAAAGGAGGTCGATAATGTTAAAAGAGACCATATACTCAACATAAAATAATTGGAGAAAGGGCTTGAAGTTCTCAGACTTCACTGCATACGAGTCTGACTGTGGTCCAAACATCCAGGACTCGGCGAAAGGATCCACCAATGTGTCAGCTCGACGTAATTCCAAAGGGCAGTATCAAAAAGGAGGGTCCCAAATGCGTGATAGACCCTCCACGTGGTCAGATTCTCAAAACGTAGAACTGGCTGTTGAAGTGAGACCTAAGGGCAACAGGGTCCCTAAATGAGCACGAAGCTTCCACGTGTCTCAGGTCGGTGCACAACTCCGAATAGTTCAAGATTTGAAAAGGTCCTAAATGGGCATCGAAGCTTCCACGTGTCCCAGGTCTAGACGAGTAAAGCCTTTGTAAATGGGTAGAAGGGGACAAAGTCGGCAGTTTAACGTCGAGGAAGTATAGAGCAGGGTCGACGGAAGCCTGCCACGTGACTCATCGGCACAATTTCAAAGGTGAGGCCCAAAGGACAAGTCCCCTAAACTGAGTGCAAAGCTTCCACATGTCCTAGGTCTGAAAAAGGAAATGGGCAGAGTCCTTTAATAGGCTAAGTATAAAATAGGTTCGAGCGGAAGTCCTCCACATGTCTCATCGGTGCATATTCAAAGGTGCGAAGCCCAAATGAAAAACCCTAGATGAGTAGCGCCATCGCCTCCATGTGTCCCAGGTCTGAAAAGGGGACTACGACTGTTGAATATTCCAAGCTTGGGATAAGCTGACAGAAGCCTCCACATGTCAGCTTAGTGCAACTTCAAAGGAAAAATCTGAAGGTAGGTCCCAAATGTGTGCTAAGCCTTCACGTGTCAAGGGTCAGACATATGGCCCCGTCAAACAAAAGGGACTTAGCCAAAACACAAAGAAACAAAGAAAAGACGCGAAAGGAGCCACGTGTCTCTTCGGTGCTCTTTCAAGAGGTGAATCCAAAAGTGGTCCCCAAACATGCGCCAACTCTCCACGTGTCTCGGGTCAAGCAGAACATCTCCGCCAATGAGAGGGACTTAAGTAGAACACAGAGGAGCCCGCAAAAGCCGCCACATGTCAGTTCCAACACAACTTCAAGAGTGAGAGGAAGGGGCTTAATATTCAAACTACACGACACTGCCACGTGGGTCCTATATGGATAGAGTCATTTCACATATTATGAGCCCTACGTTAAAACACCCAAACCCTAGACCTTCAGACGACCATATCTTTCGAGTGGAGGAGCTCAGAATCAAGTGGGAAAGAAATCTTTGGAGAGCTCTCGGTGCCTACTACTCACTTGCCACCATTAATGATCTGGTACACTATTTTTGAGGTTTTCAATTCTCTCACCTGCCACCATGATGAAGAATTGGGCCTCCTTTCTTGCCTAATAAGGAACAACACATGAAGTCTTGTAGTTAAGCCCATCATTATTACGGGATTTCAACCCATCAGGGTAGTTGGAGCAGGTGAATTCAATGATTTGAAGGGGTGGTTGAATTAGGATTTGAATTTTCCCTCTCTCCTCTCTCTCATTATTCTATATATTGTAAAGGAGGGGCATATTTCAAAGGCTTGGTCATCTTTCTTCTCTTGTGCCCTTCTCTCTTTCATCCCTAGGGTGGAATGTGGAGTTTAAGCATCCTCCCTTGGCTCTGTAATGGAATTCTCTTGCCTCTTTCCCACTGATGATGTACTCTGTGAATTTCTGGAGTAATAAAATATGTTTTGAGATGTATTTTATCCATCCTTCCTTATTTTAATTTCTCTTCTTGCCTCCCATCGTTGTAGGGTATACTGTGCATACTTCTTATGTCTATTGCAGGTTTTAGGAGCTGTGTTTAATGGGTTTGAAGTGTTGTTCTGTTTGAACTTTTTCTTTGGTCCGTGATGCATCTTTCCCATCCTCTCAATCACTCACCCCTCTTCACTTTAGGAAACTGAGGTTGTGATCAACACCCTCCTTTTCTAGTGTATCACCACTTTAGTGTAGTATTTGTTTATGCATTTCTCTCTCTCCCTGGTCCCTTGGAAGGGTATATTAGGATTAGATAGTCATCCTGCACAGGAGTAGCTTGTGGTAGGTAGTTTAGGAGCAAGAACCAGCCTTCTCTAGAGGTCCATCTCAAGTTCATAAGTCCCACCACTTGAGAGATGGTCCAATGTTGTGCAAATCACACCGAGTGCCCCACTCTGAGGCCATTTGGGGGGTGCTGTGATTTTGCATCGAGTTTTGACATTCAAGGGTCCTGTTGATTTTTTCTCATCTTTCCAAGGTGTCTCATTATCAAACAACAAATCTTAGCGACCACATCAACATTTTTGGCATGTGGGACAGGTATGAAGCACCTTACCACTTCACTTCATCAGTTTTGATGTGCTCTTGGTGAAGATTTCAGCCTTTTGAGGTACTTTCTACACATCTGGCGACTCCATTTGGTTAAACAACCTAATTCTCTAAAGTTACAGACCTTCTCCCATCCATTTTCATCCATTTTCTTTCCATATCTTTAATTTTCTTCCATTACATGAATTTTTGCAATCATCACTTCATTCACCTTATGGAACTCACACTTGTAGCACCTTCAACAGTGCATTCCACCTCCAATGTATTTCCCAAATCCTCGAGATCAACATTATGATCAAATACAGAACCATTATATTTACCCATATAAGCAGGGTTAAAACCATTTTTTCATGGAGCTTATCAAGAACACGAGGACACATACCATGGTGAAATCTATATGGAGAATGTTGGTTTGCTGAAGAAGATTCAAAGAATGGAGGCTAGCATGGTGCAGTCAAGTGCTATAACACAGATGAAGGCATTCAGGATTGGTTTCAAGGCACCTTGTCCATGGGAAGGCCCTTTTCCAAGACACTATAGCCCGCAGGAGAAGCTCGACTTCATGGTCGAAATGCTGCCCCAACTTGCATGATGAACCGAGGAGATTGAGGCTTATGAGTTGGACATAAGAAAATTTCTCAATGGGTAATTCTACTACCTCATAGTTTTTTTTCATCTTTCTCAATCAGTATCATCGTGGAAGTGTCATGAGTCTAGCTTCCCATCTGCTGCCCCAAGTGTTGATTTCCCTTATCCATCCCCTAGTCTTCCATCTCATCTTAATTTTTCTACCCTTTTCCCTTCTATATCCAATTCCCCTCTGCAAGAACCAAAATCAATGCCTTCCCCTCCACCAAAAACAAGGAAACATGTAGTGGAGACCCCACCCACCACTCCTCCTACTATCTTGAGTCCATGTAAGGGAGAGACTTCAAAAACCAATGAAGGAGAGCCAAATAGAGAAGAAAATATCAAAAGCTTAGCAACATAGGCTCTCAAGTTTGGGATTACAAAAATCCCCTTGATGGTTATACCTTCAGAGGAGGCCAAGGTAACACCACAAGTGTTGGAAGCTGAGTTTGTAGTAGAGGAGGATCGACCAGCTCCAAGTCCCATTGAAGAGGATCAGTTTGAGGAGATCAAATCAATGTTGAGGCCACTTAATGAAGAAAGCATTAGAATATTTTTTTCATTCATTCGAAGGGCCTGATTTGGTTCATGAATCGATGACGGAGGAGGACCATATGGTTCAAGAGGCTTCAAGTGCAGAGCAAACCATATAAGAACCTTCAGTTCTTCCTCCCACCTCACCACCTTCAATCTCTAATGTTGAAGAAGAGTTTGAGCTTTCAAATTTCATTTTTGAAGATGAGGGGAACCATGGTGAGCAAATTTTGGATCTGGAGGACACCATGAAGGAGGCCAAGCATATGCAGTAGGACAACAAGGAGGTAGATTATCTATCTAACTTGGAGGATTGCCTTGATGGAAAGGAGACCAAAGAGATGACATCATTTTCCACTTTGTCATCCACCTTACAAGCACATGAGTCCGCTGCCATGGAGGAGAGTGTCCAAGGATAGTAGCCTGCATCTCACAACGAACCTCTAGAACAAAGTTTGGAGGATCATAGTCTTCCATGTTCTTCTCAGGAGGAGGAAGGAAAAGAACATGAGGATCCCATATCTTCCATACCATCCACCCAAGAAGGTCCTGCAAGAAGACTCCATTTTTGGAGTCAAATTTCAGAGCAATTGGTGCACATCGATTGGATTAGACTATGCCCATTCAGGTACTTGGCTTCATTGGAGCCAAGGGAGAAGCCAACACCAGTCATTCTCACTTCTAAGCATGAGGATGAATATCAAAGAACCAAGGGTCACCATTAACACCTCTAGGAGTCCAATGTCAATCAGATTGAGGAGGTGTTGTTGATTGTTTGTTAATACCTTGATAATTTGGGTGGAGGATCGACCTCTTGTTCAGTTTTTCACTCATTATAAATTCCATTTTTATTTCTAAATCATATACATGGTGGCATTTTTTTGAGAAAGGGAAGGTATTTCTCCTTGCCCGTGGTAGGCTTTGTTTAGATTTTCTTTGTTAGGATTAGTCTAGGAGTAGGAGTCTATTTTTATTTTAGTAGGATAAGTGCTTTTGCACAATCTGCATGTCTTATTTGAGGCATGTATGATTTGATCTTTGTGTATAAGTTTTGTTCGTGTTCCTCCAGAGGTATAATGTGCCAAGCCCTTCAGTACTTATGCCGGGTAGACCCATGGTTACCTAGAATAGTTACTGATTTCAAAATGAATAATACAAAGAAAATAAAATTAGGTTTCGAGGGAGTCCATTTCCAGGGATAGGTGAAAGCCCCAGATAAATAAAATTTTCTACTCTTAGAAACATCATCTTCAATATTCTCTTGAAAAAATTGAGAGTGTAGATAGTGGGGCAGGCTCAGGGTCATAGTGTGCAAACAATTGGAGAGTCCATTTCAGGGAACAAGGTCCATAGCAGGATATCATTTTTGACTCCATGCCCAATGGATGCAACAAGGAAGATGTCCCCGTGCGTCAGCAAATTTTTATCCAATTTTACCCCCTCCTAGGAAAAATTGATCAAACATGACACTGCATAGAGAGATAATCAAAGTGTCAGTTTAGTCCCATGATCCCACAATTCAAATCCGAATCAAGAGGCATTTCGGTCCGAAAGTGGAGGAGCAGGGTAAAATTTAATGCCAAACAATGTCAAAGAGATCTAGAGGCTCAACAGGAAATAAAATGGGAAAAGGGCTCAAAGTTTTGGGACTTCGCATACGATTCAAACTCGAGGCCCGAATCACCCAAGTATAAATCAGACTCCTGGGAGGAGCCACGAGTCAGCTCAGTATATTTCCAAAAGGTGCAAGAGGAGAAGGTTCTCAAATGAGTGGGAAGCTTCTATGTGTCCAAGACCCAACATAATCACTCCTAAATAAGAGACAGAAGGGACCCATGTCAAAAAAAATGGAGAAAAAGGAGTAGTCCGGAATCAATTAAGTCCCAACAGGGTCAGCGGAAGCCTCCACATGAGTCTAACAATGCACCTTCAAGGGTCAGGTCCGAACAAGGTATCCAAATGAGTAGGAATCCCTCCATGTATCCTGAGTCAGACATATTTCCCACCAAATAAGGGGTAGAGCGAAACACAAGGAAACCAAGGGCGCGGCTTCCACGGATGATGCCAAGTGTCCAACTGTTGCAAGTTCAGGAGCTAATTGTAAAATCCCACTGGTGGATGGTCTCCAAGGGTCTCATGGCATTATATAGTGGCCCCTCTTAAGGTGGGCCCTCCCCTTACTCACCCTAAGGAACAAGGTAGAAAAGTGATTCAATGAGGCAGTCATTGAAAATCGGCCAAGTATAAGGCAAGGCCGGCAGAAGGAGCCATGCGTCCCAATGACGTAACTTCAAAGGACGAGACCCAAAAGGTAGGACCCAAACTAGCACCAACATGCCACGTGTCCTATGTCTGAGATAGGTCTCACCGAACAAAAGGGACTTAGCCAAAACATCAAAAGTAGAGCTAAAGCAGAAGGAGCTACGTGTCTAGCTCGATGGCACTCTTTCAAGAATTGATCCAATTTGGGGGTAGGTCCCAAACACGCGCAAAGCTCTCCACATGTCTCAGGTTAGGCATAGTGTCTCTACTTGTGGGAGGGACTTATGCAGAACATAGAGGAAATAGAGCAGGCCCATGTGGAATGCCACATGTATCATCAACACAATTACAGGATCGAGAGGAGGGGGTTGAATCTTCAAAGTGCACGAGGATGCCACATGGGCCCTGTATGGACATACTCTTTCACATATTATGATCCTGCATTAAACGCCTGATGCTCGACCTTCATACGGCCATATCTTTTGACTGGTAGCTCGAAATTGAGCAGGAAAAGATTTTTTGGAGAGTTCCCGGCACCTACTACTCATCTGCCACCATTAATGATCTTCAGTCTGCCATTTTTGAGGCTGTGAAGTCTCTCACCTGTCACCATGCTTAAGAATAAGCCTCCTTTATTTCCCAGCAAGGAACAACACATGAAGGCATGGGTCTGTTGCAGGGAACCCATCATAGTTGACAGGCAAATTCAATGCATTGAATGGGTGGTTTAAGTAGGTTCGAATTCAATGCATATCTTGGGGTGGTTGCAGGATTCAATTTTTCTCTCTCTCCTTCTCTCATTCTTCTATATATTATAAAGGAGGGGCATATTTTAAAGGGTTTTTTATCTTTTCTCTCCTGCCCCGCTTCTCTCTTTCTTCCCTAGGGTGGAATGTTGAGTCTAAGACTCGTCCCTTAGCTCCGTAATGGCATTCTCTTGCCTCTTGCCCTCTGATGATGAACTGTGTGAATTCCTGGAGCAATAAAATATGTTTTGTGATGCATTTTTTCCATCCTTCCTTATTTTATTGTCTGCTTCTAGCCTCTCATCATTGCAAGGTATACTGTACATATCTCTGATGTATATTGCAGGTTTTGGGAGCTGTGTTTAATGGGTTTGAAGTGGTGTTCTATGTGAACTCTATCTTTGGTTTGTGATGCATCTTGCCCATCCTCTCCATCGCTCACCCCTCTTCACTTCAGGTAGATGAGGTTGTGATCAACAACCTCCTTTTCTGGTATATCACCGCTTTAGTGTAGCCTTTTTTCATGCACTCTCTCTCCCTAGTCCCTTGGAAGGTTAGATTAGGATTAGATAGTTTGATTGCAATATAATAGCTTCTGGTAGGTAGTTTACAAGTAGGAACCAACCTTCTCTGGAGGTCCATCTCAAGTTCTCAATTCCCATAGCTTGAGATATGGTCCAATGTTATGCAGATCACACTGAATGCCCCACTCAGATATGAGGCCATTTGAGGGGTGTTGTTATTTTGCATCAACGCTTATGTAAGACCAGAAACTGTGTGTCCAACTAGTTTTCTAAATTTCATATCTACTTTGGGCACTATTTACTTTCACTAGAACCTATAGGTGGATAGATGGTTATTGAAAAATCACAATTGTAAATTCATCTTTGGATGAATAAATATATATAAAGAAGTGAAGATAGATCAAGAATAAGGATGATATAAATATATAGACATATACACAGTTAAGTTTTGTAAGACAAAACAATTTGATAATAATATAGCCATTTAATTTTAGGAGCATCATACTATGTTAACTCCTGATTCAAGGTGGAGCAAGGGACCACTCCTCCAAGAAACAAGATCCTTTATTTTATTGGTATTTATATCTTCAAGAAATTTTTATAAATATGTTAATTAGTAATTCTTAATTACTTTTCATTCTTAAAATAAAATTTGTTACATAAAGTTATTTATTGTCCCTACAGGTGTTTTAGTGTACGTTTTTATTTCCTTAAAATTATTTAAACAACCTTTTCAAAGTGTGTTTATTTCCAACAGTGTGTTTCATTCTGCAAAGTGTGTTTATTTCCAACAGTATGTTCTATTCTACAAAGTGTATTTATTTCCAGTAGTGTGTTCAATTCTACAAGATTTGTTCATTTCAGCAATGTGTAGTTATTTCAGCAAGTTTCTTATAGGTTAGCTTTAATAAGGCTTTGGCCAGGAAATCTTAAAGACACTTTAAAAACCCCTCAACATAGTAAAAATAATAAATATCTACAATCAATTACTATTTCACTAAGATTTCTCTTGTTAAATATAGCTTTAGATACACCCCTAGTTTGAATATGACATCAACCATGAGTTGCTTAAATGAAGGGAATAATGACACCCATCATTTTTGGCGCCGTTGTTGAGGACTCACTAGTTATAATTGCCTAATTAGATGTCAACAAGGAAAACAATCATACATCTAGGAATTGAAAAATCTTCCCTATGTTATCATAAATTTATGAGTAGACAAAGATACTCAAAGGGTAGATTTCTCTCAAAAGTATCTCGACAAGAATTATCATCATCCTCTGGTTTAAATAAAGAATTTGAGTAGGAATTAGAAGCACCATTGTCCCTTGTTAGACAAGAAGCAAAGCTTCTTCCTTTGGAATTTTTGGATCAATCACCAGAAGGAAGTGGAACTTTTAGGAGAAGGATTATATCCCTAGACGCGCTTAGAGCAAGTTTTTATTCTCAATTGAGCAGACAACCTCCTACTTCTGACTTCGCACCTTCACCAAATCAGATCACATACCACATTGATTGAGAAAATGATCTAGAAGATATTGTAGATATGGCACAAGAAGCTTAAAGAGAACCTGATAAGACCTTTACTTATCTAATTCAATTAGAGGATGATGATACACCTATGAATAATATTTCACTTGCACACTTGCCCACATTTAGAGGGATGTCATCTGAGGACCCTAACCAATTTTTGTTTGAATTTAAAGTATTGTGTCAGACCTATGACTACAAAATAGAAAATCAAAAAATCAAGTTGTTCCCATCTACTCTGAAAGATGCAGCAATGAGGTGTTTTATGGGATTAACATCCAATTCCATTACCACTTGGGGGAAAATCTAAACTTCCTTCCTAGAAAAAATATCAAGCACAAATGTAGGGGGAGAAACATGAAGGAAGTAATTTTTTAGGATCAAACAGGAATAGGATGAAAATATGGAAGATTATTTATATAAATTCCTCTTTGTAAGTAAAAGGTGTGGATTTGTACTTCAAGATGAGCTAAGAAAAACCCATTATTCTTAAAGGTACTAAATGATAAATACTAGGGAAGCCCTTAATTTAATGGGAGGTGGAAACATCAATCAATTGAAGAATGAATGATATTAAGGACCTGTGTATCCTAAGTTATTAGCCCCTAGGCAACAATTGGTCGAATGCAACCTTGCACAAGAGAAGAACTGTGAAGGGTACGAATCCTAGTCATGTGGGCTCACTTATGGGTCGATCCCAGAAACCGAGTCCAAAAGTGATATCCTGAGTTCAATTAACTTCCACCATGGATGGATTGCCACATGCCTCAACAACATATCTCCAAGGGTAGGACCCAAAGGCAGTCCCCAAGTGTGCGCGGGCTCGCTTTGATGAAGCTAGGAGTCTAAATGGGGATAAGAGGTCGGTCATCGAGATGGGTAAAGGATAACAAGTCTTAATCACGAATATAGCCTGAACACGCAGTCCCAATGATTGTGCACTTCTTCCAAGGGTCATAATCCAAATAGGGTCCATGAATAAGAGTAGCACTTCATCCACTGTGGTTAGAACCAAACTTTCTCTAGGGACAACCTAGTCAGGGCCAGTTGGAAAGTCCAAGATCCATTCTGAATCCCTGGATGACCACACTGGGTGGCTCCAACAGCACAACTTAAAAAGTTATGATACAACCACCTTGGTACCCAAACGTCACGCCAGACCTCTGCATGTCCAAGGGACCAGGAAGGATACTGTTCATTTGAAGTCTGAATCAAGTACATTATAAGATAGAAATGGACAAGGTAACCCCCACGTTTGGTCACAACTTTGGTGCAACCTTAATAATGTGCGATCCAGGAAAGGCATATCTCCAAACAGCAGTAACGAAGCCATAATACGTTTCCCAGCATCAGATTCACAGGTGTCTCTGCCAATAGTAGGGTCTTATACAGAAAGAAAAGCACAGATTAGAACTGGCCCGTGGATGATGTCAAGTGTCTCTTCCACGCAACCCATGTCTAGGAGCCAACAGGAGGGGCTGGAATCTTAAGACTACATGGAGTCTTACCGTCGTGGATCTGTAAGCGCATAGTCAAACTCCAGATGCTAGAAAGCCCCTTCAGGCGGCCATATCTTTTTACTGGAAGCTACGAAGATCGGGCAAGATGAGGACATTTGAGAAAGCCCTCAGTTCACGTGGTACTCCTAAGGTTGATGAACCATAAAATGCATCGAAGCATCCACCATAACAATTGGGGCTTTTGAGTCTGCCCACCTACCACCATGACTGAAGGAATGGGCCTCCTTTCTTGCCTAGACCAAGGAATCTAATGACTGGGGGCATGGACATTGTAGCAAGACCCATCATTTTTGCAGGGGAATACCATTGCCCCTTTTGGGGTGGTTGATCAAAGTCTAGATTTCATTCTCCCTCCTTCTCTAATCATTCCTTATATCATTGTACATGAGGGGGTATTTTTCTAAACGTTGGACATTATTTTTTTGCGCCCTCCCTTCTTCTCTGCCCAAGAAGTGAATTCGTGGAGTCTACTTTTCTAACCCACCATTCAAATTATAACGCAATTTGCATACCCATTGGGCTACTATAATGTACTGTATCAAGCTTTGGAGCAATAAGATAAGTTTGTGGAATGATCCTTCAGACCCTCTCTTGTGTTCCTATTGCTAACCCACCTGGTCTCTCATTAGCTATTTTAGTGCATCTATGCTAATGTAATGTTGGATCTACACTTTTAATGGATATAAGGACAGAAATAAAACAAGGGCAATGCAGATGTTCAACATTCCTTTGGTGTATCACACTCTATTAGATTTGGTTTTATGTTCTAGCATCTACTAATCTGCCATGTATCCTTGAGCAAGTTAGCAATAGGTTTTAGAATAGATCAGTAGCTGTCACATTTGAACATAGATTAGCACTTGACACAGAGGAATAGGATCCAAAGCCTTCATCCAGAGAGCTCTCTCGATCTGCATATGAAGATCCCACACTTTGCAGAGTTGTTCCATGTTATGCAATCACAGGCAAGAAGAGTCTCACCCATCGAGTGACAAACGAGCAAAGGATGTTGTTATTCTGCACTAACAGGACACATTTGTAGAAGTTATTCAAGAATCAAGGGGTGGACCTAGGAAAGGAAAAACTATGGACAAGAGTACAAATGCATGACATGAAAAAAACTTAGGGGATGAACTACAAACTTTAAAACAAATATCGCTAGTTTAATTAACTTCCACCATGGATGGATTGCAAGCCAGAAGAAGAATGCTAATACTAAACCATTGAGCTATGTGCCTATGTTTAGATTTTGTAGAAAGAAACATGCAATAAGAGATTGTCCTCTAGATAAAATCGCAAAATATGCTCTTACCACTTTGAATCTAGGGAACATGTGAGTTAATGCTTGTTCTCTTATTGCCATGTGCATGATGCAAAATCATCTTAAACAAACCAACACTTCATCTACTACAGACCAGAAGTAAAATTTAGCCAGACTTCATTAAACCTCGTCAAGTTGGAAGTTCATACCTAATATCTACTCCTATTCCTTAGACGTGTTTTGCAAATGGGCAGCTCCAGACAATACCAAAAATTAAGGACAATCTAACCTTGAAGCCTCTCATGACCAACATGAAAATCTTCAAGGATCTAGGCATTGGTACTAAGAACATAAAAAATGGTATGCTCAAGGATACCAACAGCCATTGGTCTAGTCTACAGGTAACCCTAATGTTGTCGGTCACAAACCTAGATCGGGTAACCCTAATGAACTACTATCAAGGGAGGACATATCCCAGCAAGCATGACGTGGCAATCCATAATGGGATTACGGTAGCAGGTAGGTTCACAAACTGAAAATGTGGTTTCAAACACAAATACTAGCACAACTAGTGGAGAATTCTAAAAAGTCAAACAAACAACTCATTTGCCTCCTATTGATCTAGCAGCAAGCAAAAAATAGTTGATCTTCCATGCTCATGGACTGTAAGGATATTCAAACCAGATCTAGAAAAAAATAATTAATAGTCCACCTGTTATAATTATTGAGATGCCAGATGAAATTGAAACCTCACTAGTTCGATTTATTCCTAAGGTTGATGCAAAAAGATCTCTCAAGCCCCGCAAGTCAGCCATGGGTAACATTTTCTATTAAAATTCCATTTCCGAGCCAAAGACTTAAGGAATTCATTGAGTTACAAAGGAGCTCTGAACCAGTGTAGGAAGGGGAAGGAAATTAAATATCTGAAATGGACCATTACTACAAGAAATCCTAAGGACATTCCTGAACTTAAATGAAATTAATGTAAAATTTTATGCTTGAAAAGACCTGGAAGGAAGTAACGGTACCCTAGGACTATTAAGATAGATGGGAAACTTGTGTGATTTATTAGTAGGAAAACTCTTACTTCCCAAATATGGAGATCCTGAAATCCCTATTATTTCTAATCTCTATAGAAAATCAACATATACATAATGTTTTAGGTTGATTTGGGAACAACTATAAATGTGATGACAGTACCCACTTTGACAAACATTACCATTGATAGGTATAAAACCTACTAGCACCATATTAGTAGATGGCAGATCAGTCAGTCAGCGGAACCAGAAGGGATCATTTAAGATGTGGCAATCATGGTGGAGTCATGGGAGTATCCAGTGGACTTCCTTATATTATGACCAAAAGGTAAAAACACTTGGTTATCCCCATTATTTTGGGCAGACCATGGTTAGCTATAAGTGGCTTGCCTTAATTGATTGCAGATCAAGTTATATGACTATCTCCAATGCTAAGAATTCTAATCAAATTTCCTTATATCTTTTTGCATGGCCTTTAATTGATAATCAAGAACACTTATGGGTTGATTATCCTGATACTAATCAACAAAAGTTGTCTTCTTTGGATATGATAACATTATAGGATCATGTACGAGGGGTAGAGAATATGATTAATCATCCATTGAATGATCACCAATTATCTTTGGAACAATCGGGGATAGTTCCGAAACCTTCAGAGTTAGTTCTGGAACCTTCAGACTTAGTTCCGGAACATTCATACCTATCTCCAGAACCACGGCTATTCCATGCAAATGTAAATAATTTCACTCCATAGGAATGTGATTTCTCTTCAGGAGGGTACAGAAATAGGTATGAAATCAATAGCTTTAGTCTCAAATATATCAGGGAAAAGTAATTATTTTTTTGGAAAACATCAGTGATGAGGAGTTTGACCAACATGACAAGATAACTATAATAACTCTGCCTACTGTCCTTTATACTAATATTCTTTCTCAAGGTAAATTTAGAGACATTATTGCATATCATATGTTGTTACCCATATTCATGTCCACTAAACACCCTAATGGATCCTTTTCAACAAATAAATTCATCACACACTAGAACCAAACAAATTGAGATTCAACCACGTAAAATTTTGAACATTAATAGCTGGTTGGAAAATGATCAAGAAGCTAAATTTCTTGATGTCTTGAAAGGTCATACTAGAGCTTTTGTTTGGGACTATAAAGACATGAAAATAATTCATCCAAGTATTTGTACCCATCGCATTTATACTGAAACTTTTAAACTAGTTAGGAAACCTCAAAGAAGGATCAACCTAGCCTTGAGGGACATAGTCAAGCAAGAAATTGAAAAGCTATTGCAAGTAGGCTTTATCTACCCCATCTCAGATAGTCATTAGGTGTCTCCTCTTGTAATTGTGCCTAAAAAGAATGGAAAATAGAGAATTTGTGTTGATTATAGGGAATTGAACAAAGCTACACTTAGAAATTATTTTCCCTTACCATTTATAGATCAAGTTTTAGACAACCTTTCAGGGAAACAATACTTTTTCTTCTTGGATGGCTTTAGTGGATATAATCAAATTAGGGCGGTTGCTGAGGATCAGGAACAAAACTACGTTTACTTGTCCATGGGGTACCTTTTACCTACATAGGGTATTGCTATTTGGACTATGTAATGCTCCAACAACCTTCCAAAGGGCTAGTACTAGTAATTTTTACAGATATAACTAATTATTGTGTGGAGGTATACATGGATGATTTTACTGTGTATGGAGGAACATTTGATGATGCCTTGAAAATTTTAGACAGAGTATTAACAAGATGTGATCAAAACCATTTGTCTCTTAGTCATGAGAAATGTTTGATGATGGTTTATGAGGGAATTGTACTAGGACACCACATTTCAAAAAGAGGAATTCAATTTGTCCAAGACAAAATCAGGATTATTTCATACTTACCTTCTCCTCAAACCCCCACGGATATCAAGTCATTCTTAGGACATGCTGGATATTATAGGCATTTTATCAAAGATGTTAGTAAAATTATTTCCCCCGTGTTTGGTTTGCTTACCAAGGATTGTTAATTTCATTGGGATGAAAAGTGTCAACATTATTTTGAAGAGATTAAAGAAAAATTATTCACTTCCCCAATATTAAGAGGACCTAATTGGGAGAAACATTTTCACATCCAAACAGATGCCTCGAATAACTCAATTGGTGTAGTTTTGGGACAGAAAGATGAAGAAGGGAAAATGTATGTTATTTACTGCCTTAGTAAAAATATTACTCCCACTGAAAGAAATCACACCACCATTGAAAAATAATTTCTTTCTATGATCCATGTAATTAATAATTTCAGACATTATATTACAGGGTATAAAATATTTATACATATAGATCACTCGGTAATTAGATACTTAATGAAAAAACTAGTGGTTGGAGGTAGGATAATCAGATTGTTATTACTTTTACAAGAATTTGATATTACCATTATGGATAATCCAGGAAAATCTAATGTGGTAGTTGATTTCTTGTCAAGATTAACCACTACAAGGGAGAAATATCTAGTTAAGAACAACTTTCCAGATGAACAATTATTTGCTATTTCAGGTCATACACCATGGTTTGCTGATATGGTGAATTATCTTGCAACAAGGAAGTTTCCTTCTTCTTTTACTAAGAAACAAATGAAAAGGTTAATCATAACCAGTGCACAAATTAAATGGTTAAATGGAATGTTATTTAAATGTGATCATGATTTGGTTTTATGCATGTGTGTGAGAGAAGATGAAATCTTTGACATACTTAGGGCATGTCATGATGAACCTAGTGGAGCACACTTTTCAGTGAAAAGGACATCCCACAAAATACTTGGCACTGGCTATTATTTTCCATCTTTTTATAAAGATGTGAAGAAATACATCAAGTAGTGTAATCCCTATCAAAGGATGGGACAACCAACTTTCACTAGTGAAATGTCTTTACAACCTCAAGTGGTGATTAAACCATTTGAAAGGTGGGGGATGGATTTTTTTGGCCCTTTTAGTCCTCCTTCACAAGGAAAAGAGCACATTCTTGTATGTATTGATTATGTAACAAAGTGGGCAGAGGTGTAGGCTTTAACAAATGTTAATGAAGATACAGTTGTTGATTTCCTTTGGCACAAAATTATGATGAATTTTGGTGCACCAAGAGGTATAGTTTTAAACCAAGGCCCATATTTCATGTCCAATATGATCCAGGAATTCACAATGTACTATCAAATAAATCATAGGAAGTCATATCCATATCACCCACAACTAAATGGATAGGCAGAAGTGACAAACAGGGAATTGGAATACATTATCACTAAAATAGTTGAACCAAGTAGAAGAGAATGTGTAAAAAGGCTACATGAGGTTGTCTAGGATTATAACACAACTTGGAATACTACAACATGGTTCTCACCATATGAGTTAGTCTATGGGAATAATCTCTTGTTACTTATTGAATTTAAACTACAAACATTGAGGACAACAGCTAAATTGGGTATTGAATTGGTTACAACACAAAAGGAAAGAATTCTACAACTCAATGAATTGGATGAGCTGAGATTGGAATCACTTTAACACAGAGAGATAATATAATACCGAAGAAATTATTTGCATGATAGACATATAAAGGAAAGGAAATTCAAGATAGGATATGGGGAATTATTGTTTGATTCCAAGTACAAGCAATTCAAAGGCAATTTGAGGACCAGGTGGTTAGGACCTTATCAGATTGAGTAGGTATATGAAAATGACTCTATTCAGCTACTTCCCATTGATGGTAGTAGAAGGACACTTTTGGTCAACAAACATGGGCTAAAACTCTATAGGAAGCCTCCTACTAGGGATGAATTCATGAATCAAATAGAAACAGACAAGGAATTTGATCATATGGAAGAACCTAGTTCTTCCAAAATTATCAAGTAATCAAATGCAAGGATCCAAAATAAAGGGAAGGGAATGAAACAAAAAAAATAGCGTTCTATTCCCCAAAAAAAATATTAAAAACAATATTAAAAAAAATTAAAAATAAAAAGGGAAGGGAATGAAAACTCGTAAATGGTGTTCTCTTCCCAAAAAAAATCTCTCAAAAGGCCAATTAAAAACCAGAAATAGCGGTTGGTCTCATCAATAACTGGCTAATTCAAATAAAAGGAACTTCTTTGCAATTCTAACTATCTTTTCTAACCATTTTTCTTTTTCACTTTTTTAGGAATGATGAGTCATTAAGGCAGATGGATTACATCAGTAAGGATGGTAATTATGTCTTGAGCTTATTAAAGGTTAAATTAAAAGTCTAAATGTGTGATTAGACTTGATTTAAGTCGGTAGTATAATGAGTCATTTATTGCACATCATGATTAAAGGTGACTAATCATGAAGGTGATGTTGAATAAATAAATGAAAGTGGCGGATTATTAATTATGAACGGTCATTTAGGAAGAATAAAAGAAAATTGGGAATGGTTACAGAGAATTTCAAGGAGGAAAAATTGAAGTCATATTTGGAGTTTTGCAGCTAAATCTAATAGTTCCGCAGCTAAATATAGTAGTTCCCCAGCCAAATCCACTAGTTCTGCATCTATCTCCTAGAAGAGAAAGGGTTTGAAAGAAGAAATAATTCAAATCATCCTCTTTTCCATGGGTATCAAAAATAAGTCAGAGCCAAAAGACAATACACAACTCCTTACAGATGGAGAAGTAACAACCATTTCTGAACAGGTAGGTTGGCTGTAGTTTCTAAATAAGTTCTAAAAATATAGCGATAAACTGGTAAGAGAATTTGTTGAGACTTTAGAGCAATCCAAAACTAAGGTTAAAAGAATTGTAATTCCCTTTACTATTAAAAAAATGAGCAATGTATCTAAGGTACCAATTGTACATGTTCCAAACTCTGTAAAGGGAACCCTAAAGGAATTAGTAGAAACCTTAAGGAAGGAGGGTGAATCTGAACCCCAGTACATTTATAATACTAAGAAGATCATCAAGGGGGTCAAAAGATCTAGCCTACCTAAACCCTTTGACAGAGTAACATTCTAGGTAGTAAATTACCTAGCATGCGATGACCAATATGGGATTGTTGGAAGGGAGGTCCTTAAAATGCTGATATATCTTAGGTATGGGGAAAAAAATAGGTATATATAGTAAACCTTCATGGTTTCCTCTTTGATTCCACCCAATCAATGGCTCAGAGATATTCTTGGGGTGTAGGGATGATTAGGCACCATGGATTAGTCCATTTGGTCTATCAGCATCATTTTCTCTCTAAGAAAAATGGAGAAGAAGCATGGGAAGAATTCCTCAATAATTTTAGACAAAGTCCTGGTATTATCAGAAGGGGAATACCAACCCCTTTCTCTCCTAAAAGTATTTTAGAAATCAGTCCCCCTGATGTGAAAAAGAAGGGAATAAGTGGATTTAACATACCAAAGAGGAGGGGGTATTAAAGGATGATCAAAGTTACAAAATATACCGTTTCTTTAAAATAAACTCTTTCCCCTGTAACAATACTAGAAGAACTAATACCTGTCTCTGACAGTGATAGTTCACCCAAGCTGGACCGTGAAGAAAAAATCAGAAGAAGTTCAAGGAGGAAGGCCAATTCAGAAAATGTTGAAGCTCCTAAAAGTAAAAGAATTCATAATAAGTCTAAGGAAACTCCAAGGAATATTGAAATGAAAGAGGGTTTAGAGAAAGAAGATGTTGATATTTTGGGCAGCATGTCAATGTCTCCTCCTCTACCAAGTCAAACTGAGCAGTTGGAGAAAGAAAATGAAATATTGGAAGAGCAGAATTTTCAGGAGATGGATGACTCAACAATATTGTCACATGAGGAAGAATAATTGACATCTTGGAAATTAAAAGGGAAATCCCCTTTGGTGGAATAACAATGCTCGTTCACTAAGGAAATCCTAGAGAAAGAAGAAAAATAGCAATTTATGCAGGCTATGTTCTTGTCTATGGCAAAACTTATAATTAGGGAGAAATATGAGGAATTAAACTTCCTCAAACACAAATTAGAGCATAGAGAAATTCTTATTGAAAAACTAAAAACTTAGATCACATATAATAATGAATAATTCGCATTAGTAAAGTAGGAAATGATGAAAAAGAAAAAGAATTGCAATTGGCTAGTGAACAGAGTATTATGACAAAAGTAAATTCAATGGATCGAATTATACAAATAGAGATGTCTTACTGGCCACTCAAGCAATTATGAGATGATACCTACAGAAATATTAATGAGTTCAAAATATCAAATCAGGAATTAAGAAGCTAGATGGAAGAAGAAAAGAAGGTAAGGAAAGAGTGGGAAGAAAAATTCTATAAAATGGAGGAAGAAAAAATTTAATGTTTGGAAAAAATATAGATGGTCTGTATAATGACTGGAAAATTACTCACATGTATAAGACCTTCTCCTACATACAGTGTCTTTCTAGAAGAGAAATTTATCCATTGGAAACTATCAAGGATTTCATGTGGCCTTCCACATGAAGTAAAGGATGAAGTAGAATTCATGGCAGTATATTCCTCATCTAGTGCAAAGGAGAAAAAATCTTCTTTGCAAATTTTATCTCTATAACTTTATGTTAGAAAAGAACACAGGCTTCATGATTAATCTATATATGGGGGAAAACCAACTTAATGCATTTGTTTATGTGCTCCAGGATCAGATAGCTTGGAAAGAAAGGGATACTAAACACTTAATAAAGGCTAGTTACTCCAGCCTATGTATGAGAGATCATTATGGAAAACCATATGCATTTGTCCTATATTTCAAATCACATGCCTTTGACAGCCAATTTAAGGAACATTATATTGCCATCCTGCAGAAAAGCATTGAGGCCTTCACCTCTTATGAAGAGAAAAAAATTGAGGACATTTATGATGGATGCTTGAAGAGATGGGAATTCCTCACTGTAGTATTAATAAGAAGAGAAGTGATATCTCCCACAAATTTAAAACGGAGTCTATAAAGGTTCAGAACTTTATGTACATTCATTCCTCAAATTTGTGAAAAATGCAAGGGTATGTGGATGGGTATGAGAAAAAGGCCTCCTCTCCTTACACCCATGTCTCCATGGCAGAATAGATAACCTTAGTATCCCACTCACTTTGAGGATTGGCATAAAATGCTAGAGAAATGATCAAGATATAGCACTTATGAACAGAATCACTGGGATATTTAGCTTCAACCATTTTACCTTAGCCATCAGTTAAAATGCAGAATTCACAATCTCAATTTTCAAGAATAGAGTTTGTAAGAGGACTTACAAACAAGTAAGTGTGGGGGAGATGATAAGGCCAAAATATGCCTCATCAATGTGCAATGAATGATCTCATTTTACTCTCCTTTTAATCAAGTTTTGACTACATTTCGTGGTCTTTTGTTTGATTTGGTATAAGTTAGGATGTAATTTTCCATCTTTTGTTTGATTTAGTTTTAATGTCTAAAAACTCCATAATTCCTAACAAAATGTGTGGAAATTCAATTTTTGGAATAAAACAGGTCATATTTGGTCAAATAAGAGAAGTGTGAAGCAACCAGCACCTTTTTGAGGAAATTGGCTAAAATGTAGGAACTCCAAAACTTAGCTCCAGAACTCCATCACTTAGCTTTGAAACTCTATCACTTAGCTTTGGAACCTTCATAATTGGTTCCAGAATTCAAGCACTTAGCTCTAAAACTTTCGCAGTTAGTTCTGGAGGGTTTCCTTTTGGTTCTGGAACTTCTCCAAAGTTCTGTAATTAATGGAAATCTATTTATTCCATCAAAATTTGGTTATGGAGCAATTAATGGGCCCTCCAATCAGGAACAGACTAATAATTTTTTGGTTCTTCATACTCCAAAAATACTTATGTAAGACCAACAGCTATATGTTCAGCTAGTTTTCTAAATTTCATATCTACTTTGAGCACTATTTGGTTTCACTATAACCTATAGGTGGATAGACATCTATTGAACACTCATGATTGTAAATTCATCTTCGGATGAAGAAATATATATAAAGAACTGCAGATAGATAAATAAGAAGGATGTTATAGATATACAGACATATACACAGTTAAGTTTTGTAAGACATAACAATTCAATAATAATATAGTCATTTAATTTTGGGAGCATCATATTATGTTAACTCTTGATTCAAGGTGGAGCAAGAGCCCACTCCTCCAAGAAACAGGATCCTTTATTTTATTAGTATTTATATCTTCAAGCAATTTGTATAAATCTTTTAATTAGCAGTTCTATAGGTACTTTTGATTCTTAAATTAAAATGTCTAACATAAATTTATTTATCATCCCTACAAGTGTTTTAGGGTATGTTTTTATTTCCTTAAAATCATTTTAAACAACCTTTCCAGAGTGTGTTTATTTCTAGCAGAGTGTTTCATTCTGCAAAGTGTGTTTATTTCCAGCAGTGTGTTTTATTCTGAAAAAGTGTATTTATTTCCAGCAATGTGTTCAATTTTGCAAGATTTGTTCATTTTCAACAATGTGTGGTTATTTCAGCAAGTTTCTTATAGGTTAGCTTTAATAAGTCTTTGGCCAAAAAATATTAAAGACACTTTAAAAAACCCCCATGAAAATAAAAATAATAAATATCTACAATCAATTACTAGTTCACTAAGATTTCTCTTGTTGCATATAGCTTCAGACACACCCCTATTTTGAATATGACATCAAACATGAGTTGATTAAATGAAGGGAATAACGACACCCATTAATGCTATGAAAAAAATGAATTTTTTATTATCTTTCTCCCTTGTTTCATTGCCTCATTTAAAATATGCATCTCTATCAATGCATATGCCAACATAACTATTCCAAAATACAAAATCGTTATAGGTTACTTTTGATCTCACCTCATAGGTGTGGTTTTTCAAATGCAATAAATACTAAAGAAGGATAAATGATTTTATTCTCACATGCCTTTATAATTGAGATTACTTGTGCCTAAGAGAAAAAAAACAAGCTTATGCATTTGGTCTGGAAAGTATGGGCTTATTCATTAACTCTTCTATAATATCAGAAAATTATTTATGCATCCTAAGAAATAGAAAATAAACAAGGACAAAAAAATGAACATCATATGCTCCTAGCACTATCGCTTGTTTCCTTCACATTAGTAATGATTTATTTTTGTGAAATACATGATTTTGTATAGATGGAAGTGCAACTGACAACTATTGTCATAGAGAAGATGCTTGGTGAGAGTGAAGACATCAAACCTTTGTTACAAGTGATTTCCCTAGAATTTTGCAATAGCCACTGAGCTTTATTAATGCAATGATTTTTTAATATCATTAAATAGAGGAAAATAGGTTGTATTGAGAGTTTATTCTAAAAATTTAGTCTTATTTATTTTGTTAACATATTTATGTGCTTTTTTTTGTCTAAACCACATCATTCATCACACGCATGAATGTATCCAGTGCATTGCACAATCCAAAAGGAATAACAAGCCATTCAAGAAAACCCAGTTTTTCTTTTAAAAATAATTTTCCAAATATCGCCTTCACTAATTCTAACCTGATAATATCCACTTCTTAAGTATAACTTAGTGATATAAACAATTTTTTGTAACTTATCCAATAAATCGTCAATGTGAGGAAGAGGGTAACAATTTTTCAGCATGGTCTTTGTTATCCAATTTTGCACACCTGGCAAGATTGGACAACGGGGTCCTATCACGTTCAAAATAAAATAATAGTCCCAGGAACCCACCTTCGGTTATTATCGAGATGCAATAATTAAAAAATAATTCCTAAATTGCATATGAAGAGATCACCTAGCATCGAAAGGCACCCAGTTGATCTCGACTCAGTGAAGAGTTCAGGGTCGAGTTGATAAAGAACCCGGTGTCAAATTGATAGTCATCTCAGAAATCATCTCAGTGGAGACTCTCAGTTGTAAGAGCTCGATGATGGTCTTGTTAATGCAAAATATAGCTCGTTGAAAATTGACGAATGAAAGGAACTGTACAAGGATCCCGGTGGAGATCGATGCAAAAAGATCCGAAGGCCAAGTCAGGGAGAGTCAAAGTCAACATGATGTCAGGTTTAATCCACTAAGGCAGTGCTCGACCAACCACTTGGGAAAATTATCTTGTTTGACCAAGATGATATGAGATTATGCAGATATGACGATGAGGTCATCTGGTAGTGTTTGAACAAAAAAAAATAAAAAATGCTTGCAACCAAGCAACCAAATACATCTCAATTAAAATCTCGTAGCACTCTATGGAGAGGGTCGCTTGAAGGAGGCAGTACACATTCTTCTTACAACACATAATCCATCTGTAAATTCTTTAACATATCTTCATCTACTACAGGATTGCATTACTAAGAAAGCCCTTGCGGAGGCCAAGCAAATCCACTCTCACATCAATAATAGGGGACACACATTTGGAGGACTCACGCTATTACCAAATAAACTTATCTACATGTATGACAAGTGTGAAAGTTTGATGGATGCTCGTAAAGTCTTCAACTGCATGACTGATCCAGATCTCTTCTCATGGAATATGGTAATTGTAGCTTACAGAAGGCATGGACATCCTATACATGCATTCAAACTATTTCATGAAATGCAACGAACACCTGACCACCCCGATCACCTGAACATTCGTGTATAGCCTGGCCAATGGAAAAGAATCGATCAGTTGAGGATGGAGCTCAGACGTGGTAGCATTGGCTCACTCAGTCGAGCCTGACAAGGTCGTGAGCATCCAGAGTTTTGTTTGGTTCGATTGTAAGTCGAGAAGGAAAAGTTGGGGTTCGAATCCGTGCTAAGGCATTGGCTTGGGAGAATTTCATCCCTTTCGTCAAGTTGGACTTTGATGATGGCAAGCCATTGTAAGATTCCCACATGGGAAATATTTCAGTATATTGCCAAGGTCATAAATTTGATGATGGCAGGCCAAATTAGTATTTCCCCACATAGCATATCTTCATCCCGATTTCCATGGTGGAAAATTTGCAGCGGACAGCCAACACCAGGTTTTCACGTAAAGGGGGTCCCGAGTTTCATCTTGCCAAGGACGTGGGAAATAATGCAAGCAATGCCAATGGGAAATTTTGGGATGGAAAGCCATGGTCAGACTTCCGTGGAGTGGAGAAATCGGGTCAAATTTCTGAGTTTGCGCGGCAAAGCTGAGGCCGGGGCCCGTGGATTGATGTGGCCAAGCCGTTATGCGGAGATTCGGGCGACCAGTGCCAATGGGAAATAAGTAGATGGCATTCCAAGCTGTTCACTCCGCGCGGGGGAGGTTCGGAACAGCACCGCCAAGTGGAAACTTTGCAATGACAAGCCGTCGTGAGTTTTCCACGTAGAGAAGAATTCTAGTTTATTTCCGGAATACCAGGCGAGTCATCAAGTGGGTCAAAACACGTTGGAATGGTAAACGAGAACGTGCTCATGAAGATAGATGGATTATCGGCTAAGCCATCTGGTGCATGTGTAAGGACTCAACAAGTAAAGCTCAGTCAAGGACCGAGTAAATAGGCAAATTGGTTGGGGAAGATCAATGTAACGAAGACCCGTTCAATGTGGAGGTGAATAATGAGCAGTCGAAAGGTTCAGAACTCAGTCATATTACCACTTCTGAGGATGCTTACAGTGGTTCATTGTCATTTCCCACGCTGCAATGCAATGCCAGTGCCAATACCATCCACTTTCAATCTCAATCTCACAGCATTATGTACAGAAGGTTGTTTGAAGGAGGCTCTGCACATTCTACGTACCTCACACAACACCCCTATAAATTCATATAGATATCTTAAACTATTGCAGACCTGCATTTCTAGGAATACGCTTTCACAAGCAAACAGATGTCGACCTGTTCAGTTCGCCTTTGCCAGCATGCTTCTCCTCATCCTCTGTACAGTTCTGAACATTTGATGGTCGCGAGAAACTCTCACGCACAGGCAGCAGGCGTGTGCAATACAGTCGAAGCCTTCTTAGCGCTTCCAGCAAGCAGTTGCAGGAAACACATATTCACTGCCGTGCACGATGGATTGGAGTCACGACAAACAAGGCTTCATAGAATTTCCATGAACCAGGAGATGAAGGTTTATTAAGTGCAGAGTGAAACGATTCATATTGCTCAGCATAGTTTTCTCCTAGAAACGAATTGAATGTGAAGGTCAACTCTGAAAATACCCGGTCGGCTGTTTTGCATGCTATATTCTTGTTACTCGTAAATGGTCTCTTCAAGAAAATCCGAGAGCAGAGGCAATATTTATACCCTTCCATTATGTACGTCCAATCAGACAATAACAATATTCTTTTACCAGGTTCAGAGAAGCTTGTTTTGATGGACGATTATACTGTAGTTTCAAGCTGTTTTTATCTAGCTCATTTCTATCAGCTTTGATCCACGACTAAGGGAGAATTCATATGGTTGTTACCTGTACATTTTTCCAAGGTCCTCTTGGCTGCCCCAGTTGTTCAATGTATTTTTTTTGAAGGGCTTCTGTTATGTGTTGCAAATTTTAACATGAAGGATCTTTTTAGTTTCTGGAAAAATGAGTATATTGTGTAGCTCACGGCTACCTATGCCATAATCCCAATAGTGGCATAATTATTATTGGAGCCGAGATTGCAGAGTGCACTGCCAAAATACCGAAGGTCTTTTTGACCAAAAATCAGTCTCAAGGGTTTCTATCGACATGTTATGGGCACGAGCCTGTGTCATCATCATGGCAGCATTAGGTCTTTATTGGTAATGGCATTTTCTCATTGTTTGGAGGGTACAATTGTGCTTATTATGGCAAAGCCAAAACATTCTTACTGCAAGTGTTATGTGATAAGGAAGCTTGATAATTCTGAGCTGAAGATGAATGCGAGTGCATGTCGGCTCGATCGGAATTGAGAGCGTGGAGTTTCACAGATAGGATCTTGGCTTAGATCGCAACGATGGCGCCAGACTAAGAGGTGGATTCTACATGATCTCGAAGAAGCAAAACGGGTATGGGGGGCTGGATCTAGGTGGGGAGCTCTATACAGATGGAGATCATGCACAATTTTTACACGGAGCTCGTTTTGGGAGCTTGGCTCAGGTCGTAGTGATGGCGCCGGACTTGGAGGTAAAGCTCGCCAGGGAATGAGTGCGACGAGCTCGTGGTGGTCCAGGTGATCAGATGATGGGAGCTCAGTTACAGAAAGAGCTTGATAGAATTTGTTCACCAGTGAGAGCTCATCAGTTGGACATGATGATCAAGGGAGTGTCACGGTGATGTAAATCTTGTTTTGGCCATGGTAACAAAAGATCTCGGTTGAGTAGTGGCTTGGTGTCGCGGTGAAGGACAGATCAAAGGAGATTAAAGGTTCAAAACTTGGAAGATGGATTGGAAGTGAAGCTCGCTCAATACAAAGGTGGGTTCAACTCTACGCGAGTCGGTGATACGTAAGCTCAAGACGAGTCAGAAGTAATCTCAAGGCGGCAAAGTGGGGGAGCTCAAATCAGTCACGATCAAAGGAACTCAACTTGGTTGATGCGATGGATGACGGAGCTCGAATCCAACTCGGCAAGCCAACCACCGAGTTGGACTTATTTTTATTCTTTTCTTCAAATCCGGTGAATATGGGGCCCACTAATAATTTAATTAATTTAATATTTTTATTTAAATATTTTAAATAATAATATTTATTATTATTATTTAAATATTTTATTTAAATATTATTTTAATTCATTAAGAAGACTAAGTCAACAAGCAATTAATGACCCATGATGGAACCTTCTCAGGTGGTTCAACTAACTGCAATAAATACATCATGGGCCTTCAATTTAGGAATGTAATTATGACCATTTCCTTTTCTTTCTCACATATTCTTCTATAAATGTAAGTTGGAAGCTCATTTCAAAGGGTTCCAACAGTTCAGACAAGTTGGACAGTTAGATATCTCAGGCAAGAGTGTATACTTTTCAAGGGTCCTCTCTCTTCTGCAAGTTGTTCTTGTGTGTTGAGAGAACTTTCAAGCCTCCTCTTCAAGACTGTAATGGCAACTATTGCCTCTTCTAAATGTATGATGCATTGTGCATGTTATTGAAGCAATAAAAGTGTGTGTTTGTGACTAATCTCGGTCCTTTCATCCTTTATGCTTCTTTGTGCCTTTCTCATACTTGCAGGTACACTGTGCAAGTTTAAGTTTCTATTGCAGGTTCTTGGAGTTCTGTGCTTATCGAGTGGTGAAGTATTGCATGCAGTTGAGTTGTGGTGTCTGTTCACCCTTCTTGAGTTCATCCTTCTTCACTGGGAAACTGGTACATTTCTCGGTCTGATAAAGTTTAACAAAAGGAACGCGTGTCTCTTAGCCTGTGGTATCATGTACCCTCTCTAAGTTGCAGTAGGTGAAGTTGACCTGTGGTGCACACACCCTCTTCAAATTAACCCTTCCTGAATCTGAAGACACCCTTTATTCGGTGCATCACCATCCCTAGTATAGTTTCATTTCTGTAACTCTCTTTCCCTAAAACCCCATGAAGATGTTAGCATAGGACTAGATAATCGTTTTTGTTACACTAGGAGTAGTACCACACTTAGTTTAGGAAGAGGAAGCCAGCCTTCTCCGGAGGTTCACCTCGAGCCCAAGTCCCACAGCTTGAGAGGTGATCCCATGTGTCCCAATCACACCGAACGTCCTATTCACATCCTGGCCATTCGGGGGGTGCAGTGATTTGGCGACAACAGTCTTATTTAAGGCACTAAAATACACACACGTCCTCCACGTGACATCTTTCTTAGGCACCAAAATGATAGGTGAACCGTAAAGAGATGAACTTAGGCAGATAATTCCTTTTTCTAATAGTTCCATTGCCTGTTTATTTATTTCCTCATTTTCAACCATAGACAATCTATACATACCAATGTTATTAAGATGTACATCTTACAATTATTGGATCTCATGTTCAGCCCCTCTTTTATGAGGTAGACCTTATGGATCCTGAAACACATCATCATAGTTAGAAACTATTTTAACCAATTCATTACGATGTTTAGGGTCACGATATTCAAAATGCTTATCATGATATTTTTCTTTGGTTTGGATCACCATGAGTACAAAATTATTGCTTGAATTTACAATTTTTTTCATCTTCCCTACAGTAACCAAATAAAGAATTTTTTTCACAAGATGCATTCTAGCAATATATTTTATCCAATCTTTAACAAGCAAGTATTTATCCTCTTCCTTGTAGAATATTGCATTACGATCATAAATATAAGGAATTACCAAAACTACACCACAAATGTCTAAGGGCACAACATCCAAATCAACCTCGTCAATGAACTTTTCAGTAATGGAAAATATGAATCTACAAGTTTTTGTTACCTATAATTTTACATCATCACAAACCCAGCCCAAAGAATAAGGCTTAGGATGTGGTTTGGTTTGGAGTACCCATTTCTTGACAACCTCCTTTGAAATTATTTTAGCTTGAGATCCACTATCAAATAAAGTTTCTATCTTTGTATGTTTACAAACAACTCTAAGGTGGAAAATCTCATTTATTTTCTTTTCATCATGCATATATTTTTGTTTAGAATAAGATGCAACATTAGATGAAGTAGTGTTATAAGAAGAGGAAGAATTCCAACCTTGAAAACCCATGATTGTGGTCGTTGTTTCATCTTCGGAATCGGGTCCAAGATCTTGCACCATAGTATTGGTTTTCTTCTATTTTCTTTTCTCGTTGTTAAACCATTTTAAGCTTTATTTCGTAATGTAACTTCAAACACTTAGTTTCATCATGATTTTTTTTGCAATGATTGAAAAATATTTATCATCTTATTTCTTAATAGTAGATTTAATTTTTTTCTTACCCTTTCCTTTTCCTTATTCTTTCAAACTTTTTTTCTTTCCTTTGGATTGTTTGTTCTTTTGTTTTGAGGAGGAAGACTATTTAGTCATTTTCCCTCTTGCTTCCAAATGATTATCTTACACACACCGCATCAAGATTATTAGGATTAAGTACGAGAATCATATGTCTCAAATAGCTATGTAATCCACCAATATATATCAGTAGTGTTTCTTGTGTATGGAGAGAAATGCCAAGAATAAGAGCCCTTTCTCTAAACTTCTGTGTATAATCCTAAACAATTTTTCCCTTCATTTGTCTCAAACTTTTACAATCCATCATGGCTTGTTTCATATAACCCAAAGGATAAAATTTTTGTCTTAGATCAGAAACAAAATCTTTCCAAGAAGAGATTACTTTGCTTTTTTCTCATATACTTCCTGAAGCTTACTCTTTCACCAAATGAGTATTGTGTCACCCATTCGAAGAGTTTCCAAATGAATTTTTGCTTCATCATCAACAATTTTCTGAACCCTACAATATACTTCAATCTATTTGATCTAGTTATCCAACTTTTTTACATTAAGCTCCCTATTATACATTTACATTTCAAACTTAATATCCAGTTTTAATGAAGGAATACGATCATTTTTTTGTTTACAAATTTTCAAAGATGGAAAATCAAATTTAGATGAATAAGAAGAGTCTTCTTTCTTTTTACCATTCTTGGATTCTCTCTCCATATTTTTTCTTTGATATCAATAATTTTCCTCCACCATCTCTTTCTTTTGTATGAGGGATTTTTAAAATTATTCTTCTTTGTCCTTGGCCATCTTTGTGCTTTATGAACATCTTGAACCAATTTCTAGATCAACACTTGTGAATTCTCCTTCACCCTTTCTATAATGGGACCCTGTCAAAATTCAACACAAAATTACAATCTAATAAAGTGGTAAAATAATCATAGATAAGCTCTGATACCAAATGATCCTAAATCATAAGAAATTTAAAAACAAACCATTTTATTCTATTGCTTAAAAAACACCCCCATATATTTCTAGATAAATTTGTAGACATTACGACTCTTCCCCCCACCAATTCTGTTTTAATAATTTTTTAAAGTAGGCCCAAGTTCTGCCTTGGGTGTACCACGACATTTCCCTCCCCCAAACCAAATCCATATACCATTTACTATATTGCAATGTACATTAGTGACTTACATCCATTTTTGTTATATCCCGGAGTTTACGGCGTACTAAAGCCTCCACCTCTCCCCCTCTTTCCGTGTCCAGTGTTGGTCGTATGGGCACCTCCTAAATCTACTTTTATACAGTACATCGTACTTTAACCCTAAACACGTACAAGGTGTAAAAGCTGATTCAAACCGTTCCACCCCCAAAACCCTGTGTCATTTTCAATGACGAAATACCCCTCCATCCCCGGTGTCACAAATTAACCCGGCGAATTCTCTTTTTCAAATAATTCTTTACTATAAAATGCTTTTTCTTAACTCTCAATATTTTTGATAAGGTACTTAGCTCCACTTACACAATTAATGAAACCATCCATGTGAAAAAATGAGAATCTATAATTGATATTATTTCTTATTGATGTCAACTAAAATGATGCACATCATTTGATATCTAATTCTATTTAGAGTAATTATTGTAGTTATTACACACACATTCAAAATCTCCTTGATTAGCTTATTCTATAATAGTTTTAGAACTTTTCTCATTACTCCTCATTCCCTTTATCCCTCATCTTGATAGAAATGTTATTTGAATAATGGGTCTTAAATCATATCTATACATGGTGACATTACTACACAGATATTAGACTATATCATACATCAAATTGGAAATGATATTTGTACACTCACTGAACAACTTATCCACTACATATAAAAGCATTTAATCCTTATCATCTATTTGACCCTATCATAAATTTCACAAGAAAGGTTATTTTGACAAATGGATAAAGCTAATAAGCTATGATGGAAAATAAAATATATGATAGTTTTGTATTAAGAAAATATGATATAATAGGTGATGTGACATGAGATAAAATAGAATATAAATATGATGTGAAAATGAATTACTCAATGGTGGATCAAGATTTATGTCAATCTCACAAGAATATATGTATCCAAAGATTTTCAATATAGTTATCCTATTTATCTTCTAAATAATATTGATTATGATATAATCATATGATAATTCTAGGGCCAACAAACATTTCATTTATATAGAATTTCAAGATGCACAAGAGTCCTATCAAAATGAAAATAGTCCATACTATATAAAACACATTGAGTTTAAAATCATATTTATATGATAGAGGATGGGGTTTTACTTAAATCTCAATATTATAAAATTAAAATTAATACTAAAGTGCTATAAAATACATAAGATAACGGTTGTAATGTAATGTGGTGGATATAGGATAGATCCGTAATAGGATAGATCCGTAATAGAATAATGCAATATAAAAATACTTTCTACTCTAAACTAGTCAAATAAATTATACATCAAACATAACCAACCATACCAACATAAATGAAATATAATTGGATGAGATTATTACTTTTCTGAAGACGTTTTTTGTGCATTAAATCCACAAGGCTAGTAGAACCTTGTGAGATATTGTTTATGGGTAGATTACAAGAGGGATATGTATAATACCAATGTAGACAAATGTAAAAAATTACAATGGCTCGGTAGAACTTATTGGTGCAACTCTTATTCTTATAGCTCATAATAACCCAATTTTCTAAAGTATAAATCTAATTATAAGCTCCACTAAATCATAAACCTATTTAAAATAAAGGTATCTTTACAAATGAAATAATAGTACATTGTGTGGTGATGATATAGAGAATTGAAAATACTGAAGCCTATTGATAGGAGAACATTAAATTAATTCATAAAATCTATTAGAAAATGACATTAATCTACATTCATTATTCCTTTAGCTAGATAAAGTATTTTTTACATAGTATCGACCATGGTTGATTTCGTTGATGACAAATAGTTAGTCATAAAGGTAAAGAGAAGAGAGAGAATATTTAAGGTAGAGAAAAAACTTGAAGTGTGAAGGTGATTATATGAAAGTACTATTAGAAGGTGCAAATACATATTAAGTGGTCATAAAGAGGTACTAAAGAGGAATGCTAAGGAAAGCTAGAGGAATTTCATGCACAATGACTATCTCACTAGGTACCTCTAACTAGTCCATCCCCTCTTATCGTGATTCCCCTTAATTTAAAGAACACACTTAGGTATATTATTGTGTCAATAACCTATAAAAATAATTCATTATTACTTGGGTGTAAAATAACATGTATATAAATCAAAGTGTAAATTTGCAAGGATACATGTTGATCATAAAAAAAAATACATAGAGGTATGAAAATTTAAGCAATGTATAAGGTATATCAAATGAATTCTCTATACGATATCTCGAGGAATTATTATATGCAATATTGTTGTTTTACTTTACCATGAGGTTTAATTTACTATTGATATTTATTGTGAGATTAAATTTTCAAATAAGAAATATGTTAGTATATGTGAAAAATGGAAATAAATATCTCATGGGTTATCATGCAAGGTACCTTTTGAGGTACAATTTACTCTTAAGATTCACGATGAGGTCAAATGTAAGGGGTATAAAAATTGAGCAATATATACAAGGTAAATGAATATAAATCTTGTTATGTTTGGTTTGGTTGTGTGGTTTGAGTTTGTCTTGATCAATTTCATGAATTCAATATTTAAGGTTAGAATAATTGAATAATTTATAAATATATATTCATTGGAATTTCAAACTAGAATATAACATAATGAATCATCATATGGCTTGGTTGTTAGATATACCTTATGTGTTAAAGCATATAAGTGTGGTCAATTAGGTGTTCAAAAATATGTTAATAACTATCTACTAAATAAATCCTTAAATATATTAATAAAAACTTTAAATTTTTAGTTAAATTAACACTTATTTCACTAAATATGGACTTATTCAAGTCCATGCAGCTAAAAAATATAGGTAATATTGGAATCTAATATTACCAGTTTTGGATTCCAAAATTTTAAATATTTAAATTTACTATACTTTAAAATCACAGATATTGGAATCGGAAATCACATATATTGGAGTCCAAAATTACATATAATGGAATTCAAAATCACATATATTGGAATCCAAAATCACATATATTGGAATTTACTGTACTCAAAAATCACATATATTAGAATCCAAAAATCAAAATATTGTAATCCAAAAATTAAATTATTAGAACCCATTATACCTCCTTCTAGATTTCAATATATCATATTACAAATTAAATTACTGAAATTAAGAAAAATCATAAATAATGATTTCAAAAAACCCAACACTGATCTGTAAAACAATACATAGAACATGTTTTTTATATATATGGGATAGCATCCATTATGCATTATTTATGCTTTGGAGTATGGTTCTTATTATCTTTAAAATGTCTTTTAGACTAAACTATGTCGATTTGAAAAATTAAAATGCCTTGTGGCCTAGTGACCGCTAACCTAATGACATTCAAGAGATTTGAAACACTTCCAGGTTCATTTATTATGATGTGATTGAACTTGAGCATAACCAGATAATTACTAAAGATATTCTAAAGAAATTAGCAAAGGGCCACGATTCAGACTACGAGAATGTAATTAACTATAACACCATTCCAGATATATTTTCATATTTAAATATAGAGATCAAATTAACTATAAAATCATTCTATAATATTTTCATATTTAAATATGGATATGAAATTAATTAAAATTAACTGTAAAATCATCCTAGATATATTTTCGTATTTAAATATAAATATGAAATAGATTAAAATTCCTTCACTAAAGGTAGAATTATAGTAAAACATTTTAATAATTTTTTGGATTTTACTGTAACACTATTCCCGAAGATGAGCACCCAAATTAACACAATAAATCATATAAAACCTTTTTGCAAAAAAATAAGCTCTCTAATGTCTTCTAATAACATTAGGGAGCTTATTTATCTAGATAGGCATAACCTCTTTAATGTCTTCCACGTCCTTCAATGGTTACAATAGAGGTGAAAAATCATATAAAAAGTAGTAGTCTTATAAATTAGAATGTATGTTAAATATTTTATCAATTAAGTAGTTCCCCACATTATTGAACTTTTTTTCTCTAAAGAATCATCTATAAGCACTGTATTTTTATAATGCTAGTATGAATTAAACTACCACCAAATGATAGTTCAGTACTCTTGAGATGTAATTTAGGATTCCCATAACCTTTATAATTAGTGCATTTGGACTTGACGAGAATATTCATGCGTAAATATGACCTCAAAGTTACAAACCTTTAAGTCTAATGCTTCAAAGGAACGAAGGCATCATGTCATAAACATTTGACTTTATCACTAGATGTCCATAGTGCTTATTTAAAATAAAAAATTGCAACGTTGCAAGAATTCTTTCACATTTTTTTTGAGCAAAAATATTCTTTTGTTTTCATCTAGACGTGCCACCAAGTTTTTGTTAAATTCTTGTCTGATGAATAAACCTTATGAGATGGTGTGTTCCAAAAGACCGTTTGTATTAAATATTATCATTTTCATTTTGCATTTGTTATTACTATGCAAATGAAGAAAAAAAAAAACCAAAATCAAATGGTTGAGGGAAGTGAATTAACCCAAAAATAAAAAAACATCACTTTTTGTTATTGTTATATCAAAAATCAAATGGTTGTGGGTGATGAATTAGGTCAAAAATCAAAAAGTGTTCCTCATTTTTTGTTCTACAAAGAATTTTTTTTTGCAAAATAAAATAAAATCGAATGTAATGTTTTAAGGTGAGGAATATTTACAAAATGTGTTGAAGTTATTTTATTTTATATGAATGTGCTATACAATTTTTTATTTTGGAAGCAAAAAATATTAATAAAGCCTGATCAAACATTAATTAAAAAATACATTATTGATTAAGAAAAACTATTCAAATTTTTGTTACAATAACATTTTTCTTATAATTTGCACACACAACTTATACATTCATACTCTAAACTTAGAGTCAGTGAAAATATTTAAATACTCACAACTTATATTTGTATAATCTAAGCATACAAAATCGTTAAGTAGTACACTTCATGATAACATATGAATGTATCTTCTTTACAATGTAAAGAAATACAATCATAATAACATTTTGAAATGATAAATAAATTATTTAGATAGTTTCATCGCTCCAAATGTTTGATGGCCTCTACAATATTAAATCCATGAGACACTATTATTAATAAGATTTTTACACAAATTAGCCATCAACCTCGCATCTTTTGCAAAAAAAAAATCATCCTCTGATTTTCATCCCAACCATTGATTTTTTAGGAGGGTCTCCCTTTACACCTAATGTAATACACAACGCTGTCTTTAGAATTGAATGAAACATCATTTCTAATCCAAACCTTTTCTAGATATCTTATTGAAATTTCTTCGACTATATTACAATGTTACATTTCCCTAAGTGAGTAGTAGATTCAATTCAATCAATATTTTGTTATTCAATCCCTTTGTCAGCTTTTCAACATTCAGTAGAAGAGATATTTTCGAATACCTGAATCCCACTTCAAATTTTGGTTATAATAATTTTACAAATTATTTCAAGCCAACCTCATAGGTTGATAGTATCCTTTCCTAGATTGAATGCTCATCTCCCTAGAGTAAGTTTGGATTTTATCATATAACAAGCCCTTCAAAATCTAAAATAACTAAATAATTCATTGTGGCCAAAAATAGGGAAGAAAATAATTTTTATTTTAATCAGACCGCATATAAATTCTAACCAATTTAAATAAAATACATTTTATCTTGTGGCTACAACTTACCGATTGAGCTTGTGGTTTGGAATTCATTGCCTTTACCCACTTCTGGATCTATTGATTCTATGACTTGGAATGTATCGCCTTTACCCACTATTAGATATATTTTAAATAAACATTAATCTATTTATCATTATGTGAAATGAAGTTCATAATTGAAATAATCATACTGGTCTCCATGTGGTATTATGGTAAGTTTAATATAAACACTTTACGAGGCTACCATTTATTGACCAAGCTTGCATCTTGGCTTAGCATTGCACTTGCCGACTGCCAGTTTTTTAAAAGCAATGATTTACTTTGAAATAAAAATTAATCAGTTCATAAATCAATTTCATGCTATGGAAAATGAATTCTTAATAGAAGAAGAATCATAGTGGTAACTTTGTGGTAATATGGTAAGTAAAATATCAATTGTTTTCTTTCTTTTGAATGAAGTTTATTGGCTGGGCTAGGGATACACTTATATTCATTGAATCACCCTTTGGAGTGCACAACAGTTCTAAGATATTTATGTGGATTAGCTACTGATAGGCTATGACTATTATTGGATGGACTACGCTTTGGTGGACAACCTTCAATGAGGCTATCCAAGTACTACTCTACATACCCATGATTGCAGGATTAAAAAATATTTAGTTTTGTTTATGATGATGTTGAATAAAAAACAATGTTAATTCAATGTAGACCTAGTCTAGTATGCAGTAGTGAATTATCAATGAGACATTGTTGAAAATATTAATGTGACGATGTTTTGAAAGTATGATTGTTTAGTCTAACCACATGACTATATTACCGAACGTGGATGCATAGAGTCTATTAAGTTCTATGGTTTGTTTTAAATTATTAACAAAGATTACAAATGAGATTTCCTTAAATTTTATCTTCTACTATATTTTAAGCATTCAAAACTAATGTCTGATTAACTATGAAACAATAATTACAATATTATGGAGCTTTGGATGTAACCATGAAAATTTGAAATAGGATATTTTTTAAATTCCTTATCCTTTAAAAAATGGTTCGTCTTCTAGAGTTAGCTAGTATCATTTCCTATATATTTTTGGGCCGTATAAATGGTTTTGTTGAAACAAGTACACAAGGCTAACATACGTAGGTTCTGGCTGCTTATTCATGCTAGATACCCCCCGTTCACCCTCCATGGTTACTTTCTTGGGTTTTTGGTTGTCTACATTAACATTTAATGTCCTTACAAAATTTTGGGGATTACATATTTGTTTTGTTAATAAATATACACAACTAACATATTGGGATCTAATTACATATTCATGCCAAATGTTCCCTCAGTTCTCCACATATTTTTCATCTGTAATTGTAAAATATAGACTATTGTTCAATAAATGAAAACCCTTGAAATTGAAAAAATGGAGCTCACTAAACATATTTATAAAATGATTGAATGTTAATCACCATGACTGAACTAGTTGTGTAGCATCAAGTTTAAAGGGGTATACATCAAATCCTTCCTTAGAATTATAAAATGATTAGAGCTCACAATTAATTCCTTCATTTCTTGGTTTTCTATATAAGTAATGAATGTAAAACTAGTATTATATCAGTTCAAATCCAGTAAACAAAATAAATTTTTCAAGTTGTCTTTAGAACTGAAGATCCTTCTCTTCAATTTAGAATATTAAATGTTTTAAAAACATAGTTTATTGATGATGTGTCACAAAAATAAAAACATCAGAAATTACATTAGTAATCATTTAAATTACGTTGCGAAACTGACCATTGTTTCCGTAAACCACTATTATTAGAGAATTTGTGGGAACAACAATCGAATAAACATCTAAGACCAAGAACTCATAAGAACATTTAACAAGGAAAATGATGGATGTTTCCTTGCAGACCAATTTTTCTTGCATTGTTACCAATTCCTATTGTGGCAGTTGCTACATCCAATCCCTAGTGACTTCTTCTCTATCATCATCGTTATTGTAATGGATTTTTTCACACCAGTTGGTGTGTACATAACACACAAATTTCTAAATTTCCCGTTGCTTGTCATACAATCTGTACCATCCATCTAGAATGGATTCTCCACTTTCTTTAACCTTTTCCATGTATTTGTTTTAACCATTTCTCTTGACATTTTTTAACAATGAAATTTGTATGATAACAAAAATAATACAATTCAGCACACTCGTTCTGATAATTGTTAGACAAATATATTATTACATTAGAATAAATATTAACTTAGACAAATTACAAAAATCATGCTATCACACATTCAGTATTAAAAGGATGAATCGAAGGAATAATCTAATAAAGTTTGACTCAAAATTGGAATAGATATGCACATTGAAAATAAAAACATCTTCATGTAACTTCAATCCTTGTTTGTATATTTTCTTCCATGGTACATCACATAGTTGTTTAATATTTTATGAGTGTCAACGAGAAGAACTTATTCCACCTAAATGATCTTTTTTTCATTTTTCCCATTATTCACCTCCATGGAATCAGATATTATTCCTTTTCCTTTTCTCTCTTCACGAAACATTATAAAAAAATGGCGGTAGTGTGATTCATGCAATTCAAATTTTTCAATTTGATTAGATTCACTACATGGTATCAATACAATTTTTCTAGATGTTTATTTTTCATATATTTAAGAACTTTTTTTTTTCTCATTTTTCTATCTTCTTCTATTCTCTGGTGGTAAGATTAAAGTGTATCTCTTATGATGTTATCCTCACCAGAGCCAGTTCACCATAAATCTACTAATTTTACTTTACCAACTTGTACCTATTATTATTCAGCGGTTATTCCTCTAGCAACCATGAATGAATTGGTTGTGAATCTCGCCAGTGAATTTGGTTGAAAGTTAACTTGATTATCCCTAATAGGTGAACAAGAAAGGGAACACGATCTAAAAAAGTAACCTTGTTTTCCATTTAGTCCATATATAATCAAGTAACAATAGAAAATTCCATTTTTCGTAAATACTCTTTGGTTTTTGCACATCGAAAATTGAAAGGAATTGATTCTAAAAGCTCTTCATTCAAGTTAAAAATATATTTTTTATATTTTCATATCACAAAAGTAAAAGTTAATAAATAATGTAATAAAATTAAATTAAATTACAATCCACTTATTTCTCTTTGTTTGTGTAAATTTGGGTCATTGAGGACATCTTAGCAATCACCAAACTGATATAGCTTTGTACATCAAATCAATAAAATTTCTATCTATTTGTGTTATTTACTTCATTATTTTGTTAACAAATATGACCAATGGCTTTGGTAGATTCTTTTGCAGATAGAATGCAAACCTTTCAAAACCATAGCCTTGAATGTAACGACTTGTAAGTCTATGAGTCAAATATATTTTTTTTGCACACATATTGTATGCTTTTTTTTATGTATATAAAGTTTCACATCATCCATTTTAAGTTATTCTAGATCATGGAGTTCCATAACATTATTTATAGACTGTAAGTAGCGAAGAAGAATTATACCTCTCGGTGTAAAAATAACATTTATCAACATGGAGTGGATAAGAATATTAACATTCTGATCATCTAAAGGATGATATTGGTAGTGTTTAGGTGCTACATGACAGATTCAAACATCAATTGAAAATAGTTCACCTTTCAAAAAAAAAATCAAACTGATGAATAATTTAATGTTTTGTTTTCTCAAATACAGTGGTTTCCTTTTTAAACAATATAGTTGGTTTAATATTGTTCCTCAACCCAGGAACATTTGATTTTAAAATGTCGATATTTAAATTAGACAAATATGTTTCCCTAAGCATACTAAATAGATTGACATGTTTTGGAGGTGAAAGAAAACCTTTTCTATTCAAGAAATTAAAAACAGAAGATTTTTTTTATTTATAGACAATTTTCATAATACTGTAAATATGTCATTATGAATTTATTCTACATTTGAATAGCCAATATAGTAGGAGTCTATAAACATCTGTGAATTCTAACCATATTGTGAACATGAATATTTTTGGATGTCTATTGAGGCTTGAATTTTTCGTTTCCTAAATAAAGAAACTTCTACATCCATATCAAGTATAAGATACTTATTAATTTCAAAGTCATTACATTCAACTTGAACACGCAATGTCCATGAATCAATAAATTCTGAGGATGGAACCATATCGAATTCCTCTTTATTTTCATCTATAAAAAAAAACAACCAAAAGTCAACGTGGTAGTAGTTGGGGGAATGGATTTAAAAAAACCATTCCTCATCTCTTAGCTTGTAACACTCATCTCCTTTCAAGAATGGAATTATCGAGAATGAATTTTGAATAATGGAAAACATTTTACCTATAATTGGAGTAGAATATATGAATATTTAATTCATCTATGAATTATAAAATGTTAATTTCACATTTTCTAATAAGGAATATAAGTATTAGTCTAGTGGTCACCAACCTCTAGAGTTCCTTACTTTATATCAATGGAGAGTAATTAACTTAATGGTTAGCGACTATTAGGCTTCAACTTGTAATGATATATAACATTCAAATGGTTATAGTAATTCAAAAAAATTGGATCAAATCAATAATATCATAAATGATCCAAAAGTATTCTAGCCAATTATCATGCATTGAAAGGATCAACACTCATTTGCACCTTTTGAAAGGATTATCCTTGAGTCTGAAAATTCATATTTTGTGGATCAAATCAATAATAACAAAAATTATCCAAA
This sequence comes from Taxus chinensis, assembly GCA_019776745.2. Taxonomy (NCBI): domain Eukaryota; kingdom Viridiplantae; phylum Streptophyta; class Pinopsida; order Cupressales; family Taxaceae; genus Taxus; species Taxus chinensis. Next base: position 131,108,734 of record CM034148.1, read on the forward strand.
AGTGTTCTATCCAATTATCATGCATTGAAAGGATTAGCATTCATTTACACCTTTTGAAAGGATTATCCTTGAGTCTAAAAACCTATAACATTCCATAGATGACATGAAAGGATTGTTAGAAAAAATAGATCTTAGTGGAAAATAGGCTTCTAGTTGACATTTAAATGGACAACTTAAAACATTCTTTGTTGTTCATTTACACCTATTAAATAGAATAGCATATAGGCCACTAAGATCTAATTTTCAAATTTTGAACAATTTTTGTAAGAAAAAAACCACAATAACAGAGTAAACGGTCACTAAGCATTTTGTATTATACAAAATGATATGAAATATGTGTATATTGGACGTATTGTAGTTGAGAGGATTATATTTCATTAACAAATCTAAGTAATATATTTAAAGCTTAGTACTTGTTAGGAAATTCCTCAATAAGTTATCAAATATGAACAAGAATTATTACACATTTCCTAAGCATACGTATGGCCCTCATCACCCTAGTCGTTTCCATGGAAAAATTGTAGTCTCAAAGGTCATGGTGGGTTCTTTCTATTTGGGAAAATATTTGATGGTTAACAATGTTTATTGAGCATCACTACACCAAGGGTATATTGTCTCTTACTCTGATTATAATTTAGATATACAATACTAGTTGAAGAAATATATTCCAAATTGTTCAAACTTATGTTAACCTATTTAAAGGATTGGTCTTCTTAGGCTACAAACCTTTAATGTTTGTTACGTTGTATCAAAGCAGGGTAAAAAGCACTAAGGGTAGTGGACATGTGGCTTTGAGGAAATATGATATCAACTATAAGTATCACTTTGAATATTACCTTTTGAAATTTTTATAATGCTACATTTTGTGTTGATGATTACTACTTATGAAAAAAATGTAGTGTCGCGACCACAATGATCTAAATTTTCTCATGTTGATTATTTGGTAATATTAACAAATAAATAGTAGTGTAATATATATCAATGTTTTTAATCCAGTAATAATACTTTGAGAGAAGGAACATTCATTTGCACCTAATGAAAGAATTATAATTGAGTCAGATAACTTTTAATGTTCCTTACACTGTAAGAAAGGAATCCAAGAAAATATAGAGGGTAATGGCCATTAGGCTAATAGTCGAAAAATAAATGGACAACTTAAAACATGTGTAGTTGTACATTAAAAGCTATTACAAGGAATAATTTATCAGCCTCTAAGACCTAAGGATACTTATTTAAAATTGGGCATTGGAATATATTTTGTATAACACATAATTCACATCAGTTTATTTCATAGAAAATGATTAGCGACCACTAAGCTCAATTACTTATTGAATGGAATGGATTTTCGGTGGCTACGCTTAACAGTTTATTATTTTAAAAATAGTGATACAAAAATAAATAATGGTCTAACTTAGAGGCTTTTATGCTCTTCTCATTAGCTCTAGTCATTGTAAAAAGTTTTTACATATCTTTGTATCGCTATTTTTTTTCATTTATTATAGTTGTATCACATTGGATGGACTATCCTTGGTGGAGCTGTTATCCATTTTTACACCCACCTTTGTAAAATGGATAAACCTACAGGTCTGGGCATTAATAGTTAATGGGATCAGTTTACAAGGTATCCCGCGGCGAAGGTTTGGAGTAGGATTTGCATTAATGGTCAAACTGGAAAAATGTACAGATTGTATCCTTGTTAATGTATGTCAATGTCCTCTTCATGTCATGCATCAACCATTTCCCCTTATCACACATCAACCACCTCTCATGTCATGTGTCAATATTTTCTTCCTTTTGCGCGTCAATGCTTCCTCCTGTTGTGTGTCAACCATTTCCTTCCTGTTGTGCGACAACCTCCTCTTCTATCATGCGACAACCATCTCTCCTTTTATGTATCAATGCTACTCTGTCGCATGACAACAATTTTTCATATCACGTGTCAATTCTCCTCTCATGTTGCATGGAAACCACCTCTTCTTGATGTGCATCAACCATTTCCTCCTGTCATTCTTCAACCACAGCTTGTTGATGTGTGTCAACCACATCGCCTCATGTCATGCTTCAACCTCCTTTTATTGTCGCACCTAAACCTACACTCATTTTTGTACGATGGAATTTCTTCTTATCATGTTACAAGTATTTCCCTCATTATCAATGACTCTTCCCTTCTTATCATGCATCATCTATTGGTTTCCGTTGAGTGACAACAAAGAGTTTCAGATACAGCCAAACATTAATGATATCATACAAGGTAGCTCAACAACCAGATTAATGAAGTATGGAACCCATGTTCACCGTGCAAGAAAAGTACCATTGAAAAGTTAACTATCATGGATACCCATGAAGTGCCCACATTTTACACACCTAAATACAACAGTCAAATACCAGGACAATTTTTTTTTTGACTTACATTGCTCACGACACACAACACAGTAAGGGCTCCAAGTACAGAACTCGACACACATGTGACAATCACATAAGTCATCGACTCACATAGACACATGCAGACGACATCGACATGTCAATACCACACTCTTCCCAACGAACGAATACTAGCAAAGACCCAACCACAAGAAACGTGACTTTAGGAACGGCGAACCCACGACAAAACATTACTTTAAATGTATTTTAGTTATGGATAACTTCCCAAGATCCTTATTAGGTAAGCATGATTTTCTCCCTTTTTCCACCTACATGTCCTGAAAATTCGTTTCATAGTTCACATATTGTTCAACCATTTAATTTGCTCTTTACCCTTATGACAATCTTCAGAACTTACAAAAGTATTTTTCCATATTTCAAAATGCCTACAAGATTCTAATTCCCTCATTCTTATGTTAAGATTTTGCTTCTCAAATATTTATTTAATGGCTACATTATTACCCTTACACTCAAGCAAAAGTGACTTGATGTCCAGAACGAAATCAAGGATTTGACAGAGATTTAGACACAGGGAAGCTTTTCACCAAAATATTTCTCAATTCACACTATATTTATTTCTCTACCATTGTTATTTTAATTTGAAAACTTATTGAATTCCTATAAGAGTTATATATAGCTAGGTATACATATCTTTTGTTTTCTCAAAGTTTGTCGCACTAAGGTAACTTATATTCTTTGCAACGCATGAAAAAGTTTAATTAAGTTATAAAGACTCTGAGACTGACCTTAGTCCTAAACTCCAATCTCGTGTGCAGCATTATATGATATGCTCTTATATCGCACTAAGGTCTCGTTCTTAGCATCGTCTCAAAAAAAAGAGTTACGAAAGCACTTGTTTGACATCTTAAAGAAGTACAAGGCTAGGAGCATAATTAACTACACATGAACACAAGTGATCTATGTACACGAAGATCCCATGTCACTACACTTCACGATTCCGCATAAGGAATATTCTTTATTCCTTAATGCCATAAAAGACATAACAAGGGATTAAGGGACAAGATTACAATTTCTAAGGTTCTTTAGAATCAACATCCTTCCACTCAATTTTGCATACAAGGAGTTAAAATACAGTTTCTACCCACAAGTTAGTAGACAAAACCCACTAGGGTTTAGTTCAATTCCAATATGCACCTAGCGATCTACGCCTCTACTACATGTGATTTTAAGGCAAGTGGACATAATTATACTAAACCACATTCAAGAGAATGCCAAGATGTTATTTTGATAGAAACCAAGGTAGCACCGCTTGGTCGATCCTTTGAACAAGGACTCATAAGGTGACTCCTAAGGCGGTCTTCAACACTCAACCTGGTATCGGGCTTGAAGAGAGTACATTCTTCTCGCGAATGCAAAATCTAGAACGAAACCACATACTCCGGATAGGTTGGATCATAACATTCCTAAATATGGGTTCACAATAATGTCGCTAGACAAAAAGACTATGACGGTATACTGCAAGGAGGGTTTTTATTTACCTAACCTATGAGGTCTCATCAAGTGCAAAGTTTAAGGTCGTTCTTCGGTTTTAATTTTCTTATATGGTAGAACAGGATCACACATACAGGCAAGTTATGCATGAATATTTTATTAGGGTTGAGTGTTCCCATTAAAACTCATTATTGTGTTTGCAAGGTAAGAAGGTAACCCTATAATTAATTTAAGCATTTATTAAATACTGAGAAGGTGCTACAATGTATTAACTTTGATTTCAAAATTTTCTTTATATAAATCAAACCCTTTTTTATTTTTATACACAACTAAAAATCAAATTGAACTAGTGATTAGATGCACATTTCTTAAGTATTCCTAAAACGAGCATATCTTGCATGTTAACAAATCTCAATTATAACTGTTCGAAAACAAGAGACTACATAACACATTTATTCATTGTAAAATGACATATAAGGATTACAATAATAATAATTAAATTTGACATCGCCTTCTTCGTCGTCATTCATCCATCCTGTAAAACCCACGTGAGCATGATATCAGCGATAATTCGCTGGCATGGCATCCCCCCTAATCAATCATAATTTTCATTTTTCAGTTTCCCATTTACATCAGACAATAATTACAATTTGCCAATCGAAATAAAAAGTCTAAAAGCATGTATTCCTTGCATTTCATTTCTCTACATTTTATAAAACTAGGAGAGAGAAAGAGAAATTTAGAGAGAGAAAACATCATTTTTTCAAAAGTTACAATACACACAACAAGTTGCATTTTAGTGTTTTAAACAGTTATTTACATGTGTAAAAATTTTCCCAGGGTGAATTGGCAACCCTATGAGAGACTTCAGCTTTCTACTTTTACATTTTCTAACTAGCTGCAAAACGTACAAACAGGCTCGGAGGCTAAGAAACTGATTCCAAAGGGTATCTTCTGATGAGCACGCACGTCCCGATTAACTTTCTACGTGACCCCAGATATACCAAGAGCTCATTGCAACTGACGAAATTGAAAAGGAGCGCACGGTTTACGTTTGGCGGCAAGTTTTCTAGGGTCACTGGTCGTAGTTCACCCAGTTGTAAAATGACAGAAGTTAGCTCGAGCGCCCAGAAAACTGCATCCATAATTGACATTTGATGGAGAAGCACGCAACGAGACATCTCCTACTAGTTCCCCTATGTAACGAGAATTCATCAGAGTCAATGGGACTGAGAACTAGACAACCATGTTTAAACGGCGACAAGTTTCTTGGAGTGACAAGACAAAATTAGACCAGTTTGACCTCGTCAAACTACGACTGGAGGCCTACAAAACGGCTTCGCCAAAGTATCTCAAAAAGTGCTCTTTCCTATACCGAATGTTCCATGCATTTGTCTCGTATAAACACCAGGGGTTTGTAAAGAAAAAACGTGATTTCTCTTTCCGGGGTTTAACTAGTGGTCCAAAACGAAAGCCAACTTTCTAGTTTAACAGCTCTCTACTGTTGTAAACCAGTGTAACATGGCTCCTATAAGGGCGTCAAAAGGATGTCATATGATCGTTTCAGGACAAACCAAAAATTAGGGTGACTCCTCGTATACCAAGGTACCCAAACGAAACTTCACATCTCGTTGCTAGAGTGGCAAAGGGTACCTAGTGAGTCTCCGCAAATTGCAAAATTTAACTATTTAAAATAAGGAGAAGGTCAACTTTATTAGTGGAGAGTCAAATTTTTCCAGTCGAAAAGACGATACTGGAGCGATCAAAAGGGGTAAGAGTTTTCTAGATCATCTCGAAGCGAGGGTGATAGTTCATGGTTTGAAAGTAGGCAAGTTATAATGGCGCTGAGAGTTGCGACAAGACACTTTATTGTTTTGCAATGAGTTGAAGATACATTTAACTGTATTTAAAAATCCTAATGATTTAAAATTCTATTTAATTTCAAAAGAGAACTAAAATACAAGAATTAGGAGAGGTAAGGGGAAAATGACCATGCCTGGAAATGAACTGGTGAGGTAGAAGTCGAGGAGTTGACATCGCACCGATTGATTTCACTTGCTTGCAGCCACGGTAGGAAAACCCAAAAATAGCATCCACAATAATGTCAAAATCAGTGGCCAGTTCTATTGGAAAATCCTCTGGTGGCAAGAAAGGAACAATAAGTGCCTCCAGCTGAGTAACAAGCCCACGGTAAAGAGGCTTATCAGTGTGTTTGGGATAGCAAACAATGTCATGTGTACTATGAATCCATTATGTGCATATCCTGCAATCCTAGCATTCCATGAGACAACATTTCTTTGAGGCACTCTCCCAAACAGTTCATGCACCTTCTCAACAAATCCTCTACATATTCAAATGTATTCATCGGGAAAAGTTCATATGCAGTCCATGTATTTGAAATATCCCAAAACCATTGCATTCCAAGAGATGAAATATCTGAGGCATTTTTCCGAACAATTCACATGCCTTGAATACACTTCCACATTTTCCATGCATATCAACTATGACACCAGCAAGCACAAAATAGTACAAACAAAACCACATTCTATTGTTCATACCATGTTCCAATACTTCCATTTTGGCACAGGCTGGAAGCACGCTGGCAAAGGTTGTGGATTCTGGATTTACACAGACCAAATGCATTTGCTTGAAAGTTTCCAAGGCCTTTTCAACAACCTCGTTTTTTACACATCCTGCCATCATTACAGTCCGCAATACACATTTCTTTCAGGAATTTTTGAATAGTTTGCATGCTGCCACGTTTTTACATATGCAAATCTACTAGGGCGCGTGCAACAACAACATAAGACACATTTCCTCTGCGTTTTTGGAGCCCACGCATGTCTGGGCGTGGGCTGGAAGGGTGCTGGCTGCGTTACCAAAAAAAACCACACAAAACCACTTCGTTGTTACATCATATCCATGTGGCAGGTGTGAGTGGTGCGGCCTGGGTGCATGCTGGCGTGGCTAGGAGGTTGGGAGAAGGCCCAACAGTGATGGCACCCCAAGAGATGACATTTGGCAAAGCATTCCTTTGGAAAGTAAAAAAAACACCCTGGTTTGTTTAGCCGCCACCCACAAACCCCACGTGGTGTTTGCATTCCGCCCTTCCCCTTCTTTGCCCTAATCTGCCCTCCCAAGAAGTCACGGGCTTCTTCTTTTTTATATTTTATTTATTATTTTTATTTATTTTTAATAAGAGGGCGGGGCATGACAACCCATACCTGCGTACAGGAATTTAATGAAGAATGTTGGTTGGTAGATCTTTTTCTCTATATATATGTAAATTCCCTTCATTTGTAGGGGAGAGATTTTGAAATTGTAAAGGAACTCTGCCAAAATTGTTCCACTACTTTTGTGAGTTACAGGCCTCAAATTTATGCATTTTATGAAGGATTCTTGCCTTGCACCTATACTGTAATGGATTGTGCATCATTTGAGGCAATAAAATTAGTGTTTTATGGCTCTTCTTTCCCTAGCTTTATATATATTGCATTTCTTTCCTTCTATTGTATTTTGTAGGTATATTGTGCATATTGTGTTCCTTTGCATGGCTTAAATTTGTTGTCATCCACGAGATTGGAGGTTTGAATGTGTTTTGGGACTGTGGAATTTTATCTACCCTCTTCTTTCCCATTTCCCTCCACTTTCGCTCACTAGGAATCTCTTTAGTCTTATTTTAATGATATCACCTCCCTTAGTTTAGGATTTACATTTATGTATTTCTCTCTCTCTCTTCCCTTGGAACTGATAGTTTAGGAGTAGGTTAGCATTAGAATAGGTCAGGAACTAGCCTTCTCTAGAGGTTTCTCTCAATTACAAGGATCCCACACCTTGAGATAATCCCTTGTTAGTTAAAAGTAGAATTTTGTAATGTGCAAATCCTAGGGTACTACTTTTCTGACATAACAATTATGGCACACCCAGTGGGACAAGAGTCAATATTTTCATTTTTTATCAAGATTGGGTGTATGTCTTGGTGAAATTCTAGCCTTTGGAAGCTTTTCAGCAACACATTTGGCAACTCCTTCACTCAAATCCAATGGTTTCAGAAGCCCAAGTTTATCAATTTCATGAGAAGAATCCAAACAAGGTCAAGAACTAGAGAAGAGGGGTTATTTTTCTATCTACACTTATCCCCAGATAGAGAAAGAAAGGGAAGAAGAAATCAAAGATCTCCATCTCCACCAAATAGAACATTATCCACATCTCCACTAGGCATACCCTTTCTTCAATCAACTAGGGTTCTCAGGCCACTTAGGATGGCTCATCTACAGCCACCAAATCAGCCACCCCTAAACCCATATGTAAATTTCACAAGAAGTAGTCCACTTGCTGTTAATGCACAAAATCTAGTCCTGATAATAGCATTAAAAAATATCTCATACTTCACTAGATAAAATCACACAACTCCCATTGACTGCATTCAAGACATTGCAAATGTTTATGCCATACATGAGATTGGTGAGATGGATGTTGTGGTCAAGTTTTTAGCTTATTCTTTGAAAGGAAAAGTGTTGTAGTGTTTAGAGGCTTGGGAGTAGTCTCGATTCATAATTGGGATCAATTGTGCACATATATCTATGGCTAATTTGGGGGGGAGGTATGAAAACTTATCCCTTTTGGAGCATATGACTACAATAAAAAGGGCACCAGCTGAGCATATGACAGAATTCAATTCTAGATTCCAAAGAACATGGGAAAGGATCCCAACTATGGTCAAACCAACAACTGAAGGTGCATTTCTCTATTTTCTTAAAGCTCTAAATTCTAATGTATCTGTTATGATACAATCTATGATGGTAATAACCCTACCATATGTTTATGCCATAGTTATTAAAGATTAGAATTACCTAATTCAATCTGGTAAACTGGCACTTAGGCCACCTATGCCTCTCTATCCAGATATGGGGAATCCTAATCCTAATCAAATGCTTATAATATCTCCCATCCCTACTCCAAGAAATCATAGTTCAAATGAATATTCCACTTCTTCTAATCCTTTAAATGAACTCTAAGAGGTTATGAAAAAATTGCAAAACTTAGGGAACAAGTTGGTAACTCTTAAGAGGAAGTAAGCTCAAAATTCTATACCTTATGAGCCTCAGTTCCAACCTAATAAACCTCCATATCAGCCAAATAGGCCACATGTTCAAGCTGTTAACCAGAACCAAGGACAACCCCAAGCTACTATGTCATTCCAAGCATATAGCCATACTGCAGTTTCAATATCTAGGGCCTTGGTTCTAACTCAAAACAACATAGCACAAGAATATGAATGGTGTTTCCCATATAGCCAAACACATAATCAAGCAACATGCTTCAATGGTGCTTTAAATCAAGAATTGATGGTAACTACATCGAGTGTTCCTCAAGAACCAAACCAAGAAGAAATTCTATAGTAGGTAGCTAATCAAGAAGCACCTCTAGATGAGATAACACTTGTTAATTGGAAAGTTGAGGATTTCTTTGGAATAAATCAGTCCCCTTCTCAAAGTGTGGTAGCTAATACAAGGTCTAAGAAAATAAATATAGAGGAAGGGTAGTCATGTGATCCAAGTACTTCTCATCCTTTTATCACACTTTGGGTTATTATTAATCCAAGTGTAACCCCAAACATTCAATATCAGCCCAAACTACCTTCTAAGCCAACTCAGGTGCTGGTTGCAGTAGCCCATATGTAGGAGAAAATCATGCCGAGTAAAGGGCAGAAAAAGGAGAATTAGTCTCCTTTTAACATTATTGATCAAATGAAGAATACCAATGTAAGAATTTTCATGTTGGAACTGTCGAGAACACATCTGACCGATGAGGATGGGAACACGCTCAGGAATCATCTGCTTATCAACTAGTCACTCTAGGGAACACATCTGACCTAGCAGTGTGGGAACTCAAGCAAGAACACATCTGAACAACCTTCAATGGTTTTCAAGAGGCTAACCACAAACCTAGGTATGAACAGGAACACATCTGATTGTTCTACCTCATCAAGCCTCATGATGCTGCATTTCACTGTGTTATTTGTTCTGTACTATGTTTTTTGCATTTTGGGGAAATAGGAAAAGCCACATACTCAACGAAAAACTGAAAATGGAACATTGGATCATGTTGATCATGTTCCCCCCTCAATGTGAACATTTCACTTATTCAATCCAAAACAGAAACTCTGAAATCATACTGCACACAACAAACTATAATTCTGAAATGAAAGAAAACTCACACCACAAACGTGCCACAAACTGTGCCACCAAATCATTCTATGCGGCCCCGTCGTTGGTGAGTGACGAGAGGTCGTTGTCTAACCTCCAGCCTCCGATGCCTCCATCCTCCATTGTCATGTTGCTAGTTCAGCTGGGTGTGATCACGAAGCTCTGTTTCCACATTGAGATTATTCTTTTCTTCCTTCCCGCAATGTGAAATACTTTATTTCCAGACGTCGGGTAACACCGAAAATGTGTCTGTGAGGCAAATTTCCAATATTTTGAAAGACGACACTTTTTACAATAATAATGACCCACAATGAACTTTTGACGACTAAACAAAAATCGACTCTTGATTTTTTGATAGACACAAAAAATGACTATTTTATCATATATACATATCATGACACTTTACGACGAACACACTAACGGTGCTATATAAGACACTTATACTGTTAACGACATGACTTTTTACACCATTATTGCTTTGACACTTATACAATACTCTTTTACATTGACATCTAACTTTCAAAACATACTTATCAATTTGAATGACTCCACATAAAACCTATTAATGAAAAAAAATGAAACTATTGATACTCAACTTTGCCTTATGACGAGTATAGTACAAATCAATGCACAACATAAAATATTTCACCAGGTCTTCTAGTTAATGTGTCAGCTCCTTCTTTAAATTGTCACCTGTATATGTATGAGTACATGAAACTATTGACAATCATTTTCTCTTGATAGATCTGCGAGATGACTAATACCAAAAATGACTTCTTTTGATGTATCATTCGCTGCCAACCATGCATTCGTTACAACTCGAATGGAGAGTAATTTACGGCTGCTCAGTGAAGATCTCTGCATTTTATTGAAGCCACGGGGCTCAAGGTAAACTAGTGAAGTGTACAGCTGACTTGAAAACACGAGTTTAATAACTAGTTGAGGAGTAGATGGCATGGCAGAATGTAAGCACACCAACTCATATATATGTATGATATTGCGTAGACAGTCAATTGATGGCAGGTATTTTACAACTACATCGCAAAATGTGAATGTTGACAGGTGATCAGAATATTCATGCAGTTGAGGGAAACACTCCAATATCCACAATACACGCTCTAATGTTGACAATCCATGCTATGTAATTAAGAACTGATGCATGCATTAGATAAGAACATCCATGTGGATTGCACGTAAGGTGTCCTGGAGAAGCTCATTGTGGTATTTGAGGAGGTTGGCTTGATCTGGAGACTTAATCTCTCTTGTATTTTCCAAAGAGATGACTGAAAGAACCAAAAAAGTACGCAGACTTGGATGACAGATCTGCCAAAGCACTTTGGAGACTACAAATTGTTGACAAGAATAGGGATCACCACTTTGACTGCATGTATAAATAAATGATTGAACTGGCAGTCCTCAATGAAATGTAAGATGCTTGCAGAAATCGTGCCTCTCCTATACGCCAATCGTGTTAGTAATTGTACTCAGAAGTATATACGTTTAAACGAATTACAAAAAAAACTGTGCTCTCTGTCTGCTAATAGAACAAAACACCATGAATGAACAATCTATTGTCTGTATGTCCCGGATGGTGAGAGATGTGTGTAGAAGACTAGTACCGATTCAAATGGTAGTCTGTATCTATTATTTCAGAACTTCAAAACTTTAATCAATACACTAATAACTCAAACTACAAACTTTATTCTTCACTCAAACGTGATCTCTCATTATCAGGGCAACCAAAAATTTGGAGAAGCCCTTCAATATCTTTAACACTCCATGAAGAAATCCTCTCTTATTTATGTCAGCGGATTAACCTACTCTGATACCAAATATAGAGTTCAATTCAGTCATTCATAAAAATAACACAAATACTATTTCTTCTTGATATCATCATGCTAATACAATGGCTATTATATAGCTAGGAATGTTGTTGAACAACTTCCTATAAAATAGGAAGGAGTCACAACAATTAACCCGGAATGTTATTCACGGGTATAACAAAATCTAAGAATAATATATTGTTGAAACAATATATTATAACAAAATACTTTCAAACCTAATATTTAATATATAACAATATTAAATATTAGCTAACAAACTATAATGTAAACATTAATAGTTAATTTCCTAACAAAATCATTGAAAATTCTAGACCAACGGGATTTGTTACAAACATCCATGGGGAATTGGTCAGCATTGAATGAGTTGTCAGGAATCAAGAGAAGGTGCTCACTAATGCATCTCCAAAAGAGGGAATTCATGGAGGTCAGTAAGGTAAAAACATGAAGCCTCCTCCATTATATATATCTTTAGTTATTGGGAACAACCTTATACATAACTGTATGATTGAATCGAGGGCTAGCATTTCGGTAATGCCAAAACAAGTTATAGATCAGTTGGGCTTGAAATACGACCTGGTTTCCAAAGGAGTGGTACAGTTAGATGGGACAACATTGGGGACTATTGGGATCATAATAAGTTTAAACCTTAAATTGCATGCATGTCCTAATGTCACATTTCAGTAGGATATATTAGTGATTGACTTGCCACCACTCTTTGCATTGTGTTTATCAAGAGACTTAACTGCCAAAATTAGAGGCTACTTATTGGCTAATTGGTCGCATATGCTCTTCAGAATAAGGTATGGAGCTAAGGCTATAATCTGGTCTGAACCTATTGCAAATTTCCATATTAAGCCTCATATACCAAGCCCAATCAACATAAATTTCTCACCCTTTGATCAAGAGGATTTCCCAAACACTCAGGAAACAGATACCAAAGTTGGGGGCATCCCAGATTTTCTCTTGATGAATGGGAAAACAAAATTCATGAATATGATCCATACAAGGAAATAAAGGAGGCTGAGTTTAGATTTTATTGTTTGCATGAGGAAAACATATGCCTTCCTAGCCTCACCAAACCAGATGGTAAGGGTGATAATGAAGTATGGCAGCTATTTTTTGATGGTTCAAGGAGTAGGCAAGGTGCTGGAGGAGGAGCAATGCTTTTGTCACCACAAGGTATGAAGTACTATTCAGATTTTTGTTTTTAGCTTACTTTATACCACTGAGTATGAAGCTTTGATACATGGATTGAATTGGTCAAGAAAGATGGGTATACAAAACTTGCAAGTGTTTGGGGATAGTGAGTTAATTGTCAACCAAGTTAGGGGAAAACATGTTGACTAGGAATAATCTGACTCAAAGCCTAAAAATATCAGGTATGTGATCAAATTGATGATTTTAAAGCATGCTCAATATTCAAGCCAAACCAAGGAAGAATAATAAGGCTGCAAATAGGCTTGTAGCAAAAATTGGAGAAACATTTGATGTTGTGGAAAATATGAAAAGAGATAAAGTGCAGCCACATATTTATGTAATTGTGAGGCCAATTATGCCGAGACAATAACATGAGCTAGCAGGGATTTGAGAATGATCAAAAGATCATTAATTTCTTAAAGGACGAGGTCTGATTTCTTAGTTAAAAATCAAGATAAATTGGAGCAAAATAGTATGGTGATCAAGTTGTTTAGCTTAGGAAAAATAAGCTACTAAAGGTTTTATTGACTCTAGAGTCAAAATTCAATCCTAATGATCAATTCCTGAGTGAAAGAGATAAAATTTAGGTCAAATACAAGGATTAAAATCCAATTTCTATTGGAGAAAGAACAATAGTTCAAATTGGCAAGGTAAGTACTGAGCAAGAAAATCCTGAATTTAAAAAATTTTGCCAAGAATTTCCAAATGTGTTTTCTTGGAGCTATGAAGATTTGAAAGGACTTAATCCTAAGCTGGCACAACACACGATTGAATTGGATTCAGGAGCTAAACCAATAAGGAAAAATAAAATGCCATTCAATCCTCATATTAAGCCTCTCATGAAAAGAGAAATAAATAAACTCATTAAAGAAAGCATCATCTTTCCAATCAAGCACTCTTCATGGGTAGAAAATAGTGTTCCGGTTAGGAAAAAGAATGCGGAAATCAAGTTATGTGTGGATTTACGAGACTTGAATAGGGCTTTTCTCAAAGACCACTACCCACTTCCTTCTATGGATAAAATCCTACAAGTTGTAGCCATTTCCAAAAGGTTCTCATTATTGGACGGATACGCAGGCTATAATAAAATCATGGTGAAAGAAGCTGACCAGTTCAAGAAAAACTTCACCACAAAGTGGGATACATATGCTTATAAGAAGATTCCATTTGGACTGTCAAATGTCAAAGAAAATTTCCAAAGGGTGATCGATATGGAATTTAAAGGACTGATTAATAAGATAGTTATTTTGTATCTAGATGATATTACTCTATTCTCCAAGAATGCAGCAAGTCATCTCTTTCACCTTAGACAAGTATTCCAAAGATGCAGGAGATTCAGAGTGTCTCTGAATCCAAAAAAGTACTTATTCTTATCTCATGAAGGAAAGCTCTTAGGCCACATTGTGTCTAAGTGAGGGTTGGAAATTGATCCAGAAAGGGTATAAGTTATTCGAGCATTGCCATTGCCAAGTCATAAGAAGGCTCTCTAAAGCTTTTTACGGAAAATTAATTTTGCTAGTAGGTTTGTTCCTAACTTTTCCCATCTTTTCAAACCACTCACAATGATGTTGAAGAAGACCTTGGTTTTCAGATGGACTACTAAAGGAAAAGAAATATTTGAATCTATAAAGAAAAATATTACACAAGCTCAAACCCTCATAAATCCAAATTTCTCGAAGGACTTCATTTTATATGCTTTTGGAAGCATGAATGCAATATCTGCTATACTAGTATAGCCAAATCAATAAGGAGTTGATCAGCATTACACTTTCTTTAGCCAAAGCCTTCAACATTATCAGGTGAGATATTCATTCATTGAGAATCATGTCCTTATCTATGATTAGCAAGTTTAAAGAAATTCAGACATCTAGTGTAAAACAATAGAATTCATCTATTAGTTTCACATGTTGGTGTAAAATATTTTCTTTTGAACAAGGACCTTAATGAAAAGAGATTTCATTAGATAACCAAGGTCATGGAGTATGATATTGATATAAATGTGACCAAATTATTTAGGGGGAAAGGGTTGTGTGAGTAGCTAGCTTCTAACCAGCATGCTGAATCAAGAGAGGAGGTAGAAGTTGTTATGGTGTTACAAGATAATCAAGAATAGACTGCAGGTGGTATGCCCATTCCTCGTTGGACTCAGGATATTATATATTTTCTTCAAACAGATCAAATTCCTTAAGGATTGAATAAGTCCAAAAGGAGATATTCTCACACTTCATTTCATCCCATATGTGCTTATCTATAATATTTTTTTCAAAAGGGATGTGAATGGTGTCCTCATAAGGTGCATCAAGATAGATCAGATAGAAAGGGTATTACATGAGTTTCATGATGGAGAGACAAGTGGTCACTTTTCCCCAAAAGAAATAAAGATTAGAATCATGAGGGATGGTTATTACTAGCCTAATATTTTCAATGATTTCTACTCATGGATAAAGAAATACAAGAAGTGTATGCCTTCTTCATAGGTAAAGAGAAGCTAGCAGCCCTCCCACTCAATCCTATCTCAGTTAAACAACCTTTCATGCAATGGGGGCTTGATTTTATTGAGGATGATCAATCTAAGTTCCATCCTAGGTCACAAATGGATTCTTACAGCCATGGACTACTTCACTAAGTGGACAGAAGTAATTGCACTTAAGGAAGCAAATGAAGCTAGCATTCTAGACTTCTACGAAGGTATTACAACAAGGTTTGGTGTTCCTTCCACTATAATATCAGATAATTCCTTATTTGTTCTTGGAGCAAAAGATATCTAATTGGGCTGTTAGAAATGGAATATATTTGAGCACTTATTCTAACTACTACCCTCAGGGTAATAAGCAGAAAAGAAGAATTAACTTGCTCGAATCATAAGAATAACCCTTGATGAGAATCAGAGGACTTGGCATACCAAATTGAAATCAGCCTTGTGGGATTGATAGAATCACTCCTAAGAAATCAACTGGTTATTCTCCTTTCAAGTTAGTTTATGGAAGGAAAGCAAGGCTTCCAATATCCCTTGAATTACCAGCCTTGGATCTTATCAAGCAGCTGGAGTTGTTCAAGTTTCCAGATATGGAAGTCAGGTATGCAGAGCTCATGGAGCTGGAAGAACTAAGGAACCAGGCCATGAAAACAATGGAGAAGGACCAAGCTCAAATCAAGATGATTTTTGACAGAAAGGCCAAAGACATAACTTTTCAAGAAGGAGACTTGGTTCTGAAATGGGATGCAGATAGATCCAAACCAAGAAGGCACTCCAAGTTTGATGCAATATGGAGTGGCCCTTACTTGATTTTAGGGTGCAAAGAAAACAATGATTTCTAATTGACAAAGTTAGATGGAGAATAATTATAGATCCTAGTAAATGGCATATATATCAAGCATTATCAATGATGGGAGTGATATTTATTATACATATTAGTATTAGATTTTGTAATTCCTCACAAGTTCTTGTAACACATTTTTTTGTAGTAACCCTAGGTTTGCTTTTAGAAAAGTGCTTGTGCACTCTCTCCATGTTCAATATTTTGGGATATGTATGATTTTTTTATTTGTACATAGTTCAAAGATTTGTATTTCTATTGCACTTTCCAGTTTTAAGAAGGGATCTATGATAAATTAATGTCTAGCAAGTGTTCCAGAGGAAAAAGATGTTTTAGACACTGGACCAATTTTAGCAATCAAAATGTACTCCATCCACCCAATGGATAGTAAAACTAATTGGTCTTCAAATCTAGTAAGCAGATCAACCCTAAGTCAGGAAGTTAACCATTTTTTCACCCCCCCTGCAAGTGGATTAACCTGTTATCCATTAATAGTTAAACTCACATTTGTAGGGAATTTTGCAAAATGGTGATCAACGGATACAGGTATTGAGCCACATATTCTTGATTCAACCATATTAGCTATAGTCAATGCATTTCTTGATGAGTGGTTACCATGTCCTCCCTCATGCGTGTGAGCATTGCTTGACATGTAGATCAACCATTTTATCTTGCATCACATTTACAATTGATGCACGTCAACCACACCCTCCCTGACACATGCTATCACTTCGATTCCTTTCAAATTATTGACGTCAACCGTCATCCTCCTGACTCATCTCTCCTTCTTAACATGTCTCATACCACTCTCCTCCCTGACATGTGAGTCATACTTGATATGTATCCCCACTTTCCTCTTACATGTCGACCACTTACTTATTCCATACGTAGTGAATATGATCAAAAACCACTTCACTCATCGTTTTGTGGTTTCATATCATTTCCTGTTGAGTGAAGCTCATCTAATTCCTACACTTGGGTTATCATGGTAGGTTCTTTTCAAGTGATAGTAAGAATTGCTTAACAAATATGACCATATCATTACATATGCATGCATATAGGGTAGCTCAACACTGGATTAATTGTCTTATGTGCATCCAAAATAAGTTCCTCTTATTTTACGCATCTACCACTTCCTTGTTGATGTGCATCAACCGCTTCCTTCCTGCATGTAGCCTCAGTAAAAAATGCCTACTTTTGAATGCGTCAACTTAGAGCTTTTCTGGTAACATAAATCACCCACGTTAGAGGATTCTTCTCACCTTTCCAGAAAGGTAATCATTTTCCACTTCCTCTTGTCATTTTGCAAGCTTCATATGCTCAGCACCAGTTACTTTGATGCATCAATTTTTTACTGAATGTCATGATGTCAACCACACCTTATCATTTCGTTAGCCACGTGGTCCTGGCTATCTGGTGGGGAGCAGATCAGCCAGGAATTGTTAACAAGGGCTCGGCAGGGGGTACTACTTAAAATGTTTTCATGTCTTGAACCACACCTTGTTTACATAGAGAGATCAGAAACATTAGTTTCCACCAGAGACACAGATTAACCACACCTTGTTGAGTATATTGTCAATGCTTTGCCAACAGTGTAAAACAATATATGCGTCAATCATAACTTTTTTATGTGTGATAGGCCCAACCATCAAAATGTGACCACATGTCAACAACAATGTTAATGGCATAAGGTCAAAACCTTGTTAGTGGGTGTCAAATGATTTCTCATGTTAAGGCCCGTGTCCATTGGAGAGTGCCAACCTGGTTGAAGCATTTTTTCGAAAAATTCAAATACTTCCATATCTCACTTGTCAAGGCGTACACCTTTTTGATGTGTATCGGACCTGTGGACCAATAGAAATGTGTCACATGCATCGAAGTAGTGGGGGGTTCATTTGACGTTTGTAGAAAATTTTCCCATTTTGTCACAAGGGGAAATTTTTTGGGTTGATCAGTGCATCAACCTGATTTGCCCTATTGCGTGTCATCCAATGTTCAGAGGAGCATATATGTCAATCCAGAGCTTGGTTCCTCTCAATTTTGGTGTCATTGGAACCATACCTGAAGTTTACACGATGGAATCTTAACCGCTTCCATTTTTTATGGATGTGAGATAAAAATCAAAAAAACACCTTTAAGCATGGGTCAAAAGCTTCAGAACTGACATTCAACCACAATTTTTAACCAGTTGGCTTTGACTCCTCCAGCCATGGTCAAAATCTTGGGGAATCCTTTCCTTTAAGGTCAACGCAATGCTAGTTGATGGATCTAGTTGGTGGTTTAAATTCCTTGCATTTTTCTCGTGTTGCTCCTTCCCGAGCTCGAGTTCACATTGTTAAAAGCAAAATTTGGATGCATTTGTAGAAGGGTTGGACACTTCCTTATCGTTATCAACTAGGCTCCCTTCTTCACCCTGGAAAGTGCACATCAATATCATTCCTCTTGTTAGTGTATGCAACCATGTTTTCTACCTCTTTGTTTTTGTAATGTCAACCATTCAAACTATGGAAATGTCAACCAATGCTTCCTCCTATCACATGAGTTTTCAACCCCACCTTTCTTACGTGTTTCAACTTCTTCTAATCCTATCATGCATCAAACACACCTGCATGATTTGATGTTGCATTTTAACCACTTCCTCTTGTCACGCATAAACAACACCTAGTAGCATGTTCAACCACTCCTCTTTTCACACGTCAACCACACCTTGTTGATGCATGTCAACCACTTCTTCCTTTCGTGCTCAACATATCTTTGTTCCTTGGCAACAAATAGATCTCTTGTTGTGCATCAACCACCTTTTGTTGTCATGCATACCTCCCCTCATTGTTGTGTAGAGGAGCCATTTTACCTTGTCATGTGACAAGTTTTTTCCCTTTTCAAGTGAATCTTACATTCTTGTCATGATCATCTAGTGGTTTGT
The DNA here is from genome assembly GCA_019776745.2 of Taxus chinensis. Classification (NCBI taxonomy): domain Eukaryota; kingdom Viridiplantae; phylum Streptophyta; class Pinopsida; order Cupressales; family Taxaceae; genus Taxus; species Taxus chinensis. The sequence continues at coordinate 131,128,097 of CM034148.1, forward strand.
CAGGCAACAACAAGGAGTTTCAGATATGGCCAGACATTAATGATATCGTTCAAGGTAGCTCAACAACTGCGATTAATGAGGTATGTCACCCATGTTTTCCGTGCAAGAAAAGTACCATTGAAAAGTGAACCATCATGGCTGCCCATATCTACATATGGTATTTAATGAAGATATGTTTGTTGGTATCTCCTTTTCTCTATATATATGTAAATTCCTCTAATTTGAGGGGAAATTTTTTTAAATTGTAAAGGAACTCTGCCAAAATTGTTCCAGCACTTTTGTGAGTTGCATGCCTCAAATTTATGCATTTTCTGAAGGATTATTGCCTTGTGCCTATATTGTAATGGATTGTGCATCATTGTAAGCAATAAAATTAGTGTTTTGTGGCTCTTCTTGCCCTAGCTTGATTTATATTGCATTTTTTACCTTCTATTATATTTTGCAGGTATATTGTGCATATTATGTTCCTTTATAGGGTTTAAATTTTTTGTGCTCCATGAAATTGGAGGTTTAAATGTGTTTTGGGACTATGGCACTTTTTCTGCCCTCTTCCTTCTCATTTTTCCCCCCACTTTCACTCACTAGGAATCTCTCTAGCCTTGTTTTCGTGTTATCACCTCCCTTAGTTTAGGATTTACATTTTATGTATTTCTTCTCTCTCTGGTCCCTTGGAATTGATAGTTTAGGAGTAGGTTAGCATTAGAATAGGTTAGGAACCAACCTTATTAGGAGGTTTGTCTCAATCTAAGGGGTCCCACACCTTGATATAATCCCATGTTAGTAAAAATTAGGGTTTTGTAATGCGCAAATACTAGGGTGCTACTTTTCTGACATAGCAAGAGCCAAGTTGTGCACTACATACCCTCAAGAGGGATCAATATTTATGTATTTCTCATAATATATATTATGCAAGACAAATAATTCACATTGTTTCATATCAAACAAAATGCTTAGTGACCGCTAAGCTCCTTTACTTTTTGAAAGGAATGACTTTGTGGTAACTATGCTCAACAGTTTATTATTTTGAAAACAACGATGAAATAAAAAATCATGGTATATATTATCATCACTAGGCTCTTCTTATTAGCTCTAGTCATTCTAAAAACTTTCTTTCTAGATTTGGATTGCTATTATTTTTCATTGATTATAATTGTATCATATTGGTTAGACTATCCCTAGAAAAGACAAGTGTTGCACTACATACCCTAGAGAGGGATTAAGCCATATGTATTTCACATAAGATATATAATGTATAACACGTAATTCACATCAATTATTATCAAATAAAATTCATAGTGATCGCTAAGCTCCATTACATTTTTAATGGAATGAAATTGCGGAGGCTACACTCAAAAATTTCTTATTTTTAAAATAGTGATAGAATAACACATCATTATTTGGATTAGCAGTCATTATGATCCTACCATTAAATCTTTCCATTGTAAACACTATCTATAAAACTTTGGATCACTAGTATTTTTCATTTATTATAATTGTATGATATTGGTTGGACTATCCCTAGCAGAGCCAAGTGCTACACTACATACCCTTGAGATGGATCAAGCCTTATGTAGTTCTCATAAGATATATCGTTTGGAACATGTAAGTCACATCAATTCCTATTAAATAAAATGTTTATCAATCACTGAGATCCAATACTTATTGAAAGGAAGGGTATATCGATCTCTAGGCTCAACAAATTTCTTATTTTAAAAATAGCGATAAAAAAAATCATGCTCTAGATTAGTAGTTGCGAGGATCCTACCATTACCACTAGTCATTGTAAACATTATATGTAAAAATTTGGATGGCTAGTGTTTTCATTATTTATAAATTTATCATATTGGCTAGACTACCCCTAGTGGATCCAAGTGTTTCACTACATGCCCTTGAGAGGGATCAAGCCTTATGTAGTTCTCATTATAAGATATATTATATGTAACGCATAATTCAAATCAGTTCATATCAATGAAAATTCTTAAAGAACACTAAGTTCCATTACTTATTAAAAGGAAAGGCATAGCATCTGCTAGGATCAACATTTTCTAATTCTAAAAATAGTGATCGAATAATAAATCATGGTCTAGCTCAACGACCATTAGGCTCCTACCATTACCTCACAGTACAAATTCTCACAGCTTTACCCACCACTACAAGAAATTTTAAAATCATAAGTGGGAGTGCGACAATCTTGAATTTTATTGTATGTAATACCTATTAGAATGCATGAAGTACTTACAAAATAAAATGGTAAGGAATATTTCCAAAACTAGTCATCTTAACATAAATCCTTATATATAAAGTTAAAAGGAGGTTATTGTTTCCAAGTGTTGTTTTCAATGATGTTAGGTTATATAATAGATGAAATATACCTTAGAGTATACTTTGATAGGATTTTCAATGTCAGTGTTTCATGATTTGAATAAGATAGGTATAAATATTCATATATATATGATGATAATAAAATTGATATGTGGCATAAATGATGACAATATCTTATTTAATGTCTTGATTTCTAGCCAAATTCTCCATATGTTAAATATTTAGATTGAAGGAGGTTTCAATGATGATTATATAATATGTTTATTTTTATTTCTCATTATTATTTCAATAATTTGTTTTGACATTAGAATTTTTATTGATATATCTCATTTCTGAATTCTCCATAAGTTTAAGATTTAAGCGTCCACGCAACTATTTTTTATACATTTGTAAATGAACTCTGTTTTTGAATAAGGAGCACATTTCGATTTACTCTCCAATGTTATGAAAGTTATAGATGGATTAGTTTATCCATCAAGAAATACACTCCATTACAGATACATGGGGTCTAGCTTATTTCTTGTCAGAATAAGTATTATATATAATGCCAAAGTGAGCCTTTCATACACAATTGATGATTGTGAAACCCTAGAATACTTTGAAAACAAGGAATAATTTATCCCATGAGAAAGGAAGAAAATGATTAACCATGTGATCTTGGATGTTTCACATTTGGGTTTGATGACATACAAAACATCATGAATAGTGACTCAAAGGATACATTTGATGACGATGAGGGTTTAAATTCTAATAATCAAATCCATTGTTTCACAACTCCTAAAGATAGGGATGAATTTTATATAACCTATGTGGTTATAAAACATAAGTGTGTTTCAATATAAGGTGACATAGTCAAAAGGTTCATATCCCTAGTATAATAAGAACGAGTAATTTTAGGAGCAGAGTTGGGACCCACACAGTTTGGTGCTTTTGTGGAAAATATTATAACTGCATGCAATGATTTCTATCCAAGTTTACAACCCAAAAGTGAAGTTCTCTAACTAATAAAAAATTATTGTCTCTCAAAACAATAACTACACTTCTTGTTAACAGAAATTATGAACTTCAAGAATCAACCACCTCACAAGTCAGTGACTACAATTTTAAGTTCAAGGTGCTTCCTACGAAGTTAATACATTTTTATTCAAAAGAACACAAATTTGTTGTAGAAATGAATATTACAAATGCTTGTGAAGGAGACATGGTGAAGTTAATAAAATTGATGAAAATATATTTGGGGTGTATATTGATAAAATAATCAGACCATTTTACAAGGCTTGCTCCATATCAGATGGATCTCTCATCCAATAGCATGCCACCCAGTTGGCCCATCTAGATGGTCCTGTTATGGAAGTAAGACTAAAATAAATTCCAGAAGAGGTTCCGGTAAGAATGTGGAGTGCATTTTAAGGGCCATTGCCTCAACTAGTATATCCAATATCATTTGATTCTTCTAAATGAAGTAGTAATGAAAATTTGATTAAATATCTTACAACTCCCATAAACGCCAAAAGGTAAATACTACTCCATCCAGTACACTGCAAGAAAGGAAAAATGGGGGGAAAAATATCAATACTTATCTAAAGTTGAGAAAAAATAGTTATGCAAGGAAGGATGTCTCTCTAATATATCCCTCATTGCTTTTAATAATAATTGAAATATAACTCTAGGGATGAATGAAAAGGCCATAAAAAAAATTACTTAATTCATTCACCACAAATGCTAGCATTTTTATGGAGTTAAAACTTCTAAGAAAACTATAGATAAATTGAAGTTATGTTGAAGGGATGTTTGTCATAATGCTTGGTACATATATCATGGGATCTTTAAGAGAACCTATTACAAATGCATAAACTCTTTGATGGAGGGTGAGAGGAGATTAGTAATTGAAAGTATAGGAAAATAGAAAAAAATTCCATGTAGTGTCGCAAATATTGCATTGATATCGAAAATAGTAGAGATAAATTATGATATACCACCACACATGTTGCATTTAGTGGGATAGGTTGGTGTTAAATTAACAGTGAGACTATTTGTTACATGTTATAGTTATGCTTACATACTTCAAAAGTGTAACAAGGGCCTTTCATAGTTGAATCTTCCTCCAACGTCATACTCAAACCTTAGAAAAATATAGAAATAAAATTTCTCTCATGTTTCAATCACCAAGTACAACTTATTCACCAAATGATATGAGTGCACAGAGCTTAAGAACAAACCTACAACAACCTCATGTCTAGATACACTTGCACATGTAGATTAACAAAATAAATGACACAATGATTACATTAAAAGTTGTTGTGTAACTTATATGCTCATAGAATGCAATTAGAGGAACATATTAATAGTATCCTAAGAATTATGCATGACAAAATGGTGAAGATGAAAACTGACAAACCAAGAATGAGTAAAAAATAAAATTCAATAAGTAATTTTATTAACCTCCCCATCACCTTGACTAGTATGCTTACACAATGGCACAAAACCGAGGGTTGTGTACACTATGGTATCCCTTTTATTAAGCAAGGAGAAAAATTCATAATAACATCATTGGCAGTGTATGACAAAGCTAGAAGAACCACTTACAGGTCAATATGATGATTTATTATATAGTAGTGGGACATCAAAACACACATTACATGATGCACTATTGCAAGATGATGTGTATGACTAGTTCAAGTAATACAAGAAGAAAAATGAGCGTTCTCATACAACTGATAGTGTAAGAAGATATACATGTTCATTTATAAAACAAACTCTAGTTCTATAATTGTCACTAGATAATACCTCAAGTGAAAAAAATTACATGTTGTTTATGTTTCCATCCATGCTAACATCTAGAATGGTTTTCAACGCAGTGTACGTGATATTCCTTCCATTGGGTCACACGCATGAGGATATAGATGGTAAATTTGGGTGATTATCACCAACATTATACAAATTGGAAACATTCTCTTTTTCACAAATAATAGACACTTATAGAACATGCTAAGAGGGGTCCAGCACATTCACTTTGTACATTACTCAAGAAGTATATGGCTTTAAGGAATTTGTAGAGTCACGTCTGCTAGATGGAAACCATAATATTGTTGGTATCAACAAACCAAATATGATTAAGGTACATGACATCAAAAAAATTCCCATCATGGAGTACAAAGCATCAACCATGGATGCCTTATGGTCTCAACCAATTGAAATATAGAAAATAGTGGATGGGAAACCTTAATTTCCTTAAGGGAATCCTCCATTATAACCCTTCAAAGAACTAAAAGAGATGAAAGACCTACATAGAGGCATTCAAGCATACATCAAACACTGGGATAAGATTTCAAATGATGGTGGATAAGTATTCTGGCTTATAAATATTACATATTGGAAAAATGTTTTACAAGCCCTAGAAAATCCCTTTTTCAACTGTAGCATGATGAGGAGATATTTTTTTGGCCAAAAACAATTTAGGATAACACCATGTATGATTAGATACTGGGAGTACCACATCTTGACGTGGATAACTACTATAGTCAAAATGTACTTTCAAATAAAAATATATATGTTGGGCCTCTTTGTTTTAGACCTCGAGACAAATTCAATCCAGTAGTGGATGTGAATGATGGGAAGATGATACTAATAATACCAGCTAATGATATCACACTTATATGGATGGGAAGGCTAAAATTAATTCCAATACAGGATGTTCACAGAAAGGCTCAAAAGATAAGGGTGATTTAGTGAAAACTCACATGAAAAGAAAATACAAAAAAAATAAAAGTACCAGGAATGCTTAAAGAAAAATCAATGGTGGTAATAATAAAGGGAAACATCAAAGATTTATCTAAACAATGCCATCTGGGAATGGACACCAAGAAAAGTATGGAAAGGATATTAAATCAAAATACCAAATCGGGGACATGAAGCTATTCAGGCACATCTTGTATAACTTCAAGAACAAAAATTAATGTATTATAGTTTAAAAAATTGTACTAGATAGCCATGAGAGGTATCAATCCTTATGTAATTTTCAATATAATTATCCCAAAGGAGTTGATTTCCTATGGAAATAAATTGTCAAATCCATGTTTCAAAATAGTGTGTTTAACGTAATTATTAACTCTTTGTTGTTCTTTATGATTTATAGAATGGAAAATCATAGTGACCTCCTAGCACTAAAAATTTATTATCTTAGATAAAAGTATTTTACATATTATTTATTATCTTCTATTTTAAAATGTTGAGTGATCGCTAAGTTTGTTTACAATGATTTCCATTTTACAAATTGATCAAATAAATGTTGAAAAGATGGATCTTGGCAGCTTCTCAGTATATGTGACTTAGTTTCTAGTAGGCTTATGTAAGTTAGCAACTGCCAGGCTTATGTAACTTAGTGCCCACTAGGATTATGTGACTTAGTGGCCCCACAATGCTTATGTCACTTAGTAGGCGCTAGCCTTATGTAACTTAGCATGCATTAGACTTCTGTAAACTTTTTCCACTAGGATGATGTAACTTAGTGACTATTAGGATTATTTCACCTAGCACCAACTACATTTATTTCACTCAGTTGTCGTTATGCTTATGTAAGTTAGCGGCCTCTAGGCCTATGTAAGTTAGCAGTTGTTAGTCTTATGTAATTTAGTAGCCACTAGGATTATGTTTGGGAATCCAATAATAACAAAATTAAAATCCCAAAATAGAGAAACTGAAATCCAAAAATCAGAATTCAGAAATTTGATTCCAATAGTGGTGAAATATGAATCCAATAACAACAACATTGGAATCCAATATTACCAAAATTGGAATCAAATAATAGTGAATTTGGAATCCAATAATAGTGAAATTAGAACTCTAATGAGTCCAATAATGAAAATATTGGAATCCAATATTACTACTAATGGAATCCAATAGTAGTAATAATTGAATCTAGTATAAACAAAAACAAAATCCAATATACACAAAAATGGTGATATATTTCTACTAAAACTTATAATACTGGAGTCTAGATTCACTGGAATATGTCCAAATTTACTAAAATAAGCATTAATTATGGACACATTATATATGTTTATATATTTAATATCTTAAAATATATATTTTTGTCATTTTATATGTAATTAGTCAAGTTTCATTTTTGGGGAATATTTTGTCAACAAATAAACAATGGAAAAAAGAAGAACATAATCATTCATTGGATAATTATCTTGTATTTTCAAATAAGTGGACTGCAATGCAATTGAAACCCCTTTTTTCTGGTATAAACCCTAGTTAAGTTTTCAAATTCTTTCTCCTTAGCATATGTCATTCATTGATGTTATAAATACCTAACGGAAATTTAACTCGACTGAGAAAGTATGGAAAAGAAAGTTTCAAATAGTGTGGAATGTTATCATAGAACCTAAACAAGAACGCTTCCTTAAATAGTGTATTCTCCAAAAATGGTTTCCAATTGGATTTCTATTGGTGTACTTAGGTATAATATGTCCTGTTTTTTAAGTTTACAATCATCATGATTTTCTATAACATTTTTTTGTTCTCTAAGCATGCTTACTCAACATAGTATTGGATTCACACTCTTTTCCAATTATTTCATTAAAAAATGTTTGTACCTAGCACATTGTATTTTTATGGGACTTAGACATGTGCAATTGTTAAATCATGCAATTTGGGTATTATTTAGTCTCACTCTCATACAAGTATTCATAGTATTTTTGAGTGAAGAAAGTACTAATTAACCCATTTCCTTTGGCCATTTTACTTTGCTTTATATTTTCACTTCCGATCCTTCAACAATACTTTTCCAATCATTTTTTTCATTATGCATTGTTCTTATTCCTAATTTGGGAACCCAGCCAGGACTGGAGCACCTCAGGTACTTTGGTCCCCTCTAAGGTGCCCTGGTCCTCTTTACACTTTACTCTAATTTTTTGGGACTTTCTATCCATTTGAGCTTTCTATATTTTTGGTGGTCGACCTTTTCGAGGTTAATAATGAAATTATAAAAACATAACCATATAAATATAAAGTTATGATACCATAATGAGGGACCAAGTACTAAGCACATACTATCACTGCCTAAGGTTGCATCCATTAAAGGCATCTAAGGCTCAATTTGCATCCATCTAGCTCCATCACAAGGGACAATGTTGGTTCATGTGGATCACACTTCATATAAGGGGAGTTTATTCTATTCCATGTACCATCTATTTACACTATATATCTAGTTATTTTGTGCTAATCACAAAGGCAGTCCACCGTTGTGAGATGTAGTGCAGCACTCAGTTAGTAATTCCACCATTATGGCCTCTAAGAACATTCCAACCCCTTCGTATGCATCTTTATTTTTTAATGGTCTTGATGCTTTGTCTGGGGTTTTGTAGGTGTTTCCTCCATCTTTGTTTTATAGCAACATCTAGTGCAGTTCAGTGAAATTCATGCAACAAGAAGCGAAGGTAGGTAGTCCCTCGATGATGGAGGTTCTTTGGTAATTTCCGCAAACCAGGTCACCTAGATCTCAAACTAAGGTGCCCCAAGCACTCCCATACCACTCCAAGTGCCCCAATCTACTCAAAAAAACTCGAATTTACACTTTTTGGAGATTTTGTGTAGTCATTTCTTCATTTTGTTCATCTGGTCTTCACTGCGACATAGTCTTAATAATTCTGTGAATCAACTAAGGAATTTCTCTACCGTTTTTGCACATTAGGGTTTTACATTTTATTTACTTAGTTACTTGGGCTATTTCCTCTATTTATTTGTTGTTTTACATAGCATCAAAATAAGCTAAAATATATTACTATTTTCCAAATTTTTTAATCATTTTGGTGAACCCAAATGATCCAACCCTTCCTTTTGATATTGTCACCTCCTTATCAAGTCATGGTTCAATCATCTTATCCTTCTTTCACACCCACTAAATTTTCAGGTATAATCACTAGTATTTTTGATTTCATGCAAGTGCATACTCAACATCCTCCTTGCTTTGTTACACCTAGGGATGATCCATCCATCAATGTTTTTACTACTCGTTGCACTCATCCTCCTATGGCTCCACTTTTTTTAATTCCTCCACCTATCACTTCATTGGCTCCTCCTACTGTCTCTAATGGTTATGACATCATTGAACAGATTAAAAATACACCTACTAAGATTTATCTTTATGACTTATTGTGTAGTGCACTAGACTTTCATAATATGCTAGAATCAGCCTTTTATGTTATCCATATATAAAGTGATAACTTTGTGGTATCCTGTACGCATCTCATACAATCTCTTATAAATATTCCACATGATATCTCTTTCACTGATGATGATCTATGACCTTTAGCTAAAAGAAATCCATGTGCACCCTTGCTCATTACCGCCATCATTAGCACCACTTACATCAAGTGATTACTTATTGATAATGGTTCAACTCTCAATCTATGTGCTCATTATATTTTAAAACAATTGGGTATTAATGATAACCTAATTTCTAATAATACTCTCATTTGAGGTTATGATTCTACCACTCGCACATGATTAGGAACTATCTCATTACACATTATGGTTGGGCTTAAGACCACTCTCACAGACCTCTATGTTATATATGTTTATTTCCAATTCAATATGTTGCTAGGAAGACCTTGGATCCATGCAACGTAAGAAATTCCATCTATTTTCCACCAATATGTCAAGTTCTTACACGATGTCTATGAATGTATTATCACTGCAGATCCCGATCCATTCAAATATTTTTGTATAGACCCTATTACTATTATTCATATTCCACGTTTGTAACATATCCCATATAGTAGCCTCGACATATGTGAAATTGGTTAGTCTCCTGCTTCACAGCCTTCTTCTACCACTTCAAGTACTTTGTCTATTTCTACTCACACTACAACAATTATCTCACCTGCCATATCAACTCCAGTAATCACTCTTTCCCTGCCTATCGAGACACCTTCCATTCCTCCACCTAGTGTAGCTCCTAATAATATACTCAAAAAATCCATACAACATGATAACACTCACACAAATGATTCTGAGGACTCTAATGACAAAGTATATGTTTTCAAACTCATGGATGAAACATTAGGCCAACAAAATTTCACACATATTGATGTAGATGAATCTTAATTTGAATACACATTTGTGTCTAATGGCCCAAGTTAATATAAGCTTAAGACCCCTCCTAATAATGCTATGATACTTTTTTCAGGATTTGTTAACACTTTAGAGGTTGTTCCATCTCCTACCACACAGTCTGTAACTCTATTATATCATTTCACATGCACATTACTCATCAACAACTCCTTTTGGCATAACATTTTGATCTATCATACTTGCTCACATACTATTTGTACACTTGAAGGTCAAACTAGACTTGGTTTCACACTTAATGATATCTTACCACTAATTCACTCACCTCATCTTTATCATAGCTATCATCACATTACAATCATTTATGGCCTTTGTGTGTTTCATTTGACGGTTTTCATTACAAAATCCCCTCACACTTTGGTAATCTTGGATTTATTATATTGACGGTACTTTAGACATGGAAAACACTTCTTTGACATTTCATGTGCCATTCAATAATATTTCCAATAATAATGACTCATATCCCACTTATCCTCTGAATCTTTCTCTTGTGTATACACACGACTATCCACTATCCCCTTTCACTAACGAAGAATATGTAATGAGAATCTACAAACTACGTCACAATGGTTACTTATATGATCCACCTCATTTTATTACTTATCATGTCTCTAATTCCACTCTAATGTACTTTGATCCTGACCGTGATGATATTTTAGACAATGTCACATGCTTACGTTCACCAAATTACATTTAGGGGGCATAGCATCCTCACATCCCCCCATCTCAACATCAACATATCTTTCATCTCTACATAGTCATACATCAAATTCTAGAATACGCATACTCATCGCATGTTTTAGCATCGCCATTACTTGGTGATACACTCTTGTGCTTTGGGTCACACTTGACTATTGAGGGCATACTACACACATGAACCCCACACATTGCATAATAGGAATTATACATCTTATCATCACTATGTATGCTATGAACCTTACACATCACATGGTTGTTTCTCATTGCCGTACATATTACATACATTTACTTGTACGTGTTGCACTCACTAACCTATGACGCACTCTAGTATCATAGTCCATACTGGACTATTGAGGGTATACATCACAAATGGACCTCATCACATTCACACATTCACCATTCAACCTTCTATCATGTGACGTTCCTAGGTTAGTGACATATGTTATAGGCTAAATGGTCACCTATTCCATCATCTTGTAATGGTATACATCATAGGCTACATCACCACCTCTCTCTTGATCATCTCATCATGATATACGCTTTAGGGTACATCATCGCGCATCTTCATACATCATTTTTAGGTCACATATCATCACTATACATATACATTCACCATAGTGCACTACACACAACACATAATTCGACCATTTACCGATGATGCACTCTCATTTATGGTTAATTCTTGACTATTAAGGGGGCATAAAAAAATGAACCTCACTGTATGTAATCCCATTCACTCGAGGGGCATGCAGATCATATCATCCATTATGCATTCCATTCCATCCATCCACAATATATTGTATATCTTGGTTTTTTTCTTTTGTTTATATTTTCTTATACATGTTCGTATTATTACACATGCTAGATAGGTATTTTAGATGCCATTTTATTTACGATACACACATGTGTGTTCACGTACTTTTCTACTTTTGATCGTAGATATAGGTCTCTCACATGAAACATGGTTGTTTGTCTAATACAAGTCCCACATTAGCTACTAGAGGAATCCACATTTGTATACTATAGGTGTTATGGTTTCATTTTGTACTTATCACTTAACATTCTTTGGTTATACGCACTTTTGACATATGAGTTATTTTTATAACTTATTAACATGTGCTTCATGTTTAGCATTTGTTTGTAGGATTACTTACTTCCATGGCTATTTGTTATTTTTATTTGTTTGTCATTGTTTATTATTGTGTGTGGGTCTTTCCCTTTGTTCAGTGTGTACACTTGCTTGTTCGTTTGTAGACAATATGGCCTTGAGTGTATTACGACATCATGAGTGATATCCAATGTTTGCAACCTGTTTTTCACGGTCTATGTTTGGCTTATTGTGTGTTTACTTGTATTCTAGCTTACACATTGTTTTGGTAGCTTACACTTGTCTTCTACATGCATGCTTATTTGTACTAACACTTTTTTATATTCACTTGTTTTTGTGTGCCTTGGTTTCTACCAAGTGCATTCCCTTCCCCTTGCAGGGCACATTTTACGTGGTCGGTCCTATTTTGGGGCCACATCCTCCAATCCATGATATCACATATGCCCCCAAAAAGAGGGGCATCATTTAGGGTTTACACACTACATAGGTAGAGTTTAGTTTTTAGTTTCCATCCATGACACTGTGGGATATATAGCAAATGGGTTCATACCAGTCTATGAAAATGTGATATACAACATCTTTTACAAGACATGTTATCCTTAGCACTCTGGGAAGCAGTTAAAGTATGAAGGATACAGAGGAATTTCCTCCTTACACTACTTCAGCCAACAACATTAGATCACCCAAAAAACCACACAATACAAAGATATTTTCATATTCTCAGGGAAGCGGTTACAAGTTGGAGAGTAACGCAGCTTTCTCCCTACACTTCTTGGGCCACAGTGGCATGAGATCACCCAAAAAACTTGCACTTCACCGATAGTTATAGGATATCCTTTCTACATCCTTTCTCTTATCACGGATCAGGTGCACATGTTCCTTTTTCATTTTCATACTTTCATTACAAATTTTTAACTATATACATACATTTTTACACATATACATGTGTATTTAACTACTTGATCATGTTATCCTTTGCAGGTCTGTCTATATGGGAAGCAAGCAGTCAAAAACATCAATAATAGTGTCATTCAACATTTAACATTATGGACCTCATATTAACATGTAGGTACCTCACACACATTGGAATTTACACTCACATTTCTACCCTAAGTCCACTCTCATCACTTTTTACACTTTTGCATCTTTAGTCTCCACACTCCATATTTTTTGTCACTCCACACTTTTTCTAGTCACTTGGCATGATTTCTACATTACTCTACGTGAATATCAGGTACGCATATCTATATACTTTATGTTACCGAGAGTTCCACTCACCAACATTAATTGGAGCTAAATATAGTCACTAAATCACGCACTTTGGGTATTATTTAGTATCGGTCTCGTACTACTATTCATATGATTTTTGAGTGAAGAAAGTACTAATCAACCCAAGTCATTTGGCAATTGAATTTGCTTTATGTCGTCACTTCCATTCCTTCGACCATACTTGCCCAGTCAAATTTTTCATTTTGCATTATTTCTATTCCTAAATGGGGTGCCTCGGTACCCTCTGGTGTATCATGATCCTCTTTGCACTTTACTCTCACTTTTTGGGCACTTTCTATCCATTTGAGATTTCTATCTTTTTGGTGGTCATCCTTTTTGGGGTTAATAATGAAATTATAACAAGAGAACCATATAAATATAAAGGTATGAGACCATAATGAGAGGCCCAGCACTAAGCACTTACTATCACCACCTAAGTTTATATCCATCAAAGGAATCCAAAGCTCCATTTACATCCATCTAGCTCCATCATAAGGTACAAGGCTAGTTCATCTACATCACAATTCTTAGGAGGGAAGTTTATTTTATTCCATCAACCATCTATTTACATTCTACATCTAGTTATTACTTTCTACTCACAAAGTATGATTGGCACAAGAGCACCTAGGGCACGATTTTCACACACACGCCTAGAACTACATTGGGTCTAAAATTTAGTACAATGCTTAGTTGATAAGTCCACAATTTTGGTCATTGAGGAAATTATGACCGCGTCATATGCACCTTTCCTTTTTAGGGTTTTGATGTTTTTCATGGGATTTTGTAGATGTTTCCTCCATATATGATTTATAGAAACATCCAATGTAGTTCAGTTACATTCATGCAACAGGAAGCGAAGGTAGGAAGTCACTTAGCAACACCTCGAAGGAGGTTCACTAGTCATTTCCACAGACAAAGGCACCAGATCTCAGACCAAGGTTCCCTAGGCACCCCCATCCCTCTTCATGAAGTATAGTCTACTAAGATAGCTTAGATCTGCACTTTCTAGAGCTCTTGTGTAGTCATTTCTTCATTAGGTTTATCTGGTCTTCACTATGACATAGTCCCAACAAGTCTATGAATCAACTATTGATATGCACCCCTGAATGTTTGTAACTTGATGGGTTGAGACTCTCAGTATGATTGCATAGCATGGAGCTTCTCCCAAAGTGTGGGACTTTGTGAATCGGGAGAGCTCCCCAGATGAAGGTCAATTCATATTCCTCTATTCAGGTGCACACATTCATATTGTAGAGGATCTAATCTAAAACCTACTCTAACTTTCCAAGGAGACGGGGTTAAGGAGATGCAAGAAATAAAACCTAAACTAACAAGGGTGATGCACCAAACTAATGTTGAACACCGGCTTTGTCATTAAACACAAACCATCAAAAATGTAATACAACCATCATGCACAAATAACCAAGATTGCAATGAGAGATCAGGAAGATACAATGAACATAAGAGAGGGTTAGAATCATCCATAAACTTATACTATTGCTCCAAAAAGTTTATACAATCAATTACAATGGCTAAGAGGGAAGATTGCATTTATAGTTTGAATAGGAGGTTCGACCTCCACAAATCCGCTTTCAGAAAGAGAAGAAGGGAGGGTACAAATCAAAAATTTCCAACCTTTAGAAAAATTCCCTTCCTTACAATATATATCCATAATGTGAGATGGAAAGGAGAGAAGAAATCGAAACATGCCTCAGCCACCCCAAAATAGCATTGAATTCACCTCATTTTGGTGGTAGGTGAGAAGTCTGATAGCCTAAAAAAATGGCAGACTGTATTTAAAATTCTAACCAACTTAGTATCACTAATTTAAAGATATACATTCGTAGTTATGTAGAGGAGACTGTAAGTTTTCCTAAAAGTATTTTCTTGTGCAAATATGAGCTCCCAGCCAAAATTTATGGCCATCTGAAGGTTTGGGTTGGGTGTTCAATGCAGACTCTCACAATATTTTAAAAGATCTGAGCATTTAAAATTCTTGGTGGGATTCATGATTCATCCTAGATTGAATTGACCTCCCGTCAATTTTTTCAAACTCCTTTGGGTTTGGAGTCTATTCGTGCAAGACCCACCTGGAAGCCTCTATGCATTATTAATATTTTTGTTTCCTTTTAGGGTCATGGGAATGTGATGTGCCAACACTTGGCACCATCCGTGAGCCTGTTCTACTTTCTTTGTGTCTTGGCTAAGCCCCTTCTATTTAGGATTAACTATGTTGGACCCTAGACACGTTGAGGGCTAGCGCACATTTGAGACTTGCCTTTGGATTTTACCTTTGAAGTTACATCGATGAAGCACGTGGAATCTTCCACTAGCTCTTAGACTTTTCAACAGCCGGCACAACTTTCTCAGGCGCTAGACACATAGAGAGCATGCACTCATTTGGGGACTTCCTTTGGATTTTATCTTTGACGTTGAACCGATGAGGCATGTGGAGGCTTCTGTTGGCTCTTTTTCTTTGCTTCATCTTTTCAACTGTCCATTTCCCTGAGATCCCTAAAAATGTGAAGGCTGAAAACTTCGATCCTTTCTCCATTTTTCTTCCTTTTGAGCTCTGATCTCCTGTAACATGGTTTGGCCTCATTTTCCAACCTTGCTTCTCCATTATCAATCCCCCCTGCAACTTGATATTTGGGATCAAATGTGAGCTCACATGACTGGGCCAACCTCTCAATTTTTCTTGAGGGGAAAAATTGGATAAAAATTTGGCGACTCATGGGATCACCTATCTACTAGGTGAAAAGATCAATTGCCTTGAAGTATCCATTAGGCATAGAGTCATGAATGATAGCCTGGTACTGATCATGTTCCTGAAACCTCAAGCCTGACTACTTACAACTTGTTGGCCCTTAACCTTCTCCACTACTTTCACTCTCAATTTTCATAAGTAAATCTTGAAGGTGAGATTTTTGAGAGTAGAAAAATTTCTTGACCTAGAGCATTCACCTACTTCTAGAAATTGATTTTTAGGATCGAATGTGAGCTCGCACAACTGAACCAACCTCTCCATTTATCCTTTGTAAGATCTTGTTTGATCAACTCAATGGGTTGAGAATCTCGGTGTGAATGCATAACATGAAGCTTCTCCCAAAGTGTGGGACTTGTCGAATCGGGAGAGCTCTCTAAATGAAGTTTAGTTCCTATTCCTCTGTTCAGGTGCACACATTCATATTGTAGAGGATCTACTCTAAAACCTACTCTAACTTTCCAAGGAGACCTGGTTAAGGAGGTGCAAGAAATAAAACCTAAAATAACAAGGGTAATGCACCAAAGGAATGCTGAACACCTTCTTTGCCATTAAACACAAACCATAAATAATGTAATACAACCATCATGCACAAATAACTAAGATTGCAATGAGAGATCAAGAAGATACAATGAACATAAGAGAGGGTTGAAATCATCCATAGAGGTGCCTACTATGTTGATTTACAAAGATTCCTGCTACTGATTTTCATTCTTAGCCTAGTTCAAGAGTACAGATTACATTTATAGTTTGTACCATAAAGGCCTGGTTTAGAGCTCTGTTAAATCCACTCTGATTCAAAAAGAGGAACAGGGGAGGGTGTAAAACAAAAATGTCCATACCTTTAGAAACCATGTCCCTCCTTACAACATATACGAACCAATGAGCTCTTGACAAGGAGAGAAGAATTCGAATCATATGCTCGGAACTGGCCTGATAGTGTGAGGATTGAATTCACCTGAAACAATGATAGGTTTTATTACAAAACCCATGCCTCCATTGGTGGTCTACTTGTTTGGAATATGAAAGGCTCTAGCTTGATACCTCAGTTTTATGCTGGTATGACCTAGAAGCCCGAACTTGATGCCTCAAAAATAGTCGGATTAGCTCATTTCTTAGGTTATGCAGTTGTTGACATAACCTCTAGTAGATCTTTTGAAGTGCTTGAAGAAGTATATTCCAGTCACTAGCTGACTTTGATCATCTGAAGGTCAGGGTTAGGCATTCCATGTCTGGTGTCTAACAATATCTTAAAATATCTCCCGATGTCAGGCCCTATGGAAGCATAAGTGGGATGTTATGCAAGTTTACCAACTTATGATCAAGCGGATTTCTACTCTAATAGCCTCGATATTATAGGATGCAGGTAACAGTTCATTACAATCCTATTGCATTTAATCATTCTTGGTGGGATATCATGAATTTCATCTTTTAATTAAGCATTGGAAAGTTCCGCCAACTATTGGTCCAAACTACTTTGGCCAATTGGAGTCCTATCCATGCAAGATCCACATAGATACCTTGCACATTCTTAAGATTCAGTGCTACCATATATCAGGAGCCCTCTTGATTTTTGTCAACGTTCTGACACTAAAGCATCGTCCATGAGCTTGCTCTGTTTCTCCAAATTGATTATGGAGAGATGTGCACAAATTGTCCCAATTCTATTTAAGAGAAACTGCTGTTGGACTTCTAGACACATTGGAGGGCCAATGCACATTTAAAGGAAGGATGCCAATAACTTGGAAGTAATGTCTATTTGAAGTTGCGTTGAGCTGACATTGCATAGAGGCTTCCGTTGGCTCTTCCCATGTCTTAGAATGTGGTCAATTAGCCAGTTCTTTCTGGTTCTCAGCCTCTGACCACGTGGAGATTGTTCTTTAGCGCTACAAATGGGGACTTGTCACACCTTTGAAGTTGCGCTGAGATGACGATGTGGAGGCTTCCACTGGCTCTTTCTATGTTTAGAATTTTGGCATAGGGATTGGGTTGCACCACTTTGATTGGTCAGAGAACTCTAGTTACCATGTGAACAAAAGAGCCTACTCTCATTTGGAGGACCCTGCTTTTGTCACACCTTCTGAAGTTGTGTTGAGATGGAGACATGTGGAGCTCTTCTTCATCTACCTCTTCCCATTCTTGGGGATAAATTCAACGTAGTCAAATAATCTGCCTCTCCTTGAGGCTCATGACCTCGTTGGAGAGCTATACACTTGTACTTGGGGACCCCACTGTGATGTTGCACCACTGAGATGACACATGGCACTTTCGGAGTCACCAGATGTGTTTTGAAAAGAGACTCTAAAGGATATATTTTGAAAAGTTACACACCAAACTTAACAGAATAAAATGCCTTCCGTAAAGTTCGTATGTATTTGATATTCTAGAGTTTGAGTCATGATTTGGGCTGGATAGTTTGAAAATCTCGAGTTATGCAAGACTTGCAAAATTTCCAACCATCTGTTTCCCCGAGATCCTCGAAATGTGAAGTCCAAAAACTAAACATAGCCTTTCTGAAGATTTTTCTTCCAAATCTATGATCTGGTGATCTCCTTTAACATTATTTTAAGCCACTTATTTTCCTGAACCTTGCTTCTAGGAGTTCATCCTGAGAGGTGAAAAGTATGAAATTTGAGAGCTTGTAATTTCTAAGTCCAAATATTATGAAAGTTCCTTCAAAGCTTGTAGAATGTCGTCTTAGTCCCACCTATCATGCTAAAACTATTGATGTGATTATATGGTGGCTTAAGATTTGATGTTTGATAATGAGACACCTTGGAAAGATGAGAAAATATAACTCTAGTTGTCCCACTAGGCGTGTCAAAATTGTTAATGTGTAATAACATCACCCCTAAATGTCTGCAACTCGATGGGTTGAGACTCTCAGTTTGATTGCATAATATGGAGCTTCTCCCAAAGTGTGGGACTTTGTGAATCAAGAGAGCTCTCTAGATGAAGGCCGGTTCCTATTCCTCCATTCAGGTACACACATTCATATTGCAGAGGATCTACTCTAAAACCTACTCTAACTTTCCAAGGATATGGGGTTAAGGAGATGCAAGAAATAAAACCTAAAATAACAAGGGTGATACACCAAAGGAATGTTGAACACCTGCTTTGCAATTAAACAAAAACCATTAAAACTATAACACAACCACCATGCACAAATAATCAAAATGCAATGAGAGATCAGGTGGATGCAATGAACATAAGAGAGGGTTGAAATCATCCAAAGACTTATGTTATTGCTCCAAATTTTGATACAGTGCGTTACAGTAGCCAAGAGGCTAAAATTGCATTACAACTTGAATGGGAGGTTTGAACTCCAAAAATCCACTTTCATAAAGAGAAGAAGGGAGGGTGAAAAGCAAAAATGTCCAACCTTTAGAAAAATACCCCTTACAATATATAGAAAGAATGAGAGAGAGATAAGGATATTCGAAGAATTCCAAGATCCTAAGAAAATTCATTGAATTCACCTTACAACCACCGTGAAAAGAGCATTGAATTCACTTGCAACAATGATGTGTTTTACTACAAAAATCCATGCCTCCATTAATGTTCCTTGTTGAGCACAACCCAGGAAGCTTATATCTCATTCATGGTGGTATGTGAAAATCTAAGCCCCTACCTCAAAAATGGAAAGACTATAGTTGAAAAGCAGTGACAACCTCATTAATGGTGGTAGATGAGTAGAAGACGTCTAAGGTTTCCTAAAAATTAGTCTCTGGACTCAAATTTAAAGCATTCTAGTTCAATAACTGATGATCATCTGAAGGTCAAGGTAGGTACGTCCACGTGGGCTCCCAAGAATTTATCTGAAAAAGATCCACGTAGAAGCCTTGCACATCACTTAAAATTTCTCTACCTTTAGGGCTTAGGAATGTGACTCATGCCGACACTTTGCAATCCTGATTGGCTTCCCACCAATGTTTTTCCGAAAGTGATTTCAGGTTTGGAGTCTATTCGTGAAAGATCCACGTGGAAGGACCACTTGTTCTTAAGATTTTTTCCTGCCTTTCAGGGTCTTGGGAAGTTACGCCAATGTGCCGACATGTTGGCATTGTCCATGAGCCTGCTCTGATTTATTTGTGTTTTGGCCAAATCTTAGGAGCAACGTATGTTGGACCCTAGATACGTTGGCCAGCGCACGTTTGGGAACTTTGTACTTTTGAAGTTGCACTGAGACACGTGGAGGGCCTAGCTCTTCCCATGGGCTTAGAATTTTGATGACCTCCGCCTTCTGGATTTTTCCTTTGAATTTGCATGGGGACCCCACTTTTATGAGTTACGCTGACGTGGAGGCTTCCACTGCCTGGTTCCCATGAATTTTCAACGACCAAGTTGTAACTTTGTTGGACTCTTAGACACATGGAGGGCCTACACTCGTTTGGGAGACCCCACATTTGTATCGCACCTCTCAAGTTTTGTTGAGCTGACACATGGAGGATTCTACTGGCTCTTCGCCAGTCCTTTAGAGAATTTTCAACTACAAGTTCTGGTGCCAAATCTCAGGACTCTAACCACGTGGAGAGCATGCACTCATTTAGGGACCCTGCTTTTGTCACATCTTTGGAGTTACGTTGAGATGAAACGTGACACCTTCATGGTTATTTTTTATTTCCCTTTCACTTTTTGGAATTATGTTGATCTAACATGTGGCACCTTCTGTGAGTCCATTGCTTTGCTTTGAGTTGAATCATTCTGGGCTCGATTTTGACTTATCAATTTAGCTTTCTTCATTTTTTCAACCGTCTATTTCCCTGAGATCCCCAAAAATGTGAAGTCTGAAAACTTTGAGCCTTTCTCCATTTTTCTTCCTCTTGTTGAGCTTTAATCTCCTTTAACATTGTTTGGCCACTCATTTTTTGACCTTTCTCCTCCATCACCTGAGGCTGCCCGCAACTTTGATTTATGGGATCAAACGTGAGCTCACACGACTTGAACCAACCCCTCCTTTTTATCCTTTGTAAGAACTTGTTTGATATAATTTTACTCGAGGGGAAAAATTAGGGAACAATTTGGCAACTTGCGGGGTCACCTGCTTACTAGGTGAAAAGATCAGTTGCCTTGAAGTATCCATTAGGTACGGAGTCATGAATGATAGCCTGGTACTGATCCTTTTCCTAAAACCTCAGGCCTGATTGTTTGCAACCTATTGGCCCTTAACTTGCTCCACTGCTTGCACTCTCAATTTTCATAAGAAAATCTTGAAGGTGAGATTTCTGAGAGTAGAAAATTGTCTTGACCTAGAACATTCACCTGCCCCTGAAATGGATTGCTAGGCACACATTCACCTTTGGAGGCACATTGAACTACATAATGATTCAACCTAGGAGCAAATAAAACCTATGCCAAAGCACTTAGGGAAACTGAAACCTAAACTAAAACAAGACAAATGTGCATACACACTTAGAGGAATTAAAATCCTAGGCTAATATTTACAAGGGTGAAACCTTTCCTTTTCAGTAGCAATGTTTAAGGTAGATCCCATTAATCAGAATCGGAAACTCTTCTCCATCTAATGTAGACAATTGGAAGGCATTGCTAATTTTACATCCCGTGACCATGTAGGGGCAGTCCAAATAGCATCAAATTTAGAATGCCTTCCTAGCTTTTCCTGATCTCCATCCCACTTCAAAACAAGGTCCCCTTCTTGAAAATTTCTTTCTCTTGCTTTCTTATCAAACCATCTTTGGTCAACACCATATATTTCACCCGTGTCACTTGTCTCACCCTATAGATCATATATTTGGTCATCACCAGAGGATTTTTTTCTCATAATTGGTACTCTAATGGCTCTCTAAGGTATAATTGTCCATCCCTAGCTCATAACACTCAAACTAGTTTTGGTTATCATACCTACCTACACCATTTGGGGTGGATGGAATTTATATGAGTAAAAATCCCTTAGAACTTTCCACTTGCAATTTCCCCTAGTTATCAAATGCACAAAAAGGACAAGGGTAAATAAAAAAATGGTTGACATCCTTTACTTTATTTTGAATAACCTTATAAATTTAACTACAACATTGGATTGATAATCCAAATGATCATATACCCCTTCCTTCCATGCTCATTGAGATTCCTACTTCCTATAACCTTATTGTCGTTTAATGGAACTATGATATTTTTATGTGCTTTGTTGTTATGTGCTGGCACTTACTCTTATGTAATATTTTTCATGTTTTCTCCACTTTTCTTGTTTGAAAATTAAAACTTTACACACACACACACATACAAAATTAAAATTAAGATCGAATGTTTAATCGATCTTGTTATGGATGACATGATATATGGGAAGCATCCACTCTTATTTTTGTATGAATAACTTTTATAACACCATGTATATTAATATATGTACAAACTTTTCAAAAAAATAAAAATGAAATAGAAGCATCTCTTTGTGTTTCCCACTTTCTAGTGTGGAAAATACTATGCTCTACACATTTTTCCTACTGAATTTAGTTAAAATTATAGTAATATACAACTAAAAATCAACACGTGATTTCAAATGCACTCGACTTTTTGAGGTTGTGCTGAGAAAGATGAAGCAAGATAGATGGGATGAGAATGGGATGAATAAATATTGTATAAATGATATATGTGGGAATAATGTTAATACCAAGATCTATGATCAAGGCAAACAAAAATGCTTGACTTACAAATTAGGAATTTTATCATCAAGGGAAATGAATGTCCACCTAACCTATATAGTAGTGATGTTGTAGTCAATAATGATTGTTATCTTCAGGGCTCAATTCATTTTAGTTAAACCGAGTGTGGCTCAACCCAGTTGATGTATTCGAGGGAATTTCTGTTCTACCTCTAAATGTACCGCTATAGAGAGGGTCATGTAAGAATGAGAGAGGATGTTTTGAAAGAAAACTAAGGATTTCATGGTCCAACCCTATTTTCTAGATCAACCCAATATTGTTTTGTCATTTTCACTTACTCATTAAGAGCATCTAGTTGACTGATGACCTCTGGTGGTATGGGGGATAATCAAAAGACTAGTGCCTGTAGACCCAAGACTATGTCTCCCAAGTATCGGTCACTGTTGGATGGGTTGATGATGCGTTAAAATAGTGTTGTATGAGGTTTGGGTGGACCTAAGATGGTCATACGGGCACCAAATCATGAGAAAGACAAAAATAATCAAGTGATCGGTAACCAAATGAGATGAAATCTAAGTACATGTAACTTAGGCCACTAAGGAAACAGTAAATTGTGTTTATTTTAACTTCTAATCGACTTTTAATTCCTAAATTTAGATAAACAAAGTAAGTGAATCAAAATTAAATAAATATGATTAATTGACCATTTAATCTAATTAAATTGCATTTGCCAATATTCAAATAAAATAAAACAATATCAAGCTAACTATTTTTTATGTTTTTAAAAAAGCTTTTAAAATAAACAAAATGATTAAAGCAGATAAAATTCCTAAACTCTCTTATTATTCTTTTGGATTTAAAAGAATTAAATAAAAAATTTACTTGTAGACACAGACACAAGGAAACTAGTCTAAAATAAAAACCAGCTACTGCTAATGAAAATAAACTAAAACAAAGGATAGCCAAATGTGCCTATTCCTCTCTTGTAAGATTGTAAGCTAAGATTTCTCCTAAGCATAAAGTGTACTCAAAATTTATTACTCTAGACAACTAGATTTCTTCTAACTAAACTTCTAGCTCAAGTTATCATGAAAGAATGGAAAATATCCTCAAATAAATTTCTTCTTTACTCGGAAGCTTTCCCCAGGAGAGTAGAAATGCATTACATAGGTGATAATTATGAATGAATAATAAAGGATTACATGAACACAATCTTCCTCCAACCTCTTTCCCTTGTAGAGCCATAGGGATAAATAGGGAAGAGGATCTCAATTTATTTTTTAAAAAATGCACAAACAAGACTTTTGTATGGGAAATGAAGAAAAATCTTAATTCTACCAATTTAAAATAATGTATTTCTTCTATTCTAAAAAATATAATTAATTAAAGATTGAAGAATTCAAAGACACCGCCAACCTGTTATTATTGAACTGAGATAAAACTCCATGTATGATACTATATATGGTGTCTCCTCGGCTTTCTTTCCTTCTCCAAAATTGATATTCAGGTGATCCAAAGATATGCAAAGTTTTTTTTGGTAGCAAGAAGATACAAACAAATTGTTGTGGCTAGATGGTTACAAGAAAGTGACTGAGAAAGATACAATAGGAAGGAACAGAGAAAAGAGTTGGTTTTCTATGTAATTCCCCTCAAGAATTTAACATCTTTACATCCAAAATATGAAAACTCCAACCCATCATTCGGGTAAAATCTAGGCTTTGATTAATATTTGGGGAAGAATGAATCTACCAACTCATGTCCAACAAGAAGTGATAACACAACAACATAAGGGAAAGTCAGCTTTCTAAACATAGTAAAATAGGAAGAGAATTATAATGTGAATCCAATGAGCCTAAAATTAGGTGAAATGGTTGAGAAATGAGTTAGAAAATCACTCCTAAAATCTAAACACACATTGAAAAATGATTATTTTTTAACTCTTGGATTAAGGTGACATGACCGCCGGTCTAGACAGACTGGTGGTTGCAAAACCACTAGTTTATGTAGACTAGAGGTTGTGTAACCACTACAATGGTTATGTAACCACTGTGATGGTTGCGTAACCAAAGCTGAAAACAAAGCATGAAAGGAGCATAAAATGACTTGCAACTGTAGAATAAACTCTCAAACTTGAAAACATGGATAAGACAGGTCATAATAAGCATGAAAAGGAAAAAGGGAAAGGAAATGGATTTCATTGCTACTCTAGAGAATATTTTCTTCATCATTGGAGACTTATCCAGTTCTTCTGTATAGCACCGAGAAATTATTGTGTGGGTACATATTTCCACCTTGGAGGAGCATTTTAACCATAAATTGGCTAAATCGTGATTTCCAAGTATGACAATCCTAAATGGGAGGATTATAAATTTACCTTGATTGGTTACATGCCAATTTTATGCCAACTGAGCCTTCTCACTACCTATAAAAGAGAAACAGGAATCGAGTGTAGTAATAGAATAATGTTGACAAAATATTTTGAAATGAAAAGATAAAATTACTTATCATATGTGTAAGGATAAGAAATCTACCTTCCCTACATGTGGCATCCTTGTGTATACCAACTCATAACAATGTTAGAAAATAAAATATAGGCTATATATATTCTTATGTTTTTAGAAATCATTTGCACTTACCCACTTAGCTAAATTTAGAGTTTTTTTATTGTCGGTAACCATTTCACTTGTGAATATAGCCAAAATGAAGAGAATTTGATCATGATGATAGCAAACCCAATGGTAGCAGCAGAGGGTCAAGAACAAGTGAGTTACAAGTGTTTATTCTATTTTTTCCCAACTCATCATTTTTGTTTGAATTTAACTCTAGGAGGGGAGGTTTTGAACAAATATATAGTCAAAAGATTCATATAGGGAGCATTTTGTAGGTGTTGTAAATTTTTTTGACATTTTGGTAATTTTATATTTTTCCATTTTTTTTATTCTAAGGGCATGCCCCCAATTTTAGTGACACGGCCACCACTGTGATCGAACAGTCATTGTTCTTCACATAGCACTGGTGTTAGGTTGTGGAGCCTATTTTCATGCGAGAAAGTGTTGAAGACTATATACTAAGAGTACTGTACACTTTCCACAGTTGTCTCACATGGGTTCGGGGCCAGGATGGGCCTTGAGCGGGGGTTCGGGGGTGGTAGCCCCCGGTAGTAGAGGTTCAGGGGTGCAGCCCCCGAGAAAAAAAAATTGGCCTTAAAACGTGTTGGATATACCAGGAAACGTGCTTTTCTCATATGGGTGGGATTTTGACCCATAGGTTTATGGGATGGTTTTCGCCCATGGTTTTGATACCCACGGTTTTGTAAAACTGGTTAAGTAGTTATCTACTTATATGGTTTTATGCATATGGTAGGGATAATGTAAATATTACATATGTGCTTTGAATTCGGGTGTGAATTCTGTAGAGTTTATTGAGCATAGCTCCAAACATATCTGGGTATTGTATTGAGAGAGCGGTGGCTTGTAATAAAATATGAGCAAGTGATTCTTGGTGGATGTAACCCAAATTGGGGTGAAGCATGTTAAATATTGTCTCTTTGTGTTGTGCTATTTTATTCTACACTTTTATTTGAGATCTGTAATATTTTTTGCATATTAGTTTCTACTGTTGCGATTCTATGAGGGATTATTCCACATATTTTATCCCTTATTTCCTAACAGGTGGTTATGCAACCACCATGGTGGTTACACAATCATTGCAATGGTTGTATAATTGTCACCCTATGTAGGGTGGCGGCTGCATAACCACCACTCTCATATGAGAAGTGGTTATGAAACCATCACAAAGATTTGTAACGAAAAGGATAGTTTTGAAATATTGATTGTTGTTATGGTTATTTGTATTATTTTGTGAACCTATCATTCATTTACTTGAATATGTAATGCTCTTTTTTCTATTTTAGGATGCAGGTAATCTATGTTATATGAATTAGAGCTAAGAAGTGGGACTGGCTTACTATATTACTACTATTATTGGCATCAGCTGAGATAGGCCTATTAGAGAGGGTGGGAATATGAATGTTAGCATGGACCCATCCACTTGCCTTAGTGAGAAACATTTTTTGTGACTTATTGACCTATTGGGATGCAGATCAGAACACTTTCTAACTTATTCACCTTCACAGAGAGTGTATCATCACTCTATATGATGTATAAAGGATTCTTGGAGCTCCTATTACCACAGCAAGTTAGTGTTAATGAGTGCTAACTCATCAGACGAGGCCCACGAGAGGGTAGCTTATTTGGGTGATGCACAAGCACTTGATATGAGTTCCAAACAAGGAGTTATACTGGTTATTATCAAGGGTGCCCATGTTTTTACTTTGCGTAAGGCTATCATTGGTATTTTGGCCTCACGTTTGATAGGGGATAAGGGTGGTGACATGTTCCTAGTTTGTTAGGCTCCCATTGTAGAGGGAATTGAGCACCACAAGAGGGGATTTTCCTGGGGAGAGGAAATATTGGATACTACCTACCATGACTTGTACATGATAATTAGGTGTGTGGATACATAACTTAGCCACCCCACCTTGGTTATGTCATTGATTTATGAGTTATTTATCCCTTCTCAAAGGGGTATTGGGATAGAAGATACCATGGAGATGATAGTAGTGAGATATGGTGGCCTAGCCATATAAGGAAATGACGGTACATTGGGGTGAGTATACCATTACACTATCCTCCTATAGATCCACTTCTTAATTAGTTGACCATGGTGGTCGAATGTAGATTCACCCTTTCATACGAGTACCCCAATAGTTTGGGTTACCTATTTCAAATGCACTCTCCGTAGTTGGAACTATGTTCAGAGGTACCATGGATACCAGAGCCAATCATATGGGCTAGATCAAATGGACATCTATAGTGTTTGGTGTTTCCATCATGACACCTATAGTTACACTATATCATGTTGCCGGTGGGTGCGGTTAGACCATGTCAAGTGCTACAGATTGGAGAGACACCATCAGGGAGCAATGAGGAGGGGACTGAGATAGAATCTAGTTCAGACGGATAGTTAGACCCTGATTAGGAGGGTGCCAGAGAGGATGCAGTAGCTACAAGAGCCTAGGAGGAGGTAATTCATCCTGAGGATTTGAAGGAGGAGGAGGAGGTTGATGAGAGCCCTTTAAAGGCCATGGGGGCAGCAACAAATCCAACTTGGGTCCTTGGAGATCCTAGTGAGTAGTTTTGTTTATCCTTTCCTTCTATTTTATACATTAGATACACCTTGTTGATAGACCCAGGAACCTTATCAAATGTTAGCCACCACACTGATGTCTTTGCACCATCCTGGCACATGGCTAGAGAGTTTTCTTTATTGAAGACTAAGAATGAATTTTTTTCACAACAAGTGAAGGATTTCTAGGATAGGGAGAGGTGACAACATTCCTCATGAAGTGGGGTCATTGGCACTAGACATTCTCGTGGACACTCTCACCGACACATGGAGGATATCATGTCAGACCCAGCCATGCTCATCATAGGAGCCGCAGTAGGATTCCTTTCCCTACTCCTTCACATGGATCTCAGAAAGAGAGGTAGGCTGGGAGCCTTTATTGCTTTGGATTCATTTTTGTGTATATACCAATTTTTTTGGATGTTGAGCTCATGATTGATTATTTTGACCAGACTTGTCCTTCAATGTGATGGCATTATACTTAAGACTTTTTACAGACATATATATATTAATAATATATTTTTTGTTCATCATTCCTTCGCAAAATATTATATTAGTATGCTTTATCTCATTACGCACTCTTAGATGGATAGGAATTTTTATGTTTATTGTGATTTTGAATGTATGTTATGGATGATATTGTAATGTGATAAACATAATGATGTATACAGCTACAACATTATAATAAATTATACTTAGGAAACTTTATTTCTTAAACAATGCTTAAAATTTATATTCCATCTTTAAAATATGTTGAATATGATACAAGGATAGGATGATCTCACTCTAATCTTGACCTTATGCAACCAGTAACATGTTAGGGCTCATCACTGAGAGCCAAGATGGACATGAGATGTATGATTGAAGAATGTGTGAATATGAATGATGATCAAGAGAAAATAATTTTGACAAATATTTATTCAAAAACCCACAGCTTATATCCAATTAGGATTAACTAACCAATTTCAAGATAATTTATTCTTATAATATCTTACTACACTTAGATCTAAGAATGTCATACTAATTGTTAGGTTTTGGTTAAGGAATTATTGTCTCTCCTAACATGCACATCTAAATCATTTCCTTCACAATTTAAAAATTTTAAGCACTTTTCTTTCTTTGTTTATTTAAGGGTTTTATTTTTGACACGACCTGTTATCTAATTTTTCTCCTCACCTAAAATTGGACAAACATGACCTTGCATAAAGAGAAAATGGAGGGATTGATTCAATCATGGGATCTTGCATTTTTGGATCAATCCAAGAAAGTTGAAGTGGCAAGGCATTGGGGGTCGGTGAGATGCACGTTTGAAGAGATATTTCGGAGTCCAAAATTCAGATTTCAAACATGGAATAATTCAAGCTCGACAGATCAAAATTTAGAAATGAGGAGCTCAAAAGGCCTGAAGGACATCAAAGTCCAAAGTATAAAATTGGACATTCAGGATTCTAGAGTTAGCATCAGGGTTGACCACATGAACATTTCCTCAGGCCCAAAAATTAAAAGTTTTGAAATCCTAAAGGTCTGAAATTCAAACTTTGAGGTTTTAGAGTTTTAGAGATAGGAAATGACCGGATGGATGAAGAAACTTGAACCCCCAAAACCCAAACCCCAAAAACCCAAAATCCCAAAATCACTGAAACCCAAAATCTCGAAACCCCCAAAAATGAAAAGGTTTGAAACCTGAAGTCCAAATTTTAGACTTTGGGGTTTCAGAATTTCAGAACCTTGAACACCCAATGCGAAAAAATCACAACTTGAAGTGTGAAACCTGAAGTCTAAATTTTGGTCTTCGTGGTTTTGGAGGCTTTGTTAGCCCAGGAAGATGAACAATAACCCGACCTCTGAAATAAAAATTTCTGAAGCTCTGAATTTTGAAAGTCTAAAATTTTGGATTTTAGAGGTTGTGATACATTGGCAAAGTCTGAAAAAGTGAAGATCAACCACCCACATTTATTGCAGAATGGCACCCGTATCTTCAAATGGCCATAAATTTTGACTAGGAGTTCATATTTGCACAAAATAGCACTTTTTGAAAATCTCCCAGTGTCCTATACACAACTGCGACTGGTTTTCTTAATTAAAGTGAGACTAAGTATTTCAAAATGAGGAAATACATTCTACTATTTTAGAGGGTGTTTTCAAGATTTCCCATCTACCAAAATAATGAAGGTATGGGCTTTCTTTCTTTTCCAACAAGGCAAAGTCCATTGAGGTATGGGTTTTGTTGTGGCACCCATCATTATTGTAGGTGATTTTAATGCATTTTAGGGTGGTTGATGTAAGATTTCAAAATTTTCTCTCTGCCTTATCTCATTTTTCTTATATATTTTAAGGAGGGGCTCATTTTAAAAGGTTAGACACCTTGTATATGTCCCTCCCTTCTTCTTCTTGTCTGTAAGATATTTTTTGGAGATTCCAAACCTCCCTAATGGACATTGTAATGCAAAATATGTGTCTTTGGCCCTAAATGTGATGTCTTGTATCAACTTTGAGAGAAATAAAATCAGATTTGTGGATGTTTCAAACCCTCTTCTATGTTCTAGTGCATCTTTATGATCTTTCATTGCATGCAAGGTTATTGTGTGTTGTTTTTTTTTCATTCCAAGATTATAGTTGTGTTGTGTTTATTGTGTAGGTTGTTCAACATCCTTCTTGGTGCATCACCTTCCCTTAGAGTAGGTTTTAATTTTCATGCATTTTCTTTAACTTTGTCTCCTTAGGAAAGCTGTAGATTAGGGTTAGATCTAAAACAATCTGAACTTTTGAGTAGCTATCACTACAATAGGATAGGAAGATGCCCTTCTCCGAAGTGTTATCCTGATTGCAAAGTCCCACACTTTGGTATAACTCCATCTTTGAAAAATCAAACTACCTCAACCATTCACTTGTAACCAATCAATGGTGTTGTGATTTTGCCATAACAATTTTCACTCGCTCGGTGGGACTAGGAAGTCGTTCCACAAGCTTTAAAGGCATTTTCAAGAAATTCAGACTTAGAAAACTGAAGATTTCAAATTTCAGACCTTTCACTGCTCAAGCCAAACTCTGAAATCAATTTTCAAGGGCTTAACTTGCTCAAAACAAGTCCAAATTTCACCAATTGATAGATCGAGGGCTAAACTTCAAAAGGCTATTTTTAGTTTTTTGAAATTTTGATTTTTGAAATTTTAGAGTTTTTAAATTTCAGGTTTCAGGATTTCAAAAGAAAAGGCTTGGAGGAATATGAAAATAGGTACTCTTTCATTGAGAAACATGTCCTTGCATTGATCAGGAGTTTAAAGAAGTTTAAGAACCTAGTTTCAAACAATAAAATTCAGTTGTTGGTGTCCCATGTTGAGTCAAGGATTTCCTTCTGAACAAGGATTTGAATGAGAAACACGTAGGATGGATCACTCATGTCATGGAATACAAAATTGGATCAAGGTCACTAAACTAGTCTATGGAAAAGGTTTTTGCAAACAAGTGGCTTCTAGTCAACAAGTTGAACTAGGTGATGGAAAAGAAATTGTCTTGGTACTACATGATGGTCAAGATCAAAAAAATGATAATTTTCCCACTCCTTGTTGGACTCAAAATATGTTACATTTCCTAAAAACATGCCTATTCTCTCTATAAATGAGAAAAGCATAAAGGAGATACTTTAGATTACAAGTCATTCCATATGTGCTTGTTGATGGTGTTTTTTTCAAGAAAGACATCAATGGTGTTCTACTGAGATGCATTAGAATAGATCTAATTGAGAAGGTGTTACAGGAGTTCATGATGGAGAAGCTAGAGGTCATTTTTCTCCACATGTAACAACTCTCAAAATAATGAAGGTGGGATATTATTGGTCTACAGTGTTTAATGAATGCTATACTTGGATCAAAAAGTGTAAGAAATGTGCATTCTTCATAGGAAAAGAAAGGCTAGCAGCACTTCCATTGCACCCAATTTCATTTGACCAACCAGTCATGAAATGGGGATTGGACTTCATTGGGTTCATCAATCCAAATTCAATCCAAGTCCATAAGTGGATACTTATGGCAACAGACTATTTCACCAAGTGGGCCAAGGTGGTAGCACTTAAAGAAACTAATGAGTCTAGTATATTGGACTTTTATAAGGGGATAGTGACTTAGTTTGGAGTACCAGACATTGTCATATCAAAAAATGCATTGGTGTTCCTAGGTTTCAAGATCACATAATGGGATGTTAATAATGGGATCTACTTGAGCACCTTTTCAAACAATTACCAACAGGGTAACACATAGGCAAAGTCCATAAACAAGAATTTGTTAAGAATCATCAGAAGGACTCTAGATGAAAATCAGAGTACATGGCATACCAAGCTCAAATCAGCCTTGTGGGCTAACAGAATAACACCAAAGGTATCAACAAGAAATTCCCCTTACAAGCTATTCTATGGGAAAGAGGTAGTGTTTCCTATATCACTCGAGTTTCTAGCATTGGAACTCATGAAATAGCTGGAGTTGTCTGACTTCGAACCTATTGAAGCTAGGTATGCAAAATTGATGGAATTGGAAGAGATAAGAGGGCATTTCATGTGAAATCTAGATAACGATTAGGCCATGATCAAGAGGACATTTGACAAGAAGGCCAAGGCAAGAACTATCTTGAAAGGGGACTTAGTTCTAAATTAGGAAGCGGATCGAGAAAAACTAGGAAAGCATTCCAAGTTTGATGCCATTTGCAGTGGCCCCTACATGGTCACAAGATGTAGGAATAGAAATGCCTTCCAAATGTCTACTTTGGACGGAGAAGAACTTCTGATTCTATTTAACGAAATCTATCTTAAACATTACTACTAAAAAGGAAAGGTTTCACCCTTATAAATATTAGACTGGCATTTTAATTCCTCTAAGTGCGTATGAAACATTGTCTTGTTGTAGTTTAGGTTTCAATTTCCCTAAGTTCCTTTGGCACAAGTTTGTTTACTCTAAGGTTGTATCACTATGTAGTTTAATGTGCCTCTCGATGAATGCTGTAACAGGGAATAATTTCATACTTGCAGGAAACAGTTGTTAATTTCAAAGTTAACAAATATAGAGCAACTAAAATCAGGATTCCAGACAATCTATTTTAGGTACAGGTGAAAATTCCAGGTCAATAAAATTTTCTACTCTCACAAATTTCATCTTCAATATTTCATTATGAAAATTGAGCGTGCAGGCCATGAAGAAGGTTTAGGATCAGTAGGTTGTAAATACTCAAGAGAAATTTTTAAGTATAAGATCAGTATCGGGCTATCATTTATAACTCCACGCCCAATGGATACTTCAAGGAAAGTGATATTTCCACCTAGCAGGAAGGTGACCCCATGAGTCACAAAATTGTTATCCATTTTTTTCCCTCAGGAGAAATTTGATAAACATGACCTTGCACACAAAGAAAATGGAGATATTGGTTCATTCATGGGAGATTGCATTTTGGGCTTGATTCGAGCAAGTTGAAGTGGTGAGGCATTGGGAGTCAGTGAGATGCATATTTGAAGAGACGTTTCAACGTCTAAAATTTGGATTTTAGACATGGAAGTATTTGGGCTCGGCAAATCGAAATTCAGAAATGATGAGCTTTAAAGGCTTAAAAGACATCAAATTCTGATTTCTGAAATTCAAATTTTGGACATTCGGGATATTAGAGTTAGCAGTAAGATCGACCAAGTGAACAATGCCTCAGAACCAAAAACAAAAAGGTCTTAAATCCCAAAGGTCCTTAATTCGGACTTCAGGGTTTAGGAGATAGGAAATGAACTCATGGATGAAGAAACCCAAACCCTGAAAACCCAAAATCTTGAAACCCTCAAAATCCCTAAAAATGTTAAGGTTTGAAACTTGAAGGAATTTGGGGTTTTGGCATTTCAGAACCTTGAACCCCTAGTGCAAAAAAATCAAAACTTGAAGTCTGAAACCCGAAGTCTGAATTTTGGACTTCGGGGTTTCAGAGGTTTTGTTATCCCAGGAAGATGAATAGTAACCCAAACTCTAAAATTCAAAGGTCCGAAGTTCTGAATTTTGAAAGTCTAAAATTTCATATTTCAGAGGCTGTGATACATTGGCAGAGTCTGAAAAAGAGGTGATCAACCACCCACATTTATTACAGAATGGCACCCCCATCTTCAGATGGCCATAAATTTTGGCTGGGAGCTCGAATTTGCACAAAATAGGACTTTTTAGAAATCTCCCAGTGTCCTCTACACAACTATGATTGGTTTTCTTAATTTAAGTGAGACTAAGTATTTCAAAATGAGGAAATAAAGTCTGCCATTTTAGAGGGTGTTTCATAGATTTCCTACCTACCAAAATGATGGAGGTATAGGATTCATTTCTTTTCCAACAAGGAAAATTACATGGAGGTATGGGTTTTTTTGTGGCACCCATCATTATTGTAGTTGATTTTAATGCATTTTAGGGTGGTTTATGTAAGATTTTTAATTCTTATCTCTCCCTTCTCTCATTCTTCCTATATATTGTAAGGAGGGGCTCATTTTAAAAGGTTGGACACCTTATATATTCCCCTCCCTTCTTCTTCTTATCTATAATATATTTTGTGGAGATTCTAAACCTCCCTACTAGACATTGTAATGTAAAATATGTCCCTTTAGCCCTAAATTTTATGTCTTGTATCAACTTTGAGAGCAATAAAATTATATATGTGGATGTTTCAAACCCTCTTTTGTGTTCTAGTGCATCTTTATGATCTTTCATTACATGCAAGGTTATTGTGTTTTGTTTTGTTTTCATTGCAAGATTATATTTGTGTTATGTTTATTGTGCAAGTTTTTTAACATCCTTCTTGGTGCATCACCTTCCCTTAGAGTAGGTTTTAATTTTCATGAATTTTTTATAACTTTGTCTCCTTGGGAAATCTTTAGATTAGGGTTAGATTTGTAACTATCTAAACTTTTGAGTAGCTAGCACTAGGATAGTATAGGAAGTTGGCCTTCTCCATAGGGTTATACTTATTACAAAGTCCCACACTTTAGGATAGCTCCATGTTTGATGAATCACACTAACTGCTTTAACCATTCACTTTCAATCAATAAGGGGTGTTGTGATTTCACCATAACAGTTTTGGCATGCCCTGTGGGACCAAGAAGTCATTCCACAAGGTTTTAAGGCATTTTTTGAGAAATTTGGACTTAAAAAAGTGTAGATTTCCAATTTCAGACCTTTCACCTCTCAGGCTGAACTCTGAAATCAATTTTCAAGGGCTTAACTTGCTCAAAACAAGTCCAAATTTCACCAATTGATAGATCAGCGGCTAATCTTCAAAAGGCTATTTTTTAGTTTTTTGAAATTTTGATTTTCAAATTTCAAAATTTTTTGAATTTCCAATTTTGGGATTTTGGAATTTTGTACATCTCAGGATTTCAAAATTTCAAGTTTTGGGATTTTGAGGTTCTCCAAACTTCATATTTTGGGGTTTCAGACATTCATAAGTCTTGTATTTTCAAGTATTCAGGACTATCATTTCAAAACAAATTCCAAATCTAGAATATCAAATATATATGTCCTTCAAAGTTTTAATTTTTATTTTTTCAAGTTTGGTGTGTAACTTGGCAAAATATTACCTTTATAGGCTCATTCCCTAACACATCTGGCGACTCTGAAGGAAATGAATTCAGTGGTGTAGTAGCACAGGTTACCCAAGTACATGATAAGAGTTTGAACTAGGTCTGATACTAGAGAAGAGGAACTATTTTTCTACCTGCAATTATCACCAGGAAGGAGAGGAAGAATACCACAAAGATCACCATCTCCACCTAACAGGACTTTGTCTACACCTCCACCTAGTAGACCCTTTCTCCAATCAACCAGGGTCCTCAAACCGATCATAATGGCACATTTGCAACCACCTCAGGGACCACCTAATCCCTTTTTCAATTTTACGGGAAGTATTCCACTTTCCCTAAATTCTCAAAATCCAATCCCAGTTGCAACACTAAAGAACATTCCCTATTTCATAGGAGAAAACCATAAAACCCCTATTTACCACATCCAAGACATTTCCAATGTCTATGTGATCCATGAAATAAATGAAATGGATGTTGCAGTCAACTTATTGGCTTCATCTTTTAAGGGTAAGGACTTATAATGGTTTAGGAGCCTAATAATAGAGTCTATTCAGAATTGGAACCAGTTGTGTTTAGTTCTTTGCAATCAGTTTGGAGAGAGAGCGGACAATATATCTTTATTAGAACAATTGACAACAATCAAAATGGATCCTAACTAGAAAATAACATATTTTAACTTTTGTTTCCAATAGACATGGAATAGGATTCCAATAACTGTCAGACCAACTACCGAGGGAGTATTCCTATATTTCTTGAAGGCTATAAATTCAAACATAGCCATGATGATCCAATCAATGGGAGTAACAACAATGTCAAGGGCCTACGATATAGCTATCAGAATAGATAATTGTTTGATACAAGCCAGTAAGTGTGCACTAAGGCCACCAATGCCTCTCTATCCAGACATGAGAACTCCTACAACTAGTCAAATGCTAGAATTGAATCCCATTCCACCCCCTACGAATCAAAGTAATATTTATGCATTGAATTCTTTGAGCACTTCAAAAGAGTTGTAAGAGGTTATGAAACAACTACATAACCTAGGAAATTGGCTATTGACTATAAAGAGACAGTGAGCTCAGAGTTCTAGACTGTATCAATCTCAAACTCAGTATCAAGTTAGGCCCCCATATCAGCAAAATAGACCACCAACTCAAACTATAAATTAAAACCTGAGCCAAGGATAACGTCAAGCTACGAGGACATTCCAACTATATGATCTAAATTTAGTTTCAACATCAAGAGCCTTGGTTCCAGCACAAAATAACATGGCACATGAGTATGAGTAGTTATACCCTTGCAATCTACCTCACAACAAATCAATGTGCTTCAACGGTGCCCTAAACTAGGCTCTAATGGTGCAGACCATCGATGTGTCCCAAGAACCAAGTCAAGAAGGAAATCAGCAACAAGAAACCCAACAAGAGGCACCTACAACAGAAACCACATTGGTTAATTAGAAAACAGAAGACTTATGTGGATTTAATCAACCTTCTTTCTAGGGTGTGGCTGTCAATACACGATCAAAGAAGAGGAACATAGAAGAGGGACAACCACCTATTCTAGTTATTTCTAAGCCCACCCCTACACAACAAGGAGTTAGTAGACCAAGTGTAGCTCTGAATATGGAAAATCAACCTAAGGCACCCATTACAGCAACTTAAGTGCCCATTCAAATGTAAGAAATGTCATACCAGCTAAGGGGAAACAAAAATATAATCCATCTCCCTTCAACATCATAGATCAGATGAAGAAAACACATGTGAACATTTCCATGTGGGAATCACTGCCAATCCCAGGACAGCGAAATTTTTTGCATGTTGCAATGGCCAATTGGTCTGCCTCAAATGGATCACACCAAAGACAAGAGAAAGTTCTCACTAATGCAAGGAAATAGGATGAGGGTCAACCAAGCAAGAATTTTAAGCCTCCACTATTCTATGTGTCATTGATTGTCGGGAACCACTTGGTACATAACTGCATGATTAATTTGGGGGCAAGTATCTTTGTAATGCCTAAGAAAATAGTAGATCAATTGGGTTTAAAGTATGAACCATTGATGAAAGGAGTGGTGCAACTAGATGAAACAACAGTGGGAATAGTTGGGATCATCAAAGGGTTAATTTTAACACTGCATTCTTGTCTTAATGTCACAATCTTACAGGATTTGTTTGTAATTGACCTTCCATCACTCTTTACACTATGTTTATCAAGGGACTTCACTACCAAAATTAGTGGATATCTATCTGTATAATGGTCCCACATGTTATTTAGAATAGGATATGGAGCTAAGGTAACCATCAGGTCAAAACCAATTGTAAACTTTCACAATGATCCCCTTGTGCCAAGCCCAATTAATGCAAATTTCTCAGCCTTTGATCAAGAAGAGTGTTCAAATGATCTAGAAACCATTACTAAGGTTTAGGGTATTCTAGATTTGAATTTGGATGAGTGGGAAAACAAAAGGCATGCATTTGATCCATACAAGGAAATGGAAGAATCTGAATTAGGCATATATTGTGAACACGAATAGAATTCACCCATTCCTAACATCACGAAGCCAACAAATAAGGATGAAAATGAAGTATGATAACCATTTTTTGATGGCTCAAGAAGAAAACAAGGGGCTGGAGGAGGTGCAATGTTTATTTCACCACAGAACATCAAGTAGTATTCATCTTTTAGATTTCAGTTTGCATGTTCAAACAATACATCTAAATATGAGGCTTTGATTCATGGACTTCATTGGGCCAAGAAAAGAGGCATAAATAATTTGCAAGTATTTTGGGACAGTAAACTAATTATGAATCAAGTCAAAGGAAAACACACTGCAAAAAATGACCATCTCAAAAGCTACAAGAATAGGGTATGAGACCTAATCAAGGACTTTAAAGCTTTCAACATCGATTCCATACCTAATAAGAGGAATGAAGCCGTGGATAGACTTATAGCCATTGGAGAAACTTTTGATGTGGTGGATAGTATCAAAAGAGACAAAATATAGCCACATATCCATGTGATTATAATACCATAAATTCTAGATAACAACACAAGATGGAAAGTGTTTGAGAACGATCAACAGATCATCAATTTCTTTCAAGAATAGGTTGAATTCTCACCAAGGAATCAAGATAATTTAGAGAGGCAATACGGGGATTGAGTAGTATAGTTGCGGACAAACAAGCTTCCAAAGTTTTTGGTAACGTTGGATTCTATCTTCAACCCAAATGATCAATTCCAAAAGGGAAAGGCCAACATACAGGTCAAAGGAGAGGATGCATAACCTATTTCAGTAGGGGAAGGAAAAACACTTCAACTTGGAAAAGTAAGCACTCAACATAAGAAATCAGAATTCATACAACTTTTCCAATAATTTTCAAACGTCTTCGCTTAGAGCTATGAGGACTTGAAAGGATTTAATCCTAAGTTGGAACAACATACAATAGAACTGGATCCAGATGCTAAGTTGATCAAGCAAAAGCAAAGATCAGTTAACCTGCACATTAAGCCTCTAATGAAGAAAGAACTTAAAAACTGATAGACAAGCATTATATTTCCAATCAAGCACTCAAGCTAGGTTATAAACTTGGTGTCAGTAAGGAAGAAGAGTGGATAAATTAGGTTGTGCATGGACTTTCAGGACCTGAACAGGGCATCTCTCAAAGACCACTACCCACTTCTTTCAATGGAGAAAGTCTTACAAGTAGTAGCTCACTCAGAAAGGTTTTCTCTCCTGGATGGCTACTCGAGGGATAATCAAATAATAGAGAAAGAAGATTATCGATTCAAGACAAATTTCACCACAAAATGGGGCACCTATGCCTACAATAAAATTTCATTTAGACTATCAAATGTTGGATTCACTTTTCAAATGGCAATGTATATGGCATTCAAGGGGTTAATCAACAAAAAAGTGTTAGTGTATATTGACGATATCACTGTGTTCTCTAAAAATGCAGCAGATCACCTCTTTCATTTGAGACAGGTCTCTCATAGGTGTAGAAGATTTTGGGTATCATTGAATCCCAAAAAATGCATATTCCTATCTCACAAAGGCAAGCTCCTAGGTCATATTGTGTCAAAGGAAATACTTACAATCGACCCAGAAAGAGTTGAAGCAATTCAAGCATTACCATTATCAAGTCACAAGAAGTCTCTTCAAAGCTTTCTAGGAGGAATAAATTTTTTTCACAGGTTTGTACCAAACTTCGCCACTCTTATGAAGCCAATAACGTAGATGTTGAAGAAGTGCATGGAATTTAAGTGGACAGCTGAGGGAAAAGAAAGTTTCAAGGCTATCAAAGAGGTTATATCTCAAGCCCCAACTCTCATTAATCCAAACTTCTCGAAGGATTTCATGCTCTATGCCTTTGGTGGTTCAGATATGATTTTTGTAATACTAGTGCAGTGGAACAAAGAGGGATCTAAACAGGCAGTTTCCTTCTTCAGCCAAGGCTTGGAAGAATATGAAACTGGGTACTCTTTCATCAATAAATATGTCCTTGCATTGATCAGGAGTTTAAAGAAGTTTAAGTACCTACTTTCAAACAATAAAATTAAGTTTTTGTTGTCCCATACGGGAGTCAAGGATTTCCCTCTGAACAAGGATTTAAATGAGAAACGTGAAGGATTAATCACAAGTGTCATGGAATACAACATTGAGATCAAGGTCACTAAACTAGTCTGTGGAAAAGGTTTATGCTAACAACTGGCTTCTAGTCAACAAGATGAAGTAGGTGATGGAAAAGAAACTATCTTCATACTACTTGATGGTCAAGAGAAATCAAATGATAATGTGCCCACTCCTTGTTGGACTCAAAATATGATATGTTTCCTACAAATAGGCCTATGCCCTCCAGAAATGAGTAAATCAAAAAGGAGTTACTTTATATTACAGGCTATTCCATATGTGCTTGTTGATGGTGTTTTGTTCAAGAAAGACATTAATGGTGTTCTACTGAGATGCATTGGAACAAGTCAAATTGAGAAGGTGTTACAGGAGTTCAAAGGTCATCTTTCTCTGTAGGTAACAACTCTCAAAATAATGAAGGTGGGATATTAGTGGCCGACATTGTCCAATTAATGTTATATTGTGATCAAAAAGTGTAAGAAATATGTGTTCTTCACTAGCAAGGAAAGGCTAGAAACACTTCCATTGTACCCAATTTTAGTTGACCGACCATTCATATAATGGGGATTGGACTTCATTAGGGTCATCAATCCAAATTCAATCCAATTCCATAAGTGGATACTCATGGCAAAAAACTATTTCACCAAGTGGGCCGAGGTGGTAGCACTCAAAGAAGCTAACAAGTCTAACATGCTAGACTTATATGAGGGGATAATGACTAGATTAGGAGTACCAGCCACTATCATATCAGACAATGCATTAGTTTTCCTAGGTTCCAATATCACATAATGGGATGTTAAGAATGGGATCTATTTGAGAACCTCTTCAAATTATTACCCACAGGGTAACGGGAAGGAAGATTCCACAAACAATAATATGCTAAGAATCATCATAAGGAATCTAGATGAAAATCAAATAACATGGCATACCAAGTTCAAATCATTCTTTTGGGCTGACATAATCACACCAATGGTGTCGACAGGAAATTCCCCTTATAAGCTAGTCTACAGGAAAGAGGCAGTGTTGCCTATATCACTCAAGTTTCCAGCATTAGAACTCATGAAACAACTGGAGTTATCTGATTTTGAACCTATAGAAGCTATGTATACGGAATTGGAAGAGATAAGAGTGTATGTCATGTAAACCCTAGAAAAGGAACAGACCATGATCAAGAGGACATTTAACAAGAAATCCAAGGCAAGAACGTTCTAGGAAGG
Organism: Taxus chinensis; assembly: GCA_019776745.2. Lineage (NCBI taxonomy): Eukaryota > Viridiplantae > Streptophyta > Pinopsida > Cupressales > Taxaceae > Taxus > Taxus chinensis. Next base: position 131,169,625 of record CM034148.1, read on the forward strand.
GGACTTAGTTCTAAAGTGGGTTACAGATCAAGAAAACCTGGGAAAGCATTCCTAGTTTGATGTTATTTGGAGTGGCCCCTACATGGTCACAAGATGTAGGAATAACAATTCCTTCTAATTATCCACTTTTGACTTAGAAGAACTTATGATTCTGGTTAACGGAACCTATCTTAAACATTTCTACTGAAAAGGAAAGGTTTCACCCTTGTAAATATTAGACTATGATTTTAATTTCTCTAAGTGTTTATGCACATTGTCTTGTTGTAGTTTAGGTTTTAATTTCTCTAAGTTCCTTCGATATGAGTTTTGTTTCTTTGAGTTGGTATCACTATGTAGTTCAATGTGCCTCCCGATGGATATTGTTATAAGGAAGAATTTCATACTTGAGGGAAATAGTTTTTAATTTCAAAGGAAATAAATATAGAGAAACTAAAATTAGGATTCTGGGCAGTCCATTTTAGGTACATGTGAAAAATCCAGGTCAAGAAAATTTTCTACTCTCACAAATCTCATCTTCAATATTTCCTTATGAAAATTAGCGTGCGAGTAATGGAGAAGGTTCAGGATCAGTAGGTTGGAAATAGTCGAGAGAAAGTTTCAAGTACAAGATCAATATCTGGATATCATTTATAACTCCATGCCTAATGGATACTTCAAGGCAACTGATCTTTCCACCTAGCAAGAAGGTGACCCCATGAGTCGCCAAATTTTTATCTAATTTTTCCCCTCAGGAGAAATTGGACAAAAATCACCTTGGACACAAAGAAAATGGAGGGATTGATTCAGTCATGGGAGCTTGCATTTTGGGCTCAATCCGAGCAAGTTGAAGTGGCGAGGCATTGGGAGTCGGCAAGATGCAAGTTTGAAGAGACATTTTGGATTCTGAAATTTAGATTTTAGACATGGAAGCATTTGGGCTCAGCGGATCAAAATTTAGAAATGGTGAGATTAAAAGGCCCAAAGGACATCAAAGTTTGATTTCAGAAATTTGGATTTCAGACATTCAGGATTTCAGAGTTAGCAACAATGTCGACTAAGTCAATAGTGCCTCAGGCCCAAAAAGAAAAGGTTTGAAATCTCGATGGTTCAAAATTTAGACTTCGGGGTTTTGGAGTTTCAGAGATAGGCAATGACCGGATGGATAAAGAAATCCGAACCCAAAAAACTGGAACCCTGGAAACCCGAAATCCCATAACTCCTAAAACTTGAAATCTTGCAACCCTAGAAAATACAAAGGTCTGAAACCCAAAGTCTAGGAGGGGAAAAAAATGTAACTAATAAGAAGCATGAGATCATCACCAAAGACTAGGAGGGGAAAAAATGTAACTATTTGTAGTAATAATACATTTATTTATTATATATATAATGTTTTATCTCACCTTGTTTCATATTGTGCTTCTTGGGAGGGAGCATTACCCCCAATCTCAACCCCACATAACTAATTAGATGTAATGGCTCATCATCGAAGACTGAGATGGGTGAAAAAAGGTTCCAAGTGAAGTTCTCAGAATGTTTTTATTGTGAAGAGAGTTTCTTAGGGATAGACATGTCATCAACAAGCTTCTAGAGAAATCTACAAGTGAGAAACACCCGAGTTGGAAGAAACCATAAAAATGATGAATCGTGCAAGTCCTTATAATACCAATGTCGAAATTTGTCTCATGAATGGAAATGATGATGAAAACTATATGATATGAGAATGTCTAAAAATTGTATAAGTGTCATGATTGCTAGTGTTTAAAAGTTTAAGAATCATTTGAAAAATAAGTTTCTGTAATACCAGTTTTACTAAATGACAATGCAAATGGAATAGATTATGATAATGTAAAAATAAAATGTGGAGATTCAATGATTAAATGTAGAAGCATTTGAGGTGTAGGGAGTTTATGTATTTACCAAACTCCTCACCTTCGAGAGTGCACAAGCGATACACACCATTATTAAAATCCTTTGTTAGTTGGTGGGGGCCTAACCATTTTGGCCTAAACATCTTACCTTCACCAACTTTTTTATCTATCTGGCTATCGTGTCTTAATAAAATTTCTCATACTAGCATTGGAATTTTGTATAAAATTTATTATATTAGTGACACATTATGTTTGTATAAACCTAATGGTATTATTCGTCTCTAAGCCTCTTCTCATCTAGGATTTCTAATTTGGTTAAACGTGCATTTCGATACTCATCTTTGTATAGAATGCCTTGTAGAGACACATTAAAAACTATGTATTTCTACCTCTAGTGGAAAAATCACTTCAACGTTGAATAATAAGAAAAATGGGTTCCCTCCATTGGTGTACGAACTAAATTCATATACGCCCCTAAGGCTAGAAATAACTTTAAATGTCAATCTCCCCTTAACCATTTTAATAGGAATGGACTTCAAGGTTTTGTTAGTTTCCTTGGCATGTCCATTAGCTTAAGGGTATTATAAAGAGTTTGTGTGATGAGATGTTTTAAACTTAGCACACAACTCATGTACCTCATCATTATTGAATGAAGAGACAGTATCTGAAATAATGACTTATGCAATGCCATACCTATCAATGATCTGATTCAAAAAGAACTTTTCTATGATGGAACCAAGTATCATGGTTAAAGGCATGGCCTCAATCCATTTTGTAAAATATTTTGTGGTCGTAATTATAAATTTGTGTCCATCTGTGGATGTAGGAGAGAATTTTCCCATCATATTCAAACCCCAAGTAGAGAATGGCCAAGGTGTAACAATAGGTTGCAGAGATTATGTCAGAATGTGTATGGCATGTGAAAATTCTTAACACTTTTTTCATTTCTACACATACTCCACAACGTATTTCTCCAGCATGGGCCAAAATTAACCCATTCGATGAATTTTTCAAGAAGTTGCATTCCCTCAAAAGTGATCACCAAAAACTACACTATGTGCTTTGTAGAGGAATTTTTATGCTTCTTCATCGTCAACTCATTTGAGTAACATACCATTAAACAATTTCTGATCTAAGACTTGTTCTACGATCACATATTTTGTGGTTATGACGAGAATTCATTGCCTTTATTAATATTTATTCCCTTTAGGGTATGCCCGATCTACAATATGATTTATTATATATAAATACCATGGACATGGAGCAATGGTAGGTTTATATATATAGAAGAAGCATTCATTGAGGAAATCCAAATCAATTAACTCATCAGAGTCTATGGGATTTTCATCTAACCAGTCAGTGATAATTTGTCCCTTAACATACTTTTGGTTAATATGGGTAAGTTTAAACTCATTCATCAACATGATGAACCTACCATCTTTCTTGGATAAGGCCTCTTGAGTTAGGAATGTTCACAAGTGATCAGATTTAACAATGGCTCTCATTTCTTGATTAAGCACATAATGTTTCAATATTTTAGTTGCAAACACAATATCCAAACATTGCTCTTCTTCTTATGAGTAATGAGTTTCATAATCTAGGAATATAAGGCTAATAAAATAGATGGCACGTTCCCAACCATCGTGATCTTTCTGCGCTTACATACACGCAGTTGAAACATATGTGGATCTAGAGTATAAAATTGAAGGATGATCAGAATTTTGTGGCATAAGTGTTGGAAGAGAAAGAAGAAACTGCTTGATTGACTCAAAGGAATTTTGACACTTTTCTGTGCATATCTTGCAACATGTATTCTTTAACAAGTCATTAATTGGGTGGTTGGAGTATGTGAGATTTGAGAAAAACCTTTGGATTACCAAAATATTGTCTAGAAAGGATATGATACTATACTTATCCATTTCCAAAGTCATTTCAAATATTTCCCAAATCTTTTCTAGGTCTACACCAATCCCTCAAGAAGAAATGATGTATCCTAAAATCTTACCTCTTGTAACTCTAAAGACATAATTTTTATGCTTCAAGGTCACACCATTCTCAATCAAGGTAAAAGGATGATTCGAAGAACCTTGATATGGTCACCTATCTTATTATCCTTTATTAAGAGATGATCAAAATTTGTTTCTGCAATCTTGTGAAGAAGATAATGGAATATATAGGTCATGGCTCTTTGATATGTGGCTCCAGCGTTCTTCAAGTTGAAAGGCATAACTGTGTAGAAAAAGTTTGCCAAGGGAGTGGTGAAGGTGGTTTTGGTTTGATCCTCATTAGAGATTCTTATTTGGTTATACCCTAAAAATCCATCCATGAGGAATAATAGCTCGTAACTATCTGTGGCATCTATGACGATATCAATGGATTGTATCAGGAAATCATCTTTAGGGAAAGCTTTGTTTATATCTCTAAAATCAATGCATATGTGTATCTTCCCATTCTTCTTAGACCAGGATAATGTTGGAAAGCCACATGGAGTATTCTATTGGATTTATGAGCCCGACTTGTATAATTTTAATTACTTCTTCTTTGACCATCAAAGCAAATTTGGGCTTCATGTGTCTCAGTTTTTGTTTCACATGTTTAGCATCAAGTTTAGTAACTAGATTATGGAATACTACATTAGGAGCAACTATTGTCATGTCTTTATAACTAAATGTAAAATATCAAGAGTTATCTTTGAGCACTTTTATATTTTCTTATATCTCTTTCACCAATAACAAAGAACCAAGCTTCAGAATCCCAGGATCATCCTTTATTGTGATATGAATATCGGTTATACCTTCTATCAAAGAATCATTCCCTTCTTCAAATTCAAGGGAAGATGGAGGTAATTCCAAAAATTCTTCCTCAACTTTGTATGTTTATAAATATTTTGGTGAGGAAAGATACATTTTTTTATCCTTAAAATATTAAGAAGAGATGGGAATAAGAGAGAAACCCTTCTTGTGATGTATGGAAGGGATATCGTTATAAGCATACAGAAACCCTATGATTTCCTCATCATTTTTAATGAAGTCTAACATAATGGATTCATTTTTTTTCTCTATATCTAATAATATAGCATTGTTTAGAATCCATCAAATTAAATTTTTGGTCCTAATAGAGACCAAAAAAAATTGTTACCTTCAAACCTTCATTAGGGAAGAAATGAGAAGAAGAAGATGTCATGTAATTGGCAAGTTACGTTTGTTCTCTAGTGATTGTTTCGGTGGAGATAAAATGGAATTATTTTCAAATTACAATATGTTTATAGAGCTAGATATACTTTTGTCTAGTCTCATATACCTCCAAGATCTGGTTTTCTATAAGCTTTAAGTCTCCTAGGACTCTAGCAATACTTACTCACATTCTCTTGGCTAAGATAAGAATGAGAAGTAAGGGCTCATAGATCATTCCATTTTTGGTAAATTCAAAGTTTTATTTAAAGGTGAAAGGCATGATTTTCCCTTACGGAGAATTCAATATCAGCCCAGCACCCATGCCATACTGGCACTTAGCTCCATTGTAGTGAATCATCTAACAGGTTGAAAGGAAAATTGACTCTTCATTTTCCTTAGGAATTTCTTCTTGTACTTCAAATACCTCAACCATACATATTGTTAGGAAACCATTTGTTGGGAGAGAGGCTAGTCTACAAAAATTCTGAATACCTTGAGATTCAAACGAGAGAGTGATTAGAACATCATTTTCTAAGAGTTTTGTTATTTTTTCATCATCTTAGTAGATATGGTTTCTACTACAGTGACCTTACCTTCATTCTTTTTTACTCCTTTGATTGCTTTAGGTTTTTCAACTTTACTTACTTCAACTAGTTTTGTAGTGGAAAATAGATCTTTCTAAGGACAATTTATTTAATTAGTTGGCTATGAGTTTGAACTCATAATGAACTCTTTGTTTCTTCTTGAGATTTTCTAGGTGAATTTCAAAATTTTTAGGATCATCTTAGGATACGAAAACCTTTCCTAAATGAAGGAACCTTACCTTTTGAAATAGTGTGGATGGAATGGCCTTCATTCTATGGATAAATTGTCTACCAAGAATCATATTGTAGTTGGTTTCCCCATCTGTAATATAAAACTTGGTTAAGATAGTTTTGGGCCCAAGCATGACCAAAAGAACTATGGTTCCAATCGACATGGATTTCAAACTATCATAACCTCTCAATGTATTCTTGGTAGAGGAGTGATTAAACTAAAATGGGATATGGGGGCCTAATTTATTTTAATCTAAATTTTATGCAAATCAATAAATAAAAACTTAATAAGGAAAGTGACCCAAGAAACTAAATAAATAGAAATTTAAAACCCTAATGTATAAGATGGGTTAGAAAGAGATTAGTTGATTTGATAGTTGTTCAGGATTTTGTCATAGAATAAACCAAATGAACATAATGTATATGCGACCACATAGGAGCTCTAAAAAGTACAAATCTGAGTTTTCTGGCTGGACTGGGGCTCTTAGAGAGGGATTGGGGCACCTGGGTGCCCTACTATGAGATCTGGGTGCCCTGGTCTATAGAAATTACTAGGGAACCTCCTCTGAGGTATTGTAGAGTGATCATATACCTTATTTTCTTGTCGCGGTGATGTTGCTATACTACACTAGATGTCACTGGTAATCAAGATGAAGAGAATACCTGTAAAACCCAAAGCCAAGCATTAAAAACCCTAAAAAATAAATATGCATATGAAGGGGTCATACTTCCCTTAGAGGCTACAATGGTGGACTTATTAAATGAGTTTTGCACTACATTTTTGTCCCAAATATAGTTCTAGGTGTGTGTGTGTGAAAATCATGCCTTAGGTGCTCTTGTCCTAGTCACACTTTGTGAAGTAGTGAGTAGTAACTAGATGTAGAAATGTAATAGATGGTGCATGGGATAGAATAAAATTCCCTCTTGTGCATTATGATGTAGATGAATCAGCCTTGTCCCTTATAATGGAGATAGATGTATACAAATGGAACCTTTAATGGATGCAAACTTAGGTGGTGATAGCCATGCCTAGTACTTGGTCCCTCATTATGCTCTCATAACTTTATGTTTATATGGTTCTCTTTATCTAATTTCATGATTAACCCCAAAGAGGCCAACCACCAATAAGATAGAAATCTCAAATGGATAGAAAGTTCCCAAAAGGTGGAGATAAAGTAGGAAAAAGATAAGGGTACCCCGAATGGGACCAGGGCACTTGGGGCACCCTAGTCAGGGGTATAATAGCATAGAATGACAAAAACAAATTGGGCGAGTATGTGTGGGAGGTTAGAAATGATGACAAAAAGTAAAGAAAATGGCCAAAGGACAAGGGTTAATTAGTACTTTCTTCACTCAAAAACCATATGAATAGTATTACGAGACGGAGAACAAATAATACCCGAAGTGTGTGATTTTTTTTCTACATTTTCCCCCACTTAATGTTGGTGAGCGAAATGCTCAGTAACATAAAGTAGATAGAGATGTATATCTCATGTCCATGTAGAGGGATGTAGAAATAATTCCAAAGGACTAGAAAAAACATGGAGTGAAACAAATATGGAGTGTGGAGACTAAAGATGCAAAAGAGAAAAAAGTGATGAGTGAACCTAGGGTGGAAATGCATGTGTAGTTACCAATGTATGATATACCTGCATGTTAGTATGAGGTGTGTGCTACCACATAATGTTGTTGTTATGGACATTGGTTTTGTTTTTGTTGTTGACTATTTGTTTCTCAAATAGACAGACCTACAAAAGAGAAGATGATCAAGTAGTCAAATACGCATGTATATGTGTAAAAAATGCATGTAGCATAGCAATGAAAATACTGAAATATAAGTAGGAAAATGTAAAAAGAACATGTGCACCTTATCCATGATGAGAGAAAGGGTGTAAAAGAGGATATCCTATAATTGCAAGTTTTTTGGACGATCTCACACCACCATGGCCTAAGAAGTGTAGGGAGAAAGCTACATTATTCTCCAACATGTAACTACTTCCGTGAGAATGTATGAAGAGATCTTTGTACTGCCTACTTTTTTGGGTGATTCGATGTCGTTGTCTGAAGTAGTGTAGGGAGGAAATCTGCTATATCCTCGAACCTATAAATGCTCCCCATAATGCTAAGGAAAACCTACCTTATAAAATTCTTTTTGTATAGGGTTCATAGACTAGTCTCAACCCACTCATTGTATAATGCACAATGTCAAGGAAGGAAACTGAACTAAACTGTACTGATAGAGAGCATTGTGTAGTGTGTAAAACCCCAAATGATGCCCCCTCTTTGGGGGTGCATGTGACATCACAGATAGGAGGATGTGGCCCCAAAAGAGAAATGACCATGTAAATTATGCTTTATAAGGGGGAGGGAATAGGCTTAGTATAAACCAAGGCACACGTAAAGAAGTGGCTAGAGAACAAGTGTTATAACAAACAAGCATGCATGTAAAAGATAAGTGTAAGCTACAGAAATAGTGTGTAAGATAAAATGCAAGTAAACATGTAAGAAGCCAATCATAGACCACCAAGGTGGGTTTCAAACATGGGACATCACTCAAGATGTCACAAGACACTCAAGGCCATAATGGCGGAATACAAACAAACAAGTGTGCACACCAAATGAAGGGAAAGTCCCGCATACAAGAGAAACTAGAGACAAGCAAGTACAAACAACAGATAGTCATGGAAGCAAGTAATCTTGCAAAACAAATTTTACACATGAAGCACCCATTAACATGTTAGAAATATAACCCATATGTCAAAAGCATGTATAACCAAGTAATGTAGAGTGCTAAGTACAAAATGAAACAATAGCACCTATAAGAGACGAATGTGGATGCCCCCATCAACCGTTATAGGACTGGTAGGAGGTAAGCATCCATGTTGCATGTAAGAGACCTATATTTGTGATCACAACTAGAGAAATATGTGAATGCACATGTGTGGATGATAAAGATAATGGCATACAAGATATCTATCTAACATGTGTAGTAAAGTGAACATGTATAAACAAATGCAATCAAAAGTAAATGAGACCAAGATATGCATATTATTGTGGATGGATGGAATGGAATGCAAGATGGATGATACAATCCACATGGCCCCTGAGTGAATGGAATTATATGTAGTGAGGTTCATTTAATTTTTCCCCCTCAGCATTCAATAATGAACCGTAAACAAGAGTACATCATCAGGAAATGGTCAAATAGTGTGTGTTTTGTCTAATGTGTTTTGATGAATGTGCATGTATAGTGCTGAGATGCGATCTAGAGATGAATGCATGATGATGTAGCCTAAATTGTATATCTAGATGAGATGAATACAGGGAGTGGTAATGTAGCCTAAAATGTATACCACTACAAGATGATGGAGTAGGTGACCATTTAGCCTATATTGTATGTCACTAACCTAGGAGTGTTACATGACATAAGGTTGAATGATGAATGTGTAAGTATGATAAGGTCCATTTGATTAGTAAACCATTGGTAGTCGAGTATGGACCGAGGAACTAGATTGCGTCATAGGGTAGTGAGTGTAGAACATAGAAGATGTAGGATGTATGATGATGATAGTCGACCATGTGATGTGAAAGATGTGCAATGTGCAATATGCAATGCAAGATGTGTAGGTAGACTAATAGCGTGAAGTGCGCCCTATGTAGTATGTAGGATGAGTAGTGTATGATGTTAGAATCATAAACAAAAGGAGTGTGACACATATGTGATGAATATTAATATGATGTGTAGAATGTGTATGATGTGTAGATGCACAAATTTCAAAACACAAATGGTGCAGATTAATTTGAAGATTTAGTATGCCAAATGTGATATGTACTGTAATATGTGTGAAGATATGTAATGTGTGGTACCTATTGTGTAGTGTGTGGGGTTCATATGTAGTATGCCCTTAACATTTGAATGTGAACTGAAGCACAAGAGTGTGTCATCAGGTAATGACGATGCTAAAGTGTAGTTGAATATGCTTATGCGAAGAGGTTGATATATGATAATGCGCAAATGAGATATGTGCCGATGCTAAGGTGGGGGGATGTGTAAATGTTATACCCCCAAGTACTTAAGTGATGGAAGTCTAATCAAAAAACATTGAATGGATAAATATAAGGAGTATTTTCCTTAACAAAAGTGATGGCACACTGAGATGATAGAGGAGTATGACAATTAAATGGTTCATCTTTATAGTATGCTTCATCCAAGTCCCATTTATCAATATAGGTATTGTATATAGAAGATGGTAGAATTACAAGTTTAACTATAGGAGGTGTTTATTGAGCATGGGCTAGTGATGTTGTAGATACCTTGAATGGAGGAGGAGTTAGACCAACGTTGATAAGAGGTTTTTGTTGACAATTTTTGGAAAATAATTAGAGGGGGTACTAGGAACTTTCAATGTATTGGTTTCAGGAAGGACTAGGGATAACATTTTGCAAACCATTAGCTTAAAAGTGTTGTCCTAGGATGTAATTATCAACATATGTAGCTTCTCCATGATGTTATCTTCAGCAAAACAGTGCAACATCCTGAAAGACCACCACAAAGCTTTGGTGAAGATCATAAATATTATAGATATTGAGAATTGCATTATGAAACAAAAGTTTCAGATGTTGACTTGTAAAATGGAATGTTTGTGTTCTTGAAAATTAAATAAAATCCAGGTGCATTTAATTTAGATTATTTCTTTATGCTTAAGTGAGATTACATTATGTGTTGAGTTGTTTTAAGTTCATTCCACATTTACAAATTACATAAAAGAGATGCAAAAGGAAATAGATAACTAAATAACATAAGTAATTTTATTTATTCATAAAGAAATAATATGATCACACACAAGCCATGGGAAATAACTCATGAGTACATACAAAGGAAATACATGTACATGAAACTATAAATAAATAGGAAGGGAGGAAACCCATCATTTCCTGGAATGAGGGGGATTTCCCTTTGACTCCTTGGCTTGCAATTGCTTCATTCTCATCCTCCTATCTTACGGAGTTGTAATAACTATGAACATAAAATAATCATTCGTTAGAGATCTAGGTTTTCTCACTTCTTACATTCTTACAACTTCAGGCATATGAATTTCTTTCACAAGTACAGATAAGGATACATGATGGAGAACCACAAATTGAACAACAAAGCATATACTATCATCATTCAAAGGTATATCATCAAATTGAAATCAATAAGAATGAAGAGAAAAGAGAGGCTTAAAGCCTCTATCGTGTTTTCTAACTATTTTTTGAATATACATGCATAGATAGTGAAAAGAAGATACCTATGTAGAAAGGAAAAATTCATGAAGCATATAAGGATCAAATGATGAATCAGTTTCCAAGAACAATCTCCAAGTATGAATTAACAAGAAGTAGCATAACTCTTTTCGAGAACTGTATGAAACCCATATTTAAATGAAGACAAAAATAAAAGAATATTTTTCCTAATTTTTAGAGGGTTACAGGAAATCCAAATGAATAGATACATTTTCCCTACTTTCATGAAAGTGGAGTATGATCTCCAAGTCCACTCAATAAGGATACATTTTGCAATCCATGAAAAAGAAGACGACACTTGTATAGGTTTATGGGAAGCAATGTGGGCTACAAACACAATCAAAAAATTCAATAGTCCATAGTTTTTCAAGCTTTGCAAGGGGAAAATCCTACAAGTGTTCCAGTATACATGAAGGTTTCAGGTCTTGAACATACTGCACAAAGAAAATAATGGCTATAACATCTTTCATGATGCACCAATAGATTTTAGACCTTACAAAACCCTAGTATAGTCGTGTAATTTTTCAATGTGGGAATTTGATAATGTATATAGTATGCTTCTAAATAGTTTAGTTTTCTATGCACAAAATGATCAAGGAACGGATTGCAAAAATAACAGCCTCTCAAGGAAAATAATTGCTAAGAATGCATGAATTCAGATCACAACCAATCTACATTATGTTGAGTCTAATAGCAGAATGAGAAATTACTTATCTTAATACAAAAATTAAAGGATATCCAACAGCAATTAAAAGCTACAATGAAGGAAGAGATGATCTTGATATGAAGTATCATGGATTCATGCAAAAAATTATGTCAATGGGACTCGATGATGTGAAAATTTACTCATTTTTTGTCACTTAGAAAGATATCAGATAATAACTGAGGACTCATAAGAAAAAGATTGAATTTGAAAAGAAGATACTCCAATAGCATACTCTAAGTTATAAGCTCACCTAGCTAATTACATTAGATTCGAGCTCATCATATATTGAACCAAGGCAACAATGCACAGTTGATTTAATGCATAGTGATCTAGATTCATGACAGAAACAAAGAGCTCACATATGAAATCCCTATCTACAGAATAATATGTCCAATTGTAAAATAAATAAAGACCACAGTCATTTTTCAGATCAAGAATCAAATAGTCTTCCAACAACATAGCAACATAATGGCATAAAATTTAGATTCTCAGCATATAGAGTTCCAGAATATGCATAATAAAGATTGTCCGGATCTAAAATATCAGCCATCATACTAAAGGAAAGTAAGATTCTATCTTTATTTTTGCAAAGCACATATCTTCAAATGTAAATCCAGGAGAGTCCAGATTTGCAAAGTAAAAACTTGGTTCAAAATACATTCAAAGGTCATACAAAGTTGTTAGGTAAAATATATTTTACTATAGTTAGTTTTGCATTTACTATAGTAATTGGGTAATTAATTATAATTGTAATATTGTTATGTTTTATATAACCATCTAATTAATTTTATTCATTGTATGTAGGATAATTTTTTACATATTTACAACATATTATTTGGTTGTTATAATTGCTTCTCATGTATACTTTTGGAAGCTTATGGAAATTAGTTTATTGTTGCACCTGTGCAACATATTTCCATGTATGTATTTAGATGTACAATTCCCATAAGAATTATAGCACTCCATTATAAGCTTGGTTTAATTGAACATCAATAAATTAACTAGGCTTTTGTCCCTGTTTATAATTTACATTTGGTACCCGAGCAGGAATCTGGACCTGTGAAGAAGTGAAGGGTTGGAGAGAGGTTACAGTAGGAAGAGAAGTGTCTTGGATAAAAAAAATTCCAGGAGAGCATGTATTTCCTCTAGTGACTTCTGAGACATGCCTGCATCCCCACAACCCCCTCTTCTATTTCAGGTGTTTGGAACGCAAATTTATTTTTTGCACAAGTGCAACCTACACTAGGCAAAATTTGTTGCAGGAATTTGTTAAAAAAAATTCCCCATCTAGGAGTTTTACCTCTAAATTTAGAGGTGTATATTGTCTCTCCTATATTTAGTAGACCACTGGATTTTAAGGCCTAGGTGTTTATGTGGAGCTCCTTATCGAGCTACTTTTCTTGTGCACAAAATCATTTTATCGAGTCAAAGCCCCTAACCAAGTTATTTGGAGGTATGACTAAGCCCTTTTGTGCATTCTAATTGAGTTGCATTGGTGACTTGTTTTACATTGATCCTGTCATGTTTTTGAGTCCACCGACTTTGTTGAGACCAGACCAAGATGGGTTTTTCTTACATTGGGATTTATTTTTTAACAACGACCAAGCTCATTGCTCAACGGTCAATGACCCTCCACATGACCTATAATTTTCACTAAGGAAAACAACGAATGGTGATTAAGAAAATCATTCAACAAGGTGAGCCGTATTTTTGAGCCTCCACCATGAATGCCTTAGTATCCATTGATTCCAACAAGAACCTGTAAAGAATTCAAAAGCATAGTCAAACAAAATAGTGTAAGATTAAAACAAACAGTGATCAAACAATAAATAAAACACTGTAGCAAACAACGGAAGTAAGATAAATCAAAACGGCCGAGGAAAATATTAAAAATACTTTGAAAAAGTTGAGATCCACTCTGAGTGGAATACCTAATTTGTATTCCAACTCCTACCGACCACGTGGAGCTCACAAACCTGCCACACAGTCCCTCCTACCAGCCATGATGCCTTTGTAAAGGTTAGTCAATTTACTGATAGTTTAAGTGCAATTTGTTCAATTCTTATGATAGGCACATAGAGCGCCTAGTTGGATAAGTGGAAATATTTGGGTGGGTGAGGTTAGGGGTTTACTCCCAAGTGACTTTTCCAACCATTTTGACATATAGCGGTGAAATTGGAAAAACTACCAACTTTGGAGGAAAAAATAGTAGAAAAACCTCCTCCAAACCCCTTAGTGAATAGTAAACATTGTAACTGCTCAAAAACTGGTAGATAATTGTAATCAAAAATAGTGAAATTTGGTTCTAAAACACTCACAAGATCCTAGATCTCATTCGCAGCATTCGGTATAAACAGTGCCTCTGGGAAGCACTTACAGGTAAAGCCACCGTGACTACTACTACACTTAACACCTAATATAGCTGCAACAACATCGTCTAGACATCAACTTTACACCATCTCTCTTGAGAGGTTTCCAAATGGTCTTAATGTTATTTTCAATCTGCAGTGCCATGGTAAAGGCATGCCTTAAATTGGTAGGGTTCTTGTCTCTTAGGTAATAGGCTGCCTTCTTATCAAATGCATCTACATATTTGATCAAGCATGACTAATCACATGGCCTCAAATTAACTGGCAGCCTCCTCAAAAAAAATTTAAACCTTGTGTTGAAGTCATGAACTGATTCATTGGGGTTCTTCTTGATATTTTAAAATTTAGACAAGAGAAATCTAGGATCAGTCTTGTCACCATATTACAATCTGAATGCATTCTACATTTCAGTCTATGAATCAATAGAATTATTTGGCAAGTCCTTGTACCAATCCCTAGCATCCTCCTCTAAAGTGTGGAAAAATAATTTAATGTACACATCCTTAAATCCAATTTCAAAATCCTCCATCATATTAATAAAGAGTTTCAAATGTTGATCACCTGTTATAGCATTATTCCCTTGGAAATTTGGCAATCTACTTCTAACATCCTGAGGCACAACATTAGGATAACCAACCATTCCCCTAAAATTTATTAGGCCAAAGGTATTGACCACAAATGGAGGCCTAGGTGGAGGTTGAGCCATGTTGTCTAGTGGAGGTGATCTTGGGGGTGACACAAGCTGATGAGGAGTGTGAGGTCTTTGGGGCTAAAGAATGTGGTTCACAAGATTGGTATTCTCTAGGTGTTTATTTTCTTGGAAAGTTTTATTAGAATTGAAACACACAGGTGCAGATTTAAGAAGGAACTCACCAGGTACAGTAGAAGGACCTTCACTAGTTGTAGTAAACAAGTTTATGAGAAGATTGCATGAATCAGAATCACTAGAAGAAGAGTGATAATCCTCTATTAAAGGTTGATCTCTCTCACCAATGGATATTCCTTTGCTTGATGTCTGACCTTCAACAACCTTCCAAACTTTTCTCTCCTCTAAAGTTGTCTTTCCCAATTCTTGAAATAAATTTCTACTTGGGTCCCTCCTGAAGAGAGATTTTCTTCCTTCCAAGTTTGTAGAGATTAGCAACACCAAAAAACAAATGAGAGAAAGCTAAGACATTGGTATTTATCAAGATCAAAACAACATGGAGTCACCACTAAGGACTTTCACCCTAGTTGTGTAAATGCACTAAAATACTCTGTCAAATACCCATCAGCACTGAAAATCTTGCCAAACTTTATAGATCAGACCTTCCTTTTCTTGAATCTATTAACCATAAATGCAAATGAAGTGCAACTACTACTAAAAACTGATAAAATTACAGACAGAGTTTGAAACCTTTGCATACACCTTACAAATTTGAGTATAGAATGATGCTTTAACAATATATTTATAGACATAACTTACAAGAGACATTACCAGGGTTTGATATGCATTCAAATATTTAAAATATGTATGAACATGGATCAGATTGAAATAAGAATGTCCCTAGAAATGGTTCCACTGGTGTTGACGGGCTCAAAATAATATGAACTGGAAGTAGATTAACAAATTAGTCTAGATATTGCATTCTTCATCCCCGGTAATGGCGCCACTGGTGTTAGTACCCAAATTTGTTCTCCTTTTCAGTCTGAGCAGCATCAAAGATATGGCATGAATATTGAAGATAGATGGATCATGGTGTGTGTCATTTTGTAGCTGGGGATATGATCTAACCGACACTCAGGTTTGTGGAGAGATGGATAGCACTCAAATAGGACTTGATCTTTTCCTAACTATTTTAGGTTGTGACTTTCAACCAAGGTAAGAGCACCTATTTTGTAAGCGTCAAATGGTGAAAGAGATGAAGATATCCCTCAATTTGTGCAAATAGTATGAAAAGGCCTTGGGAAAATATGATCAACACTCCAAATCTGACATTCACAAGTTGTCACTTCTAAATTGTGGAGATACTTTCAATGCAAGGCAAGGGTTACTGAAGATGTTTTGAAATCTTGGACTGTTCTGCATACTTTAGCAAATGGATTTTGTTCTTTTGTGGGTATATAGGTCAAAACAGGGGTAAAATAGGGTAGGATTAGTTTTTTGAATGATTTTTTGGGTGGGAGTTTAGATAATACAAACCAAGGTCCGCTAGACTCTTTGAGGATTTCAGCAAAATATGGAGAGACTTAACAGTAGAAAGTATCAAAATGGTTAATCATTCCTTCAACCAGGATATGTGCATCAAATGGAGGCCCAAATTTACACTTTTCTAGACAAAATTTGATCATCTATCACAAAATCTTGAGTTAGAATGAACCAATGAAGCATTTAGTAATCACTATTTAATCATGACCTAAGGTGCACCCAAAGGTTTACAAACAATCTCTGATGTCAAGGAAGGTAAAGTGATTTTAAATTTATTTATCTCTTTATCAGATGAAAGCTATTCTAAATTTGAGATTGCAAATACCACTAAAATATCACAAGAAAGGAGACCATGTATGATCAAGAGAGATTTTAAACACAAGACTGCAACAAGAA
Organism: Taxus chinensis; assembly: GCA_019776745.2. Taxonomy (NCBI): domain Eukaryota; kingdom Viridiplantae; phylum Streptophyta; class Pinopsida; order Cupressales; family Taxaceae; genus Taxus; species Taxus chinensis. The sequence continues at coordinate 131,186,405 of CM034148.1, forward strand.
ACAAGAAACACAAATTTGAAATGCATTCTGAAACATAAGTGTATGCAAATTTTGCCAAGAGACAACACAAAATAATCCAGAAATGATAAAATTTATCAGTAGGGGAATGTTTCAAGAACAATCTCAGAGCTTTTTGATGGCTTTACAACTAAAACCAACTCAACATGATACAAATCTGATGCAGAAAGGAATTAGGAATGGTTCTCAGGTGGTTTCTCAGAGAATGGGCTTCTTCCCAGATTTTCCAGTGAAATTTTTAGTTTTCCAAGCTTTTTTAAACTCTTCTAACCCTTTGTATGAAAAATTCATGCAATATATAGCTTTCAATCTCCTTCGAGCCTTCTTTCCCAAGAAAAGAATATGCCAAAGGATCAAATTTGTTACAAAAATTTCTCGTGATTTACAGACATGGACGTTTAACAGAACACATCCAAAAAATTTGCCAATTGTCTCAAAAAGAGATGAATCATTAAAAAATTTGCATCATTATCCATTGTGGAGGCACATTTTTCATCTTCAAAGCATGCATACCCCGTTCCTTTCATTATTTCATCCTTATCCCTCCAAAAATTGACTCTGCAACTTCTAGATTTGATATTTTACATTTTTAGACTGGCTAGGGTAAAATTTCACTTCAAAAACATCTTTGATCTTCAAATTGATCCTCAAAACTGATTGCATTGGTCCTTATAGGCACAAACGACACGAATTTGTCAAAAAATTGGTGAAAATTGATGCAAAAATCGCATCTCCAAGCTTCCTGGAGCTCAAATGGCGGCCAAACTGAAAAATGCATAGTTACCGTTGATCTTCCTTTATCCTTTAATCTGAGCCCTCCACGTGTCACAATGTGATTGGAAATGGGATTTGGATCACCTTTTGACATTTTAACACTTTTGGAGAAAAGTAAAAATTTGACATTTTTCTCCACCCCTCCGCCCTTTGAAAATGAGCTTGACACGTGTCCCAATGTGGGTCCCAACGGAATCGCGGCTCAATTCTACACATTTCCACCTTTTTGGAAAAAGGAAATTTTTCCAAATTATCCCCATGGACCCACATCTCTAATTCTATCCCTGACACATGGCGCAATATGATTGGATACGGAATCGCGGCTCAATTTTAGAAATTTTGCTTCTTTTTGGAAAAAGGAAAATTTTCCTTTTTCCTCCGTAGCTCCGCCCTCCCGCAAGACACGTGTCCACATATGATTGGCTGAGGGGAAGAAATTCTCATTTCATATTTTAATCATATTCTACAAAGGAAAATTTTTAACATTTCCTCTACCATCCCGCACCTTTGCCATTGACTCCTCAGATGAATCTTGACTTTTTACCTTTGGGCTCACGGGTCCATTCAACGATTTTACCCTTTTGATAACTAGAGGCTAAAAATACAACTTTCCTTCAAAGGCCCACCTCCCTTCATTATGCTCTGATGCTGGCACGTGTCTTCATCCCATTGGGTTCAAGTTTGTGGTTGAATTTTATACTTTAACTCTTTTTCATCAAATGCTGAAAAGTATCAAACTCCTCTGCCTTTCCATCTCCCCGCCTACCATGTATCCTCCACTAATTAGATGCGGGCCTTATGGTATTTTCTTCATTTCCACACTTTTTCTAAAGTGCCCCAAGGCACAAAATGACCCACTTGTCTACCTTCACTCTGCCTACGACACGTGTACCTCCTCTGGGGCCTGCAGAGCTGCAGGGGAAACTTGCACTTTTTTCCAAAAACACAAAAATGTTAAGTTTTTAGAAATGACCCTCTGATCCTTGTCCAATTAGAACAAGCCATGTTTTCAATGAATGCTGAAGAAAAAATTGACAGGAAAATGATGCCCGTCTGACCATCAAAACACAGAAAATGCCAAGGATGCCCTAGAATTTGATTTTTTCACTAAGGACGACAAATTTCTTGAAATTGAACCAACTGAAACATGTTTTTAAAGAATTTTTTATCATGGAATTGGATTTTCAATGGCATACAAGTGCAAATCGATCAATTTTAAACTTCCATGATTGGGTAAAAAGGAAAAATGACAAAGCCCGCATATTTTGGAAAAATTAGGGCACAAAACAGGGCACACATGCAAATTTCTTTCAAATTGGGGCAAAACAACAAGTTTGTGAGCATTTCGAAGCATCCAAGAAAGAGGGGAAAAGTTGTAGACCACCAATTTGAGAGAAAAACTTTTCAATGCACGTAGAATGAAGGAAAAATTTAGGGCAAAATGGTGTAAGCTCAAAAATGGCACCAACAACGTGTATATAGAAAGGTTTGGTATATCAGACTGACAGTATATAGATTGGGAGACTGTATACTTAGAGTGATAAGAGCCTTACCCTTTATCAGTTGATTCTATAAAATAGGCACCAACACCCCCAAGTTCTTTCTTCCAGATTCACAACTACTAAGAGGAAATAACCATGTAGAATGGAAGAAAAAAATCAAGACATAGCTTGAGTTTGAAGAGATTTGGACTATTATGAATGGTACTCTAACTAGATCAACAACTGATACAACACAAAAGCGATAGTTTGATAGATCGGATTAGAAGGAAAAGGTAATCAACTTGTTTGGAGTGTTCGATGATGTGCAACCCCACATTTGAGATGCCAAAACAGCCAAAGAAGCATGGGATAAGTTGAGCATGGTATACAAGGCCAAAAATAAGAATGTCATTCTGAATTTGCAGAGTCAGTTACACACTCTGAAGTTTAAGTAAAATCAAAAAATCGAAGATTTCTTGACAAGAGTTAAAGAGTTGATGGCTTCACTTCCATCCCTGGGAAAAGCGGTCACTGATGAAGCTCTCCTTCTCATAGTTCTGAGAGCCCTCCCTTCTTCATACCGCATTTTTGTGACAACACTAAAATTTTCATATATGACATTTAGTTTCGACAAGTTAGTGAACCTACTGCAACAAGAGGAAGCTATGTACAATAAAGATGATCAAGAGGAGTAGGCACTTTCTTCTCATCAAAAATGGAAAGGAAAATGAAAACCTAATTCATATCAAAAGTCCCAATATCAGATTCAACATCAGCAAGGGGAGAAACAACAAAATAAGAAATGTCCTATCTGTAAAATAGGACATGAGTTGAAAGATTGTTTGTATAATACATACAAGAAAGGTTCATCAAGTAATTTTGGACCTCAACACCAATAATCTCACAAGGGACAAGAAAACCATGTCATCAAGGTAATATTGTTGAGCAAGAAGAACATTCAGATACTGAAGACTACTTGTATACTTCTCAGTCAAGTGAAACCTCCACATCATCTAGTGGTGTCTGGTATGTTTATTCGGGATCCACTTGACACATGAATGGCCACAGAGACTAGTTTACTTCTATGAGGGACACGCCTTTGAAAAACCATGTTTCATTAGGTGATGATTCTTCATACACAGTTGAGGGGATTAGGAAAATTTCTCTACCCCTTGGTTCACGTAACTGTAGATTATCATATGTACTATATGTTCCTAGGTCAACTAAAAAAAATTTATTAATTAGTCAACTCCTAAATCACAACTTGAAAATTGACTTTAATAGTCATTCTGACAAGAAAACATGTTTAATTCAAGATAAATCATGAGGCTCGAAAATAGTTGCAAAAGCCTCTAATGTGGGACATATGTTCCAGCTTGATTTTTTCCACATAAATGATCAGGCACTTATGGCTAATAACTCTACCTCTACATAGTTGTCACGTCAGAGACTTGGTCATATTAGTTTTAAGTATCTCGAGACACTACACCAACATAATATGGAAAAAGGATTACCATCTCTCCAAAAGGATACAAACAAGTGTCCTCACTACCTAGCAGGAAAACAACACAGAGCTTCATTGTAGATTATTACTTTTTGATCTCATGGTAAGCTTGATCTAGTTCATACTAATATTTGTGGTTTGATGCAACTGAGTCATTCTATATTTCATTACTTCATGATTTGTGTTGATGATAATTTGATAAAAATGTGGATTTTTTGTCTTTACAAGAAAAGTTAAGCTTTTGAAAACTTCAAGAAGTTCAAAGTGGATGTTGAGAACGAAATGGGTCATCACATCAAAACTCTCCACTTAGATTGAGGGGGGTAATTCACCAGTGATGAGTTCAAATACTTCCTACAAGATCACGAGATACGTCGACAAATGCCTCCTTCACACACACCCCAATAGAATGGTGTTGTTCAGACAATAAATCGTACTATCATTTAAATGGTGTGATGTATGATCAATGATTCTTGACTAGCAAAGACATTCTAGGAAGAAGCAGCAAAGACAACAGTGTATTTTTTGAATAGATTGCCCTCATTTTCTCTTGACGAAGTAATGCCAGAAGAAACATGATCAAAGCAAAAACCATCTATTACACACCTCAGATTATTTGGGTGCAAAGCAAGTATGCACATACCCAAGCATAATAGAAAGAAATTAGATATGAAATCACAAAAATGCATCTTCATTGGCTAGAATGAATAGACTATTGGGTACAAATTGATGGATCCTAAAACCAGGAAATTTTACACCAGTAGATATGTCGAGTTTTTTTAGAAGAAGGAAGAAGATTCTCCTCCTCCAAACTCACCTAATGTATATTTTTCAACAATTGTAAAAATAGAAGTTAATGTTCCCACACATGATGAAAGTGATAATGGGGATGATGGTGATGATCAAATAGAACCATGACCCATGGGAGAAGTTCAGCGTATGCCCAAGACGTATACTAGTATGCTATGAGATGCAAGAATGGATGCTCCACTAGATACATCCACCACTAGACCATGGACTCGCAGTAAAGCAAGAGAAGAAGTAAACTTTTCTTTGATGAGTAGAGTTATTGAATCTTATAAGCCCTCTACAATATAGGAATCCCTACAGTCAAAAGCTTAAAAAGATGCCATGGATGCTGAGTATAACTCAGTGATGAAAAAAAATACTTGGCAGCTTGTCGATCTTCCACCAGGGAAGAAACCCATTGGATGCAGATGGATATCCAAAACAAAGTACAAAGTAGATGGGACCATAGACAAGTACAAAGTGAGATTAGTAGAAAAGGGGTATGCACAAAAATAAGGCATTGACTACGAGGAGACATTTTCTCCCACAATTAAGATCAAAATGATCAGGATGATCTTTGCTCTAGCTGCACATTTTGGTTGGAAAATCCATCAGATAGATATAAAAAGTGTCTTTCTCAATGGATATTTACAAGAAAACTTCTACATGACTCAACCTGAGTGATATGTTGTACCTGGTCAAGAGGAAAAGCTATGCAGACTTAGGAGATCTCTGTATGGCCTCAAACAGGCACTCCAGGCATGACACATCAAAATTGATGAGCATCTCGTACAACATGGATTTGTTAGAAATCCATACGATCCTAATATCTACCTAAAAACCAAGGGGGTATATTGTGATTTTTGTTGACTATATCGATGATCTATTCATCACTGGTAGTTTAGTGAGGATGATCAATACAACGAAGAAATATCTTAACCGATCATTCGACATGACTGATCTTGGGTTGATGCACTATTATCTTGGATTGGAAGTATGGTAGAAAGAGAATCACATATTTGTTTCTCAGATGAAATATACCAAGACAACGCTCGAGAAATTCAGGATGATGAATTTCACACTTATTACTACACCTATGGAGAACAGATTGTAGTTTTCTTATTCAGATCCATCTCCTGCGGTAAATGCCACTCTCTATCGGTAGTTGATTAGAAGTCTCATTTACCTTACCTAAACTAGACCAGATATCATCTTTGTAGTGAGCTATCTATCTAGGTTCATGCAGGAACCCAAAGTTTTTCATTGGAAGGCAGCAAGGCGAATCTTGAGATATCTCAAGGGATCAATGGATCTTGGTCTAGAATACAAGAAGAACGAAAATTTCTTCTTGTTTGTATATTCGGATTTAGATCATGCAGGAAACATTAATGACAAAAAATCCACTTTAGGGTTTGTGTTCTTTATGGGATTTGGACCAATATCATGGGGAAGCAAGAAACAACACTTTGTTTCTCATTCTTCCATAGAATTCAAGCATCATTCAGCAAGTGAAGTTATTTGTAAAGTGATATGGCTACGTCGCATACTGCAAGGACTTGGAATACCATAGGACAAACTGACCACCATGTATGTAGAAAATGAAGGTGTTCTCAAACTTGTTCGCAATCTATTTTTTCATGAAAGAACAAAACACATTGAGGTACATGTACATTTCATACGCGAGCATGTCTTGAAGCACAATACACAACTTCATTTTTGTCCAATAGCTGAACAATGATCAGATATCTTCACAAAGTCACTTACACGTGACAAGTTTGAGTTGTTCAGAGAGTTCCTCTCCTCATCCCTTGAGGCAATGAAAAATTAAGGGGGGAATGTTAGGTCAAATATATTTTATTATAGTTAATTTTTCATTTACTATAATAATTGGGTAATTAATTATAATTGTAATATGTTTTTGTTTATATAACCATATAATTGTTTTTATTCACCGTACATAGGATAGTTTTTTGTATATTTGCAACATATTATTTGGTTGTTATAATTGCTTCCCATGTATACTTTTGGAATCTTGTGGAAATTAGTTTATTGTTGCACATGTACAACATCTTTACATGTATGTATTCATCTGTACAATTCCTATAAGAATTGCAGCACTCCATTGTAAGATTGATTTGATTGAACATCAATAAATTAACCAAGCTTCCATCCCTGTTTGTAATTTAACCAGGCATATGAATTTATTTCACAAGTACAGATAAGGGTGCATGATGGAGAACCAGAAACTGAATAACAAAGAGTAGATTATCATCATTCAAAGGCATATCAGCAAAATGAAATCAATAAGAATGAAGAGAAAAGAGAGGCTTAAAGCCTCCATCATGTTTTCAAGCTATTTTCTGAAAGTACATGTACAAATAGTGAAAAGAAAATATCATTCATGAATTAATTATGTTTGATTAGCAAAGGGAAATTTTTTCCAAACAGCTATGCAGGAAGGAAAACTTCATCAATTATATAAGGATCGAAGGATGAATTAGTTTCCAAGAACAATAAAATATAGTTAAACTAAGGTGCGGTGATCAACTCAAGGGAAAATAAATGATACAGTTCCATCAACATACAAGTACAAGATATTTTGCATTCAAGATCAACTGAAACATCAGACTCGGGAATTACAACAAGGATAAGGTCAATTTTCATATCTGATAAAGAAGCCCACAAGTCATTTTTCTTTTCAAGTATCAACAAATGCAAGTGATTTTTGTTTGCAGAAATTAAAGGGATAGTTTCAGGATAAAATATAAATGTTTATCATGATTTCAAGCGCATAATCATAGATTCATCAAGTGAAAGAAAAAGTGTGAAATCATCTCTATGAAATGATAAAAAGGTACAGAGTTTCTATATTTAAGAAGGCAACAGATCATATGCCTAAATATCCCACCTTGCAAGTGAAAGTAAAAGGATGTGGTATAGCCACAAAAAAACTTCATTTTCAGTTTCCAAGGATCCCCAAGCTTTCAGAGTTTCATCAAAATAAGGCTTCCCAAAATGTGGAAAATATATTACCTCTTGTAAGATTACTATTAACTACAATATGCTCAAAGAAGTCTTCTTTCATACATTTGACCAAGAAACAGAATGAGAAAACAAGCAAAATTGCAGCAATTTTTTATGAGAAAATGAAATCATCATTTGAGATTGAAGAGAAACAGTTTTCCGAGAATGATTATCAAGCAATTCATGAATTGATCATACCTGTAAACAATATCCAGCAGACAAGAGGTTGTCAATAATCAAGTTTTGTTCTAACTATGCATGTCGGAATGTATTAACAATGACAGTTACAGCTATCTTCTAAATTTGCGTGTATTCTTCCAAGGAAAGAAAAGACAAAACCATAAGGAATAGGTTACAAATTTGCATCATAATAACTTATCATTAAGGAAATTGCAGCTTTTAAAAAAGTCAATCAAGTTCTTATTTTGGTGCATCAAACACGGTTGGAATCATCATTGATAGGTACACAACGCAGGGAAGGGTCACATATATACTTGTAATATCATCTTTTGAACTGCTATACAATTATCTTATATAAACAACAACATGTTTTGCAGAAAAAAATAAACACACATAACGTGGAATAACATAGTTTTCATTTCAAAGATCTTTTAAATGATTATGTGAAATCATGCCTTTTCAAAGAGAGATGCAAACCAGAAACTGAAAAGAAGGGATAACCAGATAGTGGAAATAACGACTAGTACAAAACCCACTATGCATATGCCTTCAGGTACTTTTGTATACAATATTTAAACAGGATTCAAAGTTCATTGACACACTTGCTCATATCTTGGACTGCACTCAAAAGAAAGCAATCCATTCATTTTATTAAAGAACAATTCAAGGTGCACAAATTTCACTTTTCAGATCTAGGTATATCCATTTCTGGGTTACGTGACGTCACAAGGCATACAATACCAAGAAATATGAATTAGGAAAAGGCTCCAAGCACATAGCTAATGAGAAAAGGGAATGCATAACTCAAATACAGGGCTGAGAAAATATAGAGCTCAAAAAATTATTTTCTAAGCCCAAGCAAAAGATAGAGGATAAGTTGCACAAGAAATATGTCGACCCAGATCTGATTTCCAAAACAGAGATAAAAAATTAGAACTCAAGCCTTGAATCATATACAACAACAGTAGAGTTAGACATAAAATATGAAGCAAAGTTCGAGTTTCATTAAACAGTAGTTGGAAATGAAAAAGGAAGCCACAAGCTGTCAATAAATTCTCAAGTAAAGGGAAAACCCACAATAGCAGAGGAAACGAACCATAAATACAGGAAAATGAAGTAACTCGTCAGGCTCGTTACAAGAAACAACCCATCTTGCATTCTCCATCAAAGGATCCCAATACAAATATTAAATCACTGAACAAATGTGAAATCAAACACAAATCTGGGTGAAAAACAAAATAAATGGCGTCCAGGGTTATGATGAGCCCAAATTTACGAATGCCCAGATCATGAAAGGTGAGCAGCAAGCAGATGGGGGTTTTTGTGAACACGACAAAAGCAGAGGTCTAAATCCCAAATCTGTTCACAAGTTCCCAGAGCACAAAATACCTCCCAGGATGTAGACCCAGAGCAAAAAATACTGAGCCCCAAGAAGCTAATATGAAGCCCAGGAAAATTACGGCTTAGCTCTAGCTTGAATCAGAATAAAACTTGCAAAATAGAGAATTTTCAGAAGAATAAATGCAAACACAGAAAAGTAAACCGAGCCAAATCAAGCTGAGCAGATTTAATACAAATACAGATTTTTTTGGTAGAGTTCACATTCAAAACACAAAGCATGTAACAAACTCAGAATCACAAAATAAATGAATTATATCAAAGTTTCGACAGTCCTTCAATGGTGACTCAGAATAAGGAGAGTACAGAGATAGTCCAATTCAATGGTGACATCACAATATAGGAGAGTACACTAGCTTTGCATGGTCGAGAATCAAACCAAATCACCCAAAGCCCAAACTCAACACAGATATCTATGGCAGTTATTCACGTTTGAGTAAAAAAGTAAAAGCAACCACAGTCACAGAGCTCAAGGGTCTCATTCATCGCGACCACTAAATATTTTTTCCAGTGTTTCCTTCCTAGAAGCTTCCACCGCCAAATGAATAGAGGTCTTATGGTTTTCACCCTAACCACACGGCTTCCCAGGTTGTTTTAAATGTGGTTAACTTTAACTGGGGTTAAATCCATCATTCTCTATGCCCACATCCACGTGGAAAGGGGACTTTAGGTCTAATATTATCATTTTGCATGATTAAGGGGGGGAACATAATTATTGATTAATTTGAAGGAACGGGGTCCAAATTTATTATAATCATAGCCTTGTATGATTTGATTTTAATCATGACCATAGAAAAATATGCACATGGTTCCAAAAATCAACTTCACTAGAGGCCAAAATATTGCATTTACATAAAAGAAAAAAAGGCCATCTCTACCTTGCATGTGTTAGGAAGGTAGATTTTTTCACATGAGACAAAAATAGCTTTGCATGAATGACCAGCTTTAGCTATGAATATTAAACAAGTGCTTTTCCTTGTTTTTATCAAAGTTACTGTAACTTCAGGAAAGCATCCATACACTTGCCAAAGAAAGCAATTTGAACTAGTCAACTCCAGTTTGATTGAGGGGGAAGGAGAGCTGGAAGGATATTATTAGCCTTTTTTCTTATTTTAAAATTTGTATTTTTGTGAACAACTTAACACGCATGATGAGGAATTATTGAGGATGCATTTTCTATTTTTGGCATCTTGGGGAACTGGTTTTTTTTGTATTTATACCTTACTGGTGCGAGTGTATTAGGGGGCTTAATTTTTCTTGCAGACTTATGCTATAGAATTTTTGTATCTATGCACCTTATGAATGAATAAAAGACTGTTTCCTCCAATTGCAAGCTTATTGATAGTTGTGTTACAACAGATTAAAAGCATGTTTCAGTGAATTACATTATTCATTTGCATGCTAATTATTTTATAGCACCTTCATTAAACAGTTATGAATGTTTTGCAAGTCATGTAAGTCCATATTAATGCCTTTGTGAGTGCAAATCAGTCATACCAACAATTGCAGTGATATTCAGCAATCTTTTTACCAATCAATAAGTGTGTTTCAGTATGAGTTTAAGTCCCACAAAGAATTTGGTGCATCACCTTCTTTCAAGCTTTCTATTTTTACAGTTTTCTGAACCCTCAACCCAGTCAGACTTAGCAATTTTAGGTGATCCATCAAGGGAACCAACCCTCTCTGGACGTTCTCCTTAGTCTGAGGCACCAAAAACTCGGAGGAGATCCCATTGTACCGGCAGAAGTCAGATTCAAATAGCCCATCTAGCACAGAGGTGTACTTCAGACCGATAACATTTTTTGGCAAACCCAGTGGGATGATGAACGATATTTTGGAGTTATTTACATCATGCAGTCAAAGATGTTCTCACATAGCTGTTCCTAAAGATTTAATTGATCAATATCACCAAGTAGTTATTTTAGCAATTATCAACACTCAACACAATATAAACGAATACTTATGAGTTTCAATTAGCCGAGAGTCACTCATCCAATATCAGTTGCTTGCTGCCATCACCATTTTGACGAGGATTATGATAGATCTGCACTTTTATAGAGAAGATTAGCTACAGCCAGAAGGGTCTAATCACACATTTTGCTATGTTTCATGCCTAAGTTCAGATCCAGATCAGCAACAAGAGGTATTCCCCCTGAATTTATTCAACTACCTCAAAATTCAGCTAGGAGAAGAAGAGTTGGAAATACTACACCTTATAACAGGCCCAATATTGCCAATCCTCCATGCTCAAATCCAAATTTTGTCATTCAGATCCCTATCTTTCTAATGGCTGCCCTAGCTAGAATTGAACCTTTTGTGTCCTTTAATAATGGCAGTCCCTTTACAAATTACTGTCTATCATGACTTACCTGTTTCCGCCTTAGAGAGGCCTTCCATATTTCACAGGTGAAACCCAAGTTACCACTACCAAACATACCATTAGATGTTGCAGCCCTCTGTTCTGTGCGCAATATAACTCATGAAGATGTTTTTTTAAGGCTATTAGTTACTTATTTTAAATTCCAAGCCCATTCAATGGTATAGGATCCTAACCCTAGGATCAATCACTACTTGGGATGTGTTGGGTGAAGCCTTGTGCAAACAATTTGAAGATAAATCTGATCATTTATCCCTTATTGAGCAGCTTACTACCATTCAATGTGCACCCCAAGAGTTCATGACCAATTGTAATTTGAGATTCACTAGGACTTGGGATAAGATTCCACTAGTAATTAAGCCTACACCTGAGCATGCTTTTTTTGTATTATTTACGTGCACTTAAATAGTGATATTGCTGTCATGATTCAATCCATGGGCGGAGTACTACTCTTCTCGCATCCTTTGCCATTGCAATAAGAAGCTGAAAACAACTTTATACAAGCTTGAAAATTGGCACCTAGACCCTCTATGCCCATTTATGCTGAGCTAGCTCCCATTCCACCAGTTGAAAAACCACCATTAACTCCTACAGTTCATCCTAGTGAGATAGATGACTTGAGGGGAGTTGTTAAAACCATGATCAAACAAAATTGTGCAGTTGGAAAGAAATCAAGCTCAAGCAAGCAGGCCATATCAACCACCTTTTCTGAATTTTAACAATTATAGGCCTCTTGCTGTAAGGTTATAACCACCATACCAAGCACAACCAACCATTACAACAGCTAAACCGCTTGCAACAGTTGATCTTAATGCCCCTACAACTTCAAGAGCCTTGGTTCCTATGCAAAAAAACATGGTTCAAGATCCTAACATGTCATCCTAGTGAGTCTAACTGCAAGCCTTATTTTGGTACCACAAGGGTTTTCTATGCCACAGATGACTCAAGAGGAGGCACTCCATTATTTCCAGCAAAGTGTATTTCTTGCAGCACAAGGAGACCCAAATTTTGCACAAAAATAACATGGGCAGCTTGATGTAACAATGGTTAACTTTGAAATAGCTGATCAGGTGGCTATAAATCATGAAATCGGAGTGAGTGATAGGGATGAATTTGTTGCAGATGTTACAAGGTCAAGAAAGAGGGCCATGGAAGTAAATTTAGGTGAGCAAACTACTGTACCAGCTCGTGAAAATCAAAATATTGGTGCTGGTAAGAGTTCTTTTTCACCTCAATACTCAAGAACAAGTTGTTGTTTTGAAAAATCGGATTAAGATAGGTGTTGTTCCATTCAACATAGTTGATCATATGAAGAAATCTAATCACTATGAGTATGTGGGATACATTATCTATTCCAGGACAAAAGGACTTGCTGGTCCAAGAGCTTGCAGGTCTAAAATTAACATCAAAACAAGTTGATCGTGTTGAAAACACAACCAACATGGATGATGGAAATTGCAGATCAACAAACTAAAGGTGCAAAACAACAAGCACGTAAAGAGGTAAAGGTAGTAGTTAAAGAGGTAAAAGTGGTTAAGCCACCTCCTTTCCATCTTTCTCTGATTATTGGAGATTCGTTAGTTCATAATTACATGGTTGATAGTGGAGCTAACAACATTGTTATGCCCAAGTTAGTTGCCAAAAAGTTAGGTCTTAAGTATGAGCTAAGCACTCAAAAAAGTATTACAACTTGTTGGTTCATCAACTAAGACCATTGGAATAATCAAAGGCTTGAAACTAACTTTGCATTCTTATCCAAGTGTTACAATTTCACAGAATGTGATGGTGGTGGATCTACCATCATACTTTGCTATGTGTTTATCTATAGACTTCACATCCAAGATTGGTGGCTATCTTTCAGCCGATTGGACATATCTTGTCTTTAGAACGAGGTATGTGGCCACAATTGACTATTAATTCAGAGCCTTTGTCAAATTTTTACATTGAGCCTTTCACACCTAGTGCTATAAATGCAAATTATAATGTAAGTGAGGATCAGCTAAGTGATTCAGAGGTTGAAACCGGGTATGAATTAGAAGGTGTTCCATATTTATTCAAGGTTCAAATAACTGATGAACATCATGAATATGATCCATGGAAAATTTTTGAGGAACAAGGTGTGGAATTTATTACATTCATGAGGACAACTCTCAAATACCATCTATGGAGAAAATAAATCAACAAGATCATGGTTTATGGAAACTTTATTTTGATGGCTCCAAAAACCAACATGGTTTAGGAGCTGGTTTGATGCTGATTTCACCTTCAAAACAACATTTTCACCTCTATTTTTAGTTTGCTTGCTCTAACAATGTTACGAAGTATAAATCACTTATTCATGGTTTGGAATGGTAAGAAAGAAGGGAATCAAGGATTTTCAGGTCTTTGGGGGCAACGAGCTTGTTATTCATCAAGGGAGAGATTCTAGTACTTGCAAGAACCCATTAATGAGAACTTATAGACATAGAGTTTGGGATATGCTTGATGATTTTCTTGCTGTTAATAGTCAAGTTATTCCTAGAGACATAAATAAACATGCTGACATACTTGCAACCATCGGTTCTCATTTGATATACCTGCTGATATCAGAAATGGTAAATTACAGCCTCATATAAAGGTTCTGGTAAGACCATATGTTCCAGATAATAACATGCATTGGCATTTTTTGATAATGATGCACACTATAATCAAATTTCTATAGGAAGAGGCAGAATTTTCTGCTCAAAATCCAAGGAAAACTTGAACAGGATATAGATCATAATTATCAGCTCAAAACAAACAAAATTTTGAAAGCCCTTGTTACTTTAGAATCCATTTTTGGATCAAATGATGAAATGAAGCATGAGAGAGATATCCTTGCTACATGAATAGATCAGCATGAAAAATTCACCATTTTTTATGGTAAGAGTCTCAATCTTGGTAAAATTTGTTCACAAGCTGAAAAAGATGCATTTATTGAGCTTTGTAGAGAGTATGCAGATGTTTTTGCTTGACAATACAATGTTTTAAGAGGCTTTGATCCCTCTTTAGCTCAACATACTATTGAATTAGAGGATGATTCACCAGTTAGAAAAAAACAAAGGCCAATCAATCCCAAGTTGGATGCCCTTGATGCGGATAGAGCTTGAAAAACTCATTGAGTCTTCCATTATCTTCCCCATTAAGCACAAGTGAACCTAGGGCAGTGAACCTGTGCACACGGTACCAGAAACAAAATCCAGGTCTAAAATGTAATGTTATGTGCTTAGATTAGTAAGCCCATTGATTGTGGAAGCTGAGCTTCATCTTAAGGACCTATTTGTTGGGGTTAGATCTCCCACTAGGTTGTACGGATCTATAATCAGAATTAATCATACAAACAATAAATACACAGAAATGATACGAGAAGATAAATACACAAGATATAACGTGGTTCACCCAGTGTGGGCTACATCCGCCAAGAAGCAACCAATCTATTAATATTTACTTTATAGAGGATGTACAATTGAAGATATACAATCTTCCACACCTCACAAATGGATGTACAATACTTTTCCTTTCACAAACTTCTATCTTTCTCTCTCCACGAATTCCTTCTTACAATTCTCACAATTCTTATGTTCTAACCCTAACTTTGTAGCTTATATGAGCATATACAAACATAGGAAAATTTAGCAATACATTTACGCACCCTTAGATCTACCTTTTAATCAAAGATTGGATATATATCCCGCGTCTATAATATAAAATCATTTCATGCATAGGTAGACCGATGCCGAGTTGGTCTATTAGTTGACCGACGTCAGTCAGCTAACCAATGTCAGTTACTGTGTAAACCTGCAAGTTGTAAAACATGTTATTTGTGAAGTAATTAATCTCCAAAACTTCAACAATCTCCCACTTGGAGATAAATTGTTGCACTATATCATATGGCTACATCCTTGGATCCTTTCCTTGGAGTATTTATTCCTCTTCAAGTCTCAAACTTGAATACCAACATAAGTGGAGTGAAGCTCCAAATTCTATTTTACTAATGACTTTTTTAACATATCCGTAGGGTTCTTATTTGTATTGAATTTTCTCCAGTTTCAGCTACCCATCCTCCAACACCTTCCTTATAAAGTTATATCTCAACTGAATGTGTTTCATTCTTGAATGAAACATGCTGAGTTCTTTGTCTAGATGAATCACGCTTTAAATATCATTGTATAACATATCCAATCCTCTTTCTCCTTTCCCAAATCTTCCATGAACCTGCTCATCCATGTCATCTCTTTACTATCCTCTGTAGTTGTAACATATTTTTCCTCTATAGTAGACAAGGCCACAACCTTCTGCAATCTCCAAATCTAGCTAGCTTGTCATCCCACCTACTATGTGAATACATATCTAGTGGTGTTTCTCCTACCATCCAAATCTCCAGCCATATCTAAATAAACATAGCCACATAAAGAATTATTTGAGCCTCCATATCATAATTGCATATTGGATGTCCCTCTCAAATACCTGAGATATCGATTGGACTACTTTCCAATGCTCTTTACTTGGATTGGCCATAAATTTGCTCATAACTCCCACTACCTGTGCAATGTCTAATTCTGGTATAAACCATTGCATACATAAGACTTCCAGCTGTTGAAGCATATGGAACTCATGTTGCCATGTACTCGACCTCCTCATGTGATAAAATACATTGATATTTTCTCAGATTTAAAGTTTCCAACCATATGATGTACTTACAGGTTTTGACATCCTAGCATATTGAACCCTTCCAACACCTTATTGATATAATGTTCTTGAGACAAATAAAACTTTATGTTCTTCCTATCTCTGTGAGTTCACATGCGAAGGATTTTCTTTGCAGCTCTAAAATTCTTCATTGTAAATGTATGAGATAACTTTTATTTAATCTCAACAATGTCTTGCAAACTAGATCCCATGCAATAAACATATCATCCACAAATAGAGTAACAAAATAATATAGATTTTATTTTCAAGCTTCTTGAAATAAACACAATGGTCAGATTCACATCTCATATAACCATGCTCATGCATAAAAACTTATCAAACCTCATATACCATTTCCTTGGGGCTTGTTTAAACACATACAAGCTTCTTTTTCAACTATACACACAAGTTTCTCCTTACCCTTGACTTCATAACTAAGCAACTGCTGCATATATATCTCTTCCTCCAAATCACTGTGAATGAAATTAGTCTTAACATCAAGTTGTTCTAAGTGAAAATATTCTATTATAACTAAACTTAAAACAGTACATATGGAAGTCATTTTTACTACATGAGAAAATATCACACGAAAATGAATACATGCTTTCTGTATACAAATTACCTTTTACCATAAGCCTTGCCTTGTATATTTTATTTCCACCCTCTTCTTCCTTGATCTTGTAAACCCATTTAGTTCTACAATGTTCTTTTACCAGCTTTCCAACATAACCAAATCCCATATCTGATTTTGTTCCAAGGAGTCCATCTCATCATCTATGTCATGCTCCCACTTCTTGTGGGTTTCATCCTACACTGATTCTTCAAAACTCTCAAGTTCACCACTATCAGTCAATAATAAATAAGATAAGGAAGGTGTAAATATTTCTTGAGGTTTACTTACTTGTAATGACCTTCTTACTGAAATCTGAGGTGTCAGAGGCTCATTTTGTACACCCTGTACATTCGTATCAATTTTTGATAGTGACTAACACTAGTCACCTATAGCTGAAGTCAGTTCACCCAACTGATGTTGGTCCTGCTCTTCTATAGCCCATGTCAGTTCTAGCTGGCGACTTCAGTCTTGTGTGTGCCAATACTTGTCTCTCTAACCAATGTCGGTACTTGTAGGTGTTAATTTTAAATTTAATAACGCACTTTCTTCACAAAAATCTTCCACCGATTCATCCTTGGGTATCAAAATATGATCCCTATACATTCTCTTTTCATTCCAATTAATGTCACAATTCTTAACAATATTAGAATCTTCTAAATCCCAAAAATGGAATCTGAAATCACCAGAACCATAACCAATGAAATTACATCTCTTATATTTATCATCCAACTTCTTCTTCTTTTTCTCAACATGCACAAAAGCTTCTAAACCAAATATTCTAAGAAAAGAAAGATCTACCTCTTTTCAGGTCCAATATTCTTCTAGTATTCCACCATTCAGTGCACTTTAAGGGCCACGATTGATTAAATATATTGTCGTGTCTACTACTTCTTCCCAAAAATGTAAGGGCAATCTAGCATGTATCCTCATGCTTCTTGCATGCTTCATGATAGTTTTATTCATTCTTTCAACACCATTCTCTTTTTGTGTTCTAGGAATCATTCTTTCTCTATGTATTCCATTCATTGAACAGTAATCATTGAAATCCTTGTTGCAGTACTCACCACCATTATCAAATTTAAGGCACTTTAACTGTAAATTAGTTTCATTTTCCACAAGGTATTTCCATCTTTTCAAAGTCTCAAAAATATCATATTTAAGCTTTATACAATAAACCCATACCTTTCTTGTGGCATCATCAATGAAATTCACATAATACTAGGATCCTCCATGAGAAGCTACTTGGGCCGGTCCCCACACATCTAAGTGCACAAGCTCTAATTTTTGCTCCTTTATTGCCCTAACTTAAGAAACCTCATTTTATTTTTATTTCCAAATATGCAATGCTCACAAAAATCAAGATCTACATCTTTCAAATCTGATAACTTACCCTTTGCCTTTAAGATCTACATTCCCTTTTTACTCGTATGGCCTATCCAATTATGCCACATGCTTGCCTCTGAATTTGAAGTAGATAGAATAGAAAAGGAATCATTAATACAGGTAGACAAATAAAATGTTCCTAACTTCTTGCCTCTTGCCACAACAAGATCTCCCTTGGTAGCTTTCCAAGAATTGGCTGTTAATGTAACCATGCAACCAGATTCACCTAGTTGTCCTCCAAAAATTATATTTCTCCCGAGGCTTGGCACATATCTCACATATTTCAATATCCATGTATTTCCATTATGAAATTTTATATGAAGTTCCCCTTTACCAGTAATATTGCATGGTTCATCATCTCCTAAATAAACATGACCAAAATTACCCTGGACATAATTTCTGAAATAACCCTTTTTAGGGGTAGCATGGAAAGAAACTCCTTAATATAAAACCCATGATTCTATTTTATTATCCAATGAGAGAATAAGGGCATCTTGCATTACCTCAGCTGCAACATTTTCCTCTTTACCTTTGTCTATTGTATTCTCTTTGTTTTCCTTGAACCAACAATCCTTCTTTATATGTCCTTTCTTTCCAAAATTCCAGGAGGTTATTCCTCTACCTCTGGATTTAGATATGTCATTCTTAGACTTTTATTTCCCATTATTCTTGGGAAGCTCTTAGATCTCTCCTTCTACCTTCCCCTACTTCTTACATTCAAAGCATTTCCAGATGACGATTCTCCTGTACTTTTCCTGCATATTTCTTCATTCAGGATTATACTAACCACATCATCAAACTTCAAAATATTAGTAACAAATGTTGTATTACTTATAGCCATAACCAAGTTATCCCAACTATCTGGAAAAGAGAATAAGAATAAAATTAGTTTCACTTCATCATCAAATGGAATATTAACCAATTTTAATTTATTTACAATGGAACGGAAATCACTCAAATGATTTGATACAGATCCACCTTCTTGCATTTTAGAATTAAATAATTTCTTCATCAAATAAAATTTATTCGAAGCACTTGGTTTTTCATATAGATTAGCTAAATATTTTATCAAATCTACCGCAGTTGTTGCTTCAGTAATATTATAAGCTACAGATGTTACCGGGCTCAATCTGATAGATCCCAGATCCTTTCTATCAAGAATCTTCCATTCTTCATCATTCATCTTCGTAGGCTTTGAACTTGCATCCAATGGTAAATATAAATCTCTCTGATACAGATAATATTCCACCCGCATCTTCCATAATTTATAATTATGACCATCAAACTTCTCCACTTTGCATTTGTTATCTTATGCCATTGTTTTGCTCCCACTCAATCAGAAATACCTCTATGAGTAAATATATTAACACACAAAACCCTCAAACAAATATCTAATACGCGTTGTTGGGGTTAGATCAAATAGGTTGTATAGATATATATCATAATTAAGCATACAAGAAATAAATATGGAAATGCACCAGAAGAAAATACACAAGATACAACGTGGTTCACCTAGTATGGACTATGTCCACTAAGAAACAACCAATATATTATTCTAGAGGATATACAATTGAAGATGTGAAATCTTCCACACCTCACACAGACGTACAATAATTTTCCTCTCATAAGCTTCTCTCAACTCTCACCAATAATTCATTCTTACAATTCTCCCAATCTTCCTTCTAACCCTAATTTTCTAGCTTATATAAGCATTTACAAACTTAGGGCTCTTTAGCAATACATTTACAACCCTTAGATCACTTTTTAATCAAAGGCTAGATATAATCCCACGTTATAATAAAAAAACATTTCACACACAAGTAACTGATGGCGGTTACCCCAACCAATGTCGGTTGGTCTACTAGGTGACCGACGTCAGTCAGCCAACTTATGTCAGTTACTTTGTAAACCTACAAGTTGTAAAACAAGTTATATGTGAAGCAATTAAGCTCCACAACTCAATATATCGTTATCATTTTCCTTCCATAGATTATATTATTTAGTTGGTTTCTGGTTCATAAAGACATTCCTTACTTGAAAGGCATAACAACTATAACCATATCCTCATCAAAGAGGAAAATCAGTATAAAATGGCATTTACTACTAAATGGGGTACATATGCATACAAAAAGATACCATTTGGTTTTTCCAATGTAGGTGCAACCTTTAAGAGAGCTATGGACATGGAATTTCAAGGTGTCATTAATAAGTTTTTCTTAGTTTATTTGGATGATATCACAGTGTTTTCAAATCTTGCAAGTGATCATCTACCACAGATCAAACCAATTTTCAAAGGTGCAGAGAATATGGTGTGTCACTTAACCCCAAAAAAATTTTGTTTTCAATTCATGAGGGTAAGATACTTGGTCATATCATCTCAAAGCATGGTATGGTGATTGATCCAGAAATATTGAGTGTTAATCTTGCTTTAGCATTTCCAAAACATAAAAACTCACTTCAAAGTTTCCTTTGGAAAATTAATTTTATAAGAAGGTACATTGTTGATTTTTCTTCATTTTCAAAACTTTTGACCAACATGCTTAAGAAACATCATAATTTCACTTGGTAAAAAGGAGTGAATAGCTTTGAGGTCATCAAATAGGCCATAGCTTCAGCCTCAACACTCATAAATCCTAATTTTTTGAAAGGTTTTATGTTGTATGCTTATGTTAACTTGGATACCATTGCAGCAATGTTAACACAGCAGAATAAAGAAGGCTTGGAGAATCTAATTGTTTTTTCATTCAAACTCTGATGGAGTACGAAACAAGGTACTCATTCATTAAAAACACGTACTTTCGATTGTTAAATCTCTAAAGAATTTCAGGCATTTTCTCTCTAACAAAAGAGTTAAACTGATGGTTTCTCATCCAAGTATTAAGGAATTTTTGTTGAACAAGGATATATCTGAGAAAAGAACATGTTGGATCACTAAATTCATGCAGTATGACATCATCATTAAAGTGAAAAATATAATTAGGTGCAAACGATTATGCGAGCACTTGGCTCAAGACTTACAAGAGAGAAAGGAATATGTTTATTTGTTGTAGAATGGACCTAAAAATATAGAAAATTTGTAGCTTATCGATTGGATTTTGGACATGACAAGGTATCTTCAGCATGGTGTTTACCCACCAGGTTTGGACAGCTCAAAAAGGATTTATTTCATACTTCATTCCATTCCTTTCTTATTGGTTAATAATTTGTTGTTCAAGAAAGATATTAATGGTGTGCTATTGAGGTGTGTTGAGCCCAATCAAGTTGAAAGGTTTCTTGAAAAATTTCATAAAAGTTAAGGAGGAGGGAATTATTTAGTAAAGACTATAGCCCTCAAGATCATGAAGGGAGGTTATTACTAACCTGCACTTTTCAAAGACATCCATGCCTAGGTAAGGAAATGTCGGAAGTGTGTGTTCTTTACAAGAAAAGAAAGGCTTGCAGATTTACCATTACAACTGATAAACCTTTTTCTCGGTGGGGTAGGGTCGTAAATGGATACTCACCGCAATTGATTACTTCACGTGGTGGACTAAAGTTTTTACTTTGAAGGAAGCTAATGAGACAAACATCTTGGACTTCTACAAAGGCATAATTACTAGGTTTAGTTTTCCTTCTACTATAATTTCTAACAATGCAAAAGTTTTCGTAGGCAGAAATATTATTGCATGGGCAGTCCAGAATTGCATCTATTTGAGCACTTCATCCAATTATTACCCATATGGTAATGGATTATCTGAAACCATAAACAAAAATCTGTTGAGAATAATTCAGAGGAGTACAAATCAAAACTAGCGAACATGGCACACTAAGTTGAAGGAAGCCTTGTGGGTTGACCAAATAACTCATAAAAGGTCAATTTCAAACTCACCTTTCAAGTTAGTTTATGGCCTAGAAGTAAATTTTCCCATTTCTCTTGAGCTTACATATTTATGACCGATACATCAAATTGAATTAATGGATAATGAGCCCATGGAAGTTAGGAATGCATAGCATATGGAGCTTGAAGAGATCAAAAATCAAGTTATGATGTCTATGGAGATAAATCATGATCATATTAAGAGAACATTTGACAAGAAGGCCAAGGTAAGAGTCTTTAACGAAGGAGACTTAGTACTAAAGTGGAATGAAGACAAAAACATAGGGTGCTCACACAAAATTTGATTCATTGTGGAGTGGACCATACATCATCATCGGATGCAAGCCACATAATGCATTCCATCTTGCACGAACAAATGGAGAAGAACTTCCGATCCCAGTCAAAGGGATTCATCTGAAGCATTATTTCTAAATGAGATAAGTTGACACAGTATTATAGTTCCCCAAGCTTTACTCTAAGTGTTTTATAACACATATTTCATCATTTCCTTCTTTCA
Source organism: Taxus chinensis (assembly GCA_019776745.2). Classification (NCBI taxonomy): domain Eukaryota; kingdom Viridiplantae; phylum Streptophyta; class Pinopsida; order Cupressales; family Taxaceae; genus Taxus; species Taxus chinensis. The sequence goes on from CM034148.1 coordinate 131,209,026, forward strand.
ATAATGGTTGTCATCTTAAGTGGCATGCCTCATAGAGGTTTTTCTTCCTCTTGGTGTAGTTGTGCACAGGTTTCTATTTTTTTCATTTTTTGAGGAGTATTTTTAGTCTTTATCAGTATTATGCAGCCTTTCGCATGCATGTTCAGACTTGGTGTAGGTTTTTAGTAGGCATTCATGGCTGAAAAAGGCCATTTTCAGGGGTTCTAGCTGGTTAGTAAGCAACCAAGTAAGAAAATTCACCAAATATGTTGACCATTTTTGGCCAATCATCAAAGGGGGTATTAGGAAATCGCATTTGCTTAGTTTCAGGCAAGAAAAGGGATAACATTTTGAAAACCAGCAGCTTAAAAGTGATGTCCTAGGATGTAATGCTCAACATATGCAGCCTCTCCATGATGTTATCTTCAAAAAAACCGTGAATCATCCTAAAAGACCGCCTCAAATCTTTGGTGAATATCAAAAATATTGCATATACAGAGAATTGCATTCTGAAACAATAGTTTCAGATGCTGACTTGCAGAATGGAAGGTTTGTGTACTTGGAAATCAAATCAAATACAGGTGCATTTAACTTGGATTATTTCTTTATGCTTAATTGATATTACATTATGAATTGAGTTGTTTAAGTTCATTCCTCATTTACAAATTACATAAAAGACATGCAAAAGGAAATAGATAACTCAATAACATAAGTAATTTCATTTATTTATAAAGAAATAATATGATCCCACACAATCTGTGGGAAATAACTCATGAGTACATACAAAGGAAATACATGTACATGAAACTATAAATAAATAGGAAGGGATGAAATCCATCATTTCCTAGAATGAGGTGGATTTCCCTTCGACTCCTTGGCTTGCAGTTGCTTCATTCTCTTCCTCCTCTCTTACGGGGTTGCAATAACTATGAACAGAAAGCAATCATTCATTAGAGCTCCATGTTTTCTCACTACTTATGTACTTATAGCTTCAGGCATATGAAATCATTTCACAAGTATAGATAAAGATGCATGATGGAGAACCAGAAGTTGAATAACAGAGAGTAGATTATCATCATTTGAAGGCATATCATTAGAAGAAAATCAATAAAGAATGAAGAAAAAATAGAGGCTTAAAGCCTTCATCGTGTTTTCTAAATGTTTTATGAATGTGCAGGTACAAGTAGTGAAAATTAAATATCATTCATGATTTGATCATGTTTGATTAACAACTAGAAAAGGTTTCCAATCAGCTATATAGGAAGGAAAACTTCATCAAGCATATAAGGATCAAAGGGTGAATCACTTTCCAAGTATGAATAAACATAAAGTAGCATACCTCTTTCCAAGCACTATATGAAACCCATATTTAACATAAGAAAGAACTAAAAGCATTTTTTTCTATATTTTTAGAGGGTTATAGGAAATCCAAATGAATTGAAAAGTTCTCCCTACTTTCATGAAAGTGGAGCATGATCTCCAATTCCACTCAACAAGGATACATTTTGCAATCCATGAAAAATAAGAAAACACGTGTACAAGGTTTTGGGAAACAATGTCGGCTACCAATACAATGAACAAAGTCAAGAGTGCATATTTTTTCAAGCTTTACAAGGGAAAAAGCCTACAAGAGTTCCTGTATACATGAATCTTTTAGGTCTTGAACATATTGTTCATGAGGAAAAGAATGACTACAACATATTTCAGGAGGTACCAATAGATTTCAGACCTTACAAAACCCCAGTACAGCCATGCAATTTTTCAAAGTGGGAATTTGATAATGTATACAGCATGCTTCCAAATAGTTTAGTTTTCTATGCACAAAATGATCAAGGAACAGAGTGCAAAAATAGTAGCCTCTCAAGGAAATAATTGCTAAGAATGCATGAACAAATTAGGTAGTTACATATCTTAATATGCAAAGTAAATGATATCCAACAGAAATCAAAGGCCATAATGAAGGAAGAGATGATCTTGATATGAAGTATCGTAGATTCATGAAAGAAATTATGTCAATGGGACTTGATGAAGTGAACATTCACTCAGTTTTGGTCAGTTGTCAAGATATCATATAGAAACCGAGGAATCATAAACAAAAAGTTTGAATTTGAAAAGAAGTTACTCCAATAGTATGCTCTAAGTTATAAGCTCACCCAGCTAATTATATTTGATTTGAGCTCATCATACATTGAACCAAGGCAACAATGCACAGTTGATTTAATGCATAATGATCTAGATCCATGATAGAAATAGAGAGATCACATATGAAAGTTGTTGATCAAAGAATACTTGTCTAAAATTACACAAGGAGCCCGCACGGGATAGAATGCCAAGAACAAAAGTGTGGAAGGACAAGAGGGACCCGCGTGCGGAAGGCAAGTTCAGATTTCAAGACTTAGCCGATTTTGGGCATAGAGACCTATTTTTAGAAGATGGCGTGTGGAACACATCAATGATGCAGAGATGTGCGCGCCATGCATTGTCTATATTTAGAGAAGTGGTTCAAAGCATTTATGCATAGAGACAAGCTAAGAATAGACATTGAAACTTTAGTTAAACTATAAGAGGACTATAGATAGCGCACTTACATGTGTGGCTATAATTGTAAATGACATGTGGCTATCAATAGCATGCAACCTATTTTTGGAATAGTTAAGCAGTGAAGGGAAAGTCCCCACCCTATATATATGATGTTAAGTGCATAGTAGAAATAGAGATAGAGAGATCACAGAGAGTGGTGTATGTATGATTCTCAACGTATGAATGTGTGTATCAAATCCATATGCACCTTGATATAAATTGACAGTATTGTAAGAAGCTTCCATATTTATTAGTAGATGGAGGATATTGGTTGAATCTCAGTGTCATTTTATGTAACTGAGTGGTGTATATAATTAATTCAATGATGATTACTATTTAAGCTTGTTCTTTCATAAATTTATGGGTGGCTTGCATTGTAGAATGATTGATTAGTTATGAATCTATATGTTTCTATCTTCATCATGTTAATATCCTATTACAACAGCCCTAAAGAGGGATCTGGTGCCTTTACACGCTTCGGGTGAGCGCTCAATCTAGGCTGAGTGATGTGTCAGCACAACTAGGGTGTTATCTTAGAAATTCTAGGTTGCATCATTGGTTTCGTTTCCAAGAAAGTAAGCCAATGGCTAACTAAAATTCACCACACACGAAGGCAGGAATAGGATTGGCATTAAGATGGCAGACTTAGCGACATAAAAGCAAAGAGAAGAAAGGCAGCTTAAGTATAATGAGGCACGCGAGAAGGAAATAGAGAAGCAGCGTTCCATTACAGAAAGTATTGCGTTGAGGTGGCTCATGAAGGATTTATGGCTCATGTAGAAGACGTGGAGTCAGAGCATCAGGAACTCTCCCATCTTAGAAAGCATGATAGAGACCCCTTCTCGGCCTCACATGGAAGTGTGCCAACAGAGACTACTTAGGCCGAAGGCATGCATCTTAATCCACCTGGTGACCTAGCCTTTGCGTTTGGTTTTTCAGTATCTAGTATGATAAGTAACCAGCAAACTAACTTGGGAAGTAGGAAAGTAGGATTAAGTCAGAGATCAAGTACATCAATGGTAGGATAGACGGTTTCAATGTCATTTGGAGGAGCATTCTTGGGCACATCATCTACACAGAATGTAAGTGCACAGAATACTGGACTCACCTCTGGAAGTGGAACTATTTCATAGAATGTAGGGGTTCTATATAGTACTACTATCAGAACATAGGGGAGTACACCTACAGGACCTATTCCAACTACAAGTTGTGGATCAGGAGGTATAGGTGATTCTAGTTCTGGTGGATCTGGTGGTTCTGGAGGTAGAGGGAACCTATGAGGTTCTGGATCAGGTGGTCAAGGTCCGCAGCAACCACAAAATATCTATATAGAGATGTCTCTTTGTCTCCCAGAGTATAGAGGTATAGAGGATGTTCCCGAACATGTGCATATGTGTGAGATATTGTTGTGTGCTAAAGGGATCGTAAATGTTGAGTGAAAGGAAATCCAATTCGCCACTACATTGCAGGGGCATGCACACATCTGGTATAGGAAGTTTGACCTTGATCAAATTTTCTTGGATTATGCAGCATTGAAAGATGCTTTCTTAAAAGAGTTCCATATCCCTGAGTTTGATCAGAAGATCATAAGTGTGCTCAAAGATATCAATCAAGGCACTAATGAGATTGTACATGAGTATGATGCTCATTTTAAGACACTTCTATCTAAGTTGTCATATGATATCCATGCTAACCAGCATGCATAATGGTTTGTTGGAGGATTTATTACACCTTTTAGGAGGGCGCTGTCACATAAGACATACATAGATCCATGTGAAGCACAAGAAGTAGATTTACATGCTGAGGTAGTTGAGAGCATTGACACTGGCGTTAACCCATTCCTAGAGGCATAGATCATAACTATGGCTAAGCAGTTAGAGAATTTATCAGCAAATTCAGCCCATGAAACACACTCAAGAATTTGGTGTACAGATTGTGAAGTGGAAGGTCACACCAAGGATAGTTTCACTCGCAGGTCTATACGTTCATTATTACTAGACTGTGAGATTTGTCATTTGAACCATGATGAGAGTCACTGTCACTTGTTACAGCACGTAATAAGGAAGAATGTATCTTGCTTTTGCAAGATTTTCAGGTCCACAACCCATGATATTGAGGATTTTCGGTTGATTGGTTAGATCCAGGATGTTATAGACATTGGAATACGACAGACAAGTATAACAGATAGTTCTAAGGGTAAGAATGAGTACCAGGATCGGGATCATAATCAAACGTGTTATGACAGGAATGAGGGGCATTTTTATAGAGGTCGTGGAAGGGGACGTGGATATCATGGTGGATATAGAGGACGAGATCGAGGTGGAGGAAGAGGAAAATTCCCTCATGGAACGTGTTATACATGTGGATCTCCTGACCACTACAAGTGCGAATGTCCTTAGAATAATGCATGTTCTTTCTACGGGAAAAACCATAGCTATGAAGAGTGCCTAGACTTATATGAGCATCTGAGTAAGCAGCATAAGCAAGAAAACAAAGGCGTCGGGATGGTTAGAATCCAGTGTGCGGTAGAATACCAATGGATGCCCTAAATAAAAGAAGGACCTGAGGCATTGACAGTAAATATTACTACACGTGCTGAAGCTGCGCGTGTGAGTGAGGCTTTGCACCAAAAGCCTACGATCACCAAGGAGGAGGTTTTGCATGTGAGGTACCCAAATCCTACTCATTAGAAGGAAGTTTACCAGGATACCATGGAGGTGAGAAGGAATCTTCAAGGTGAGATACAGTACCTAAAGGAGCAAAAGAAAGCATAGGAGACAGTTCAAACTGATATTGATGATCTGTGAGAGGTGTGTAAGATGTTGAGCCAAGAGAACATTATTCCACTGTTACTTTGAATGTTGTTGTGGATGGGTGGATTTCTGAGCAACATATTGATCAATATAGGCATGGAAGTAAATGTCCTAACATTAGATGCATGAGTAAAAATGGGGAGGCCTCCATTGCAGCCATCATATAATGTGTTATTCATGGCAAACCGGACTAAGACCACTCCCATAGGAGTATTGAAGGATGCATCTATAACTATACAAGGGGCCAAGTTCATTGGGGATTTTGAGGTATTGGCACTTGCAAAAGTAGACAATTTTCCAGCCTTGCTTGGATTCCCTTGGTGTTACGTAAATAATGTTGACTTAAGATTCAATAAGGGATATATCAATTTTGAAAACAAGGAGGAAAGGGTTGCGATACCCTTAACAGATGGGAATTCTACGCCATATGTTGAGCCTCTAAGTGAGGAGGACTTAAACAGAGTCTATGTATGTGTTATTTAGGACCTGGAGGTCAATGAGCCATCAAAGGAAGGCATCCTACAGTGGGAGGATTCCTATTCTATTAGTGATACTATGAGTATTGCTTGTGACAATTGGGCTCATGGTACGTATGAATTGGTAGGGCACGAGGTGAAAAGCATGATTACATGCAAGAATAGAGTTCACTCAATTTGACAGATAAGAAGCATAGTATCGTGGTATACAGGGGCAGAAGATCTTCCTACCTTTATAAAGGCCATGGAAACACAATGGGAAGATCCAATTCTAAGGAGGGATATGTTAGTATACACACTGTGCGGGATAGTGGCGCATTGGTGGATAGTCCACAGAGATAATCTTATAAACTGGGAAGAGATTGGGATAGCTTTATCTACCAGGTTTATAAAAAATAATGCACCTACAAAAATCTGCACTTATCATGGTGATCAACCTGCTCAGCATCACATTCAACAGTGTGAGAGACTCTAGACAGTAGGACAGGAAGCATTACCACCTTCACTTTGGGTACATAGATTATATTCCACGCTCTAAGGATGCACACGTGCTTGGTATGTATATGCAGAACTACGAAGAGAAACTGGGAACTGGAAAGAATTGACTGCAGGTATGATCCAGACATTTGACTACTTATCGAATAAACCTCATGTAGTAGAGGCATTAAAATTTGTCAAGCGCTTACCTATGGGAGATAGTGCAAAAGTAGAAGAGCATATTCAGGAATTATTTGGGGAGACTGAGTCCGGAGCATGTTTTGTAAAGGATGAAGAAATAGACTCTGAACTACTTGAGTGTGCTTGCTTTGAGAAAGAGAAAGAAAATATGGTCTACATCATGGATGATGAGGAAGTTGAGAACCTGGATAATGAACATTGACACAGGGTGTGCGAGGTCTTGGACAGTGCAAAAAATGATGTGCGCGCCTACCATGAACCCATGAAGACAAAGAAGGTGAATATATGTTCAGAGGTTGAGCCCAAGGAGGCAATAATTAGAGACTACTGGTTAGACTCGGAGGTAGCAAATATCATCGAGTTACTTAGGGATTATCAGGACTTATTTCCTCGAGGATATCATGAACTGAAAGGCATGCATGAATCACTTGGGGGAATGAAGACCAAACTTAAGGATGGCACACGAATAGTTAGGAAGAGACCTTACAGAATTAATCCTAATTTGCATGAAAAGGTGAAAGAAATTGATAAAATGTTGAAATCTGGAATTATCAAGCCCCTTGATGAGTCAGAGAGGGTTAGCCCAATGGTGATTAGTATCAAGAAGGATGGATGGATTAGGATATGTGTGGAATATAGGGAGCTGAATGTTGCATGCATCACAGATCCTTTCCCTACATCATTCACTAAGGAAATACTAGAAGGAGTTGTAGGGCACGAAATATATTCTTTCACCGATAGATTTTTTGGGTATCATCAGGTTAGGATCGCTTAGGAGGATCAAGAAAAGACAACATTCACTACTGAATGGGGTAGCTTTTCCTATACTGTGATTCCCTTTGGATTGAAAAACACGCCTGCTGTATTCTCGCGCATAGTTGTTTAGGCATTCAAAGATTTTATTCGCAACTTCTTACAGGATTATCTAGATGATTAGATAGCATATGGGCTTGTGAAAGACCATTGTGACAATCTGTGCTTAATGTTTGAATGATGCAAACAATAGAGTATCTCTTTGAACATTAAGAAATGCATATTTGCTATGCCATTTGGGATATTGTTATGACATATAATCTGTAAGGAAGGTTTGCTAGTTGATCCAGCCAAGGTTGCAGTCATTTTAGGCCTGGAAGCGCCTACCATTCAAAGTGGGGTGTGTGGATTTTTAGGTCATATGGGATATTATAGAAAATTCATAAAAGGGTATGCCAAAATTGTTACACCCTTGGAAGAATTGCTAAAGGGGAAAGGTACATTTTATTGGGGAGAACCACAGCAGGGCACATTTGAGATAGTAAAAGAGAAACTTAATACCACACCCATTATGCGCTTTCCCTCATGGGATAGACCGTTTCATGTACATGTGGACATTTCTGGTATGGCCATTGGCGTTGTGTTAGCTCAACCTACTGAAGGTATTGTTGATCATCCAATCTGTTTTGTTAGTAGGAAGCTAACTCATGCTGACATGAATTATACAACTACGGAGCATGAAGCTTTTTCAATGATCTACACTTGTAAAAGTTTTGATAGAACTTTGTGTTTTATACAAATTATATGGCATTGAAGTACTTGGTAAATAAGCCTATTTTACAAGGGCGCATATGTAGATGGGTGCTCCTATTTCAAGAGTTTGACTTCACAATTGTAGTGAAGCCAGGGAAAAGTAATTATAGACCATGTCATTTATCTAGAATCAATTTAGGAGAGGATGCATAGACAATTGAAGAGACAATGCCATATGCACAATTATACAGGTTACAACGTGTGCCCACAGAATTAGAAGACATTTTTGTCTTTATACAAACATGTATGGCACCAGAAGGAATGAAAGCATTAGAAAATAAGTAGCTTGTTATACGCATGGCACCATTTATGTTAATCAGTGGTTACCTGTACAAGCTAGGCAGAGATGAAGTATTACGCCGTTGTTTGTTAGAGCATGAGTGTAGGGATATCATGGAAGAAGTTCATGGTGGTATTGTAGGAGGCCATTATACAGGTGATGCGACTACCTGGAAGATCTTAATTGTTGGATTATGGTGGGAGACGTTGTATGAATACTATAAAGATTATTGTAAGGCGTGTGATCACTATCAGTGCCTTGGAAAACAAGGGCAAAGAGATGAGATGCCTTTGAGACCAATTACTAGTGTCGAACCATTTGAGAAATGGGCCATTGACTTTGTAGTACCTATTTTTCCAGCCATGTGCAGGACTGGATCACACTATATCATTACTTGCACAGATTATCTCACATGGTGGGTAAAAGCAGCACCTATGAAAGACTTTACGGAAGCTACAGTGGCTAGGTTTCTATGGGAGAATGTTCTTACATGATATGGATGTCCTTTAAGCTTGACAAGTGATAGAGGTACACACTTTTTGAATGAGACAATCAGGATCTTGTTAGATGCATTTATGGTTGCACACCATAAAACTACACCTTACCATCCTCAAGCAAATGGAACGGTTGATGCTTTCAAAAAAAATTTGGGCCAGACTTTGACAAAAATATGTGATGTTGGAAGAACGGATTGGGATGACAAAGTGTCAGTTGTGCTTTCAACATATAGAAAAACTTACAAGAGATTGAACAAGGCCACACCGTTTCAGTTGGTGTTTGGCGTAGAAGTTGTCCTTCCTATAGAATTGATCTTACCTTCTTTGCGCATTGCGTGCGATGGAGGTCTAGTTGATGAACAGGCTTTAAAAGAACGTATTGCAAAGATGATTCAGCTGGATGAGCATTGATCCATAGCACAATGGAGTTAGAAGCAGGAAAAGGCCAGGCAAAAGGCATGGCATGACAGAAACATAAGGGATAAGAAGTTTGAGATCAGAAAAATGGTACTTCTTTATGACTCAAAGTTCTTGCACCATCTAGGCAAGCTCGAAGTACATTGGTTGGGGCCATATGTTATCACTTCTATACTTGAATCAGGTGCATCTCAGTTAGCAGCACTTGATGGAACACAACTACCCGATTACTTTAACGGGAGTAGGTTGAAGCCCTACTATAAATAAGTCTTCTTGGTGTTTGTAATAAGGCAGTATTTCCATTTAGTTTAGGATTTAAATTCTATATTTCCTTAAATGTGTTTCTTTTATTGTCACTATGCCTTGTCAATTTAGTTGTTGTTTGTGTAATAACTGTGCTTGCGCACATGAAGCTAGTTATTATATGAAGAATGTTTATGCAGAGAGGAATGCACATAATTTTAGTGTGGGGTGGTTGTTGTTATCCAAGAAAAAGACTGAGGGATTTGAAAGGTGAAAGGAATAACCTGCTACGGGTGTGCTTTAAGTCAAAAGAATATTGTTTCTCAAAGATGACCAAGGATGGAGATGAATGAAAGAATAGTATAACGTGAGGTAAGTGGAGGCCATGTTAGCTACCAGGAGAAGGCACAACGACGAGGTACTCGGTCGCAAGATCCCACGCTAAAGAGAAGTCTGTAACTAGAGGGTAGGAAGGCGCGCTAGAAGGTTATAGTTGGGTGCGAAGTTGTATCATGTGGAATGAATGGATTTGGTCAATAAATGAAGGGATATTTAGTAGGTGAGGAACAATAAATGCATCAAAATTGGAAAAATTTATATAAGGAAGGGATACGGATTCATTTTTACCGTTGAAACTAAGAGTATTCACAAGAAGAGCCAAGTGTGAAGATCTGAGTGATTGAGTTAAGGTGTGAAGGGTGTGAAACCAAGAGTGACAACCATATATGTGCTATAAGAAGCTTGTGTCCCTAGTAGTGAAGGGTTTGAGTGAAGTAGGGAGACATATAAGAGTTAGGTTATGCAGTTTCCACCTAGGGCATAATTGAATTGAGCTAGGGTTTGATTCATGGAGTTACAGGGTTGAAGAAGAAACATTTGCAAGGTAGAAATGGCACCAAAGAAGGCATCTGCAGCAGTAGTAAAAGGAAAGAAGAATTTAATCGTTGAGGAAGAAGAAATGGCACCCGAAAGTCATTTCTCGGAGATGCAATACCCAGAAGGAGTCATTGTCGGCCAAGAATGGGATTCACCCATTAGAAAAAGCAAATTGAGTGAATATAATCACAGGACGTCAGAAAATAAGAAGGAGCTCGATTCCTTGCTTATGGCTAGAACAAACAAACGCACGGCAAATTACATGCCAGTATATTACGATGTGGGTGAATTTTTTTTGAAAAGAATTGGGGTATATCAATTGCATGAGCTGCCATATTTCAGGAAGTATGAGCCCTTGTACCACTGGCTCATGAGCAGGGTACACGAATACTTCTTCTACTTTGCTGGACGTAGAGTTAGAATTGCGTCTACACTTGTCTCATCAGTGACAAGTCTGAAGGCCATAGGGGAAGACATAAGAGGTGATCTTGCAGATAAAGCCGCAATCTTATAGACCAAACAGGAGTTGGGATACCTGAAGGGTCCGCGTGGAATGGACATAGATAAGATGAAGAACTGTCTAATTGTACAAGTTGCGGCACACCTTGTCACTAAGTTAAATGATCAGGAGCGGTGGTCATAGGTAAACACTATGTAGCTGCATGTGGCATGAAAGATGTCGGAAGGGACGATCTACAACATTGCAGGCTATATTGTAGAGCAGATAGTCTAAGAAGTGCACACAGGGAGAAATTTCATCTTTGGGGTTGTCTTACTATCACTGGTATTCATGGAAATTGGAGTACCAGATGGACCAAAGGAGAAAATATGGGAATACCCCATGGAGAACAAGTCCCCAGCTAAAAGATTCAGCAAGTACTTATGCAGGGGGGGCATGACAGATGAAGTAAAACAAAGGGTGGAGAAGTGGTATGACAGGCTCCATGCGGCATTTGGGGAAGAATGGTGAATTCCAAAGGACCTACTAGTAGTGGTAGGAAAACATGTTCAGTTTGTTATGTACCAGCATTTCTGCATCGCGCGTTTTCCAATAAAAGATGGAACCTTGAGCCCTTGGTGCAAGTTACCTTATGCATTCACCGCAAGGTATTTTCAAGAATCTATGCATAAAGACTGATCTTCAATGCAGATAAGGTTGACTGCAATTACCATACCTTGAGGAAGAAGTATGTGTTATCCAAAATTCACCCCTCAAGGTAATTTTGGATAACTTGCACAAATTCTTCAGTCTTGAGCCAGTAGAATTGATTCAAGGCCAAAAATCAAGTTTGGTTGTAGCAGATGTGGGCTTCTCATCTAAGTGTATCTCCATTTAGGAAAAAAGCCAAGAATAGAGAAAATAAAAAATCTAAAAATGTGGCTCATTTTGGTGTTTTGCAAAAGCTTCAGACATTTTTTGTCACCAGAAGGTCCGTGAAGCATAGTTGGAGACGTAGGTACGCATGGGACATGAAAAGCCCATAGATCAAGTCTGAAGTGCAGTGCATGAGGAGGAAGAGCACAAAGATATGTGTCTGGGTCAGGACAATAAGCAAAAGGAGACCATACAAGTTGCAGAGTGAAGTTGCGGATGTTGTCAATGGCCCACATTAGCCCAGTCAATGGTAGACGCGTGGGAACAAGGAAGCCCGAATCGGGTGACGTAGAGATTTTTTTCTGGGACAGCCGGAGAACAAGGACCCAAGGTTTTACTCCAACCAGCTACAATGAAGAAAAAAAGTCAACGTTTGACTCTCCACACAACTTCAAGTGACCATAACTTTAGAGAAGGAGGAAGCTGAATTGAATGAGGAGGTTGCAGAGTCAGAGGAGAGCGCACCTAACTCTCCTACATCACAAAAACACAGAAGAACATGGTTAAGGCATAACTAGGAGAAGGATAGATTAGAAGAGAAAGGACCAAGAGGATAATAATCTCCAATCAATTAATGATCATTCCCGTCGAATGACAAAAAATGCCTGGCAGACCCAAAATAGCTGCTTGCATTCAGAAGGACATAACTTTTGCATTTCTCAACGAAATAGCATGAAATTGGTAGGAGGACATTGTGGCTTCACATTCCACCAGCACATGGGGTCAATAAAAGATAGATTGCATGAAAGATAGATCCAGATCGCTTCCAGTAGACAATTTAGCCAAGTTCATAATAGTGATTTATTTGGTAGTTGGATGCCTTCAATGAAGCATGGGCTGTCATATTTGGGATTTGTTGACAAAGTCATGGGAGCAACTATCATGGGAGAATTGCACAAGCACATGGATGAGCCTCATTTGACTGTGTTAAGAGTCATCTTTCAAGGTGATTAAAGGATAGAAGGCATTTCCATCCCTAAACACATGACTATAAAGCTTATTTTTTCATGTCAGATTGAACAGTGTTCAGCAATGCACTTGTAAAGGGGGGAGTAGCTTCTATTGTAAGGTGGCTAGAAGACACTATGGAAAATATGCTACCTGTGAAGCCAGATTTGTTGCAGGCCCTTGTAGGTGAAGACTCCAAAGAAACGAAGATATCAGGCCCTTATCTTGTACATAGGATTGAACTGTGCATTTTCATGAAGCAATAGAATACAAGTTTCATGGAAGCATCTTCCCATGAGGAGATTGTTTGCACTCTTCTTGCCAAAGCAAGGCCTTCACTTACAAGAACCCAAGTGTACCTAGACATTATGCTCTTGCAAGAATCTATTATCATTGTGTATGTTTGAGATGTTGTTGTGAATGCATTTTGCTAGATTGTGGAGAATTGTTCTCACCCCTTCAAATCTTCCCCCTGATAGCATTGACTATGACAAAGAGATTACTTTGAATGTTGTTGTGGATGGGTGGCTTTCTGAGCAACATATTGATCAATATAGAAGGGTTGTAAATGTCCTAAGCATTAGAAGAAGTGTTGTAAAAAAGGGGAGCCAAGCTTTGAATATATGCAGCCAGCATCTAGATGTGTTATTCATGACAAACCAGATTAAGGACACTCCCATAGAGAGTAATGAAGGATGCATCTATAATCCATGACAAGATGCCAAGTTCATTGGGGATTTTGAGGTAATAGCACTTGTCAGATGGTAGAAACATTTTCGAGCCCTGCTTGCATGCACAAGAGGTGTTATGTAAATAATGTTGGCTAGAAGAGCTTGGATAAGGGATATATCAATTTTGAAAACATGGAACTTTTGGAAAGGGTTGTGATGACCCATGTAACAGATGTTTTTTTGGGTTCTACAAAATATGAAAGGAGAAATCTAAGTGAGGATGAGTTGGAATCTAAGTCTGTGGACATGTTATCCAGAACCTGGAGGTCAATGACACCATCATGGAAGGAAGGCATCCTACAAAGAGGAATATTCCTATGCTACAAACTGATACTATGAGGTATTGCTTGTGACAATTGGGCTTCATGGTACATTCTTTATTGGTAGGTCACGAGGTGAAAATTCTTATTCTTTCCTTCAAGATTTTGGAGTTCGACTCATTTCGACAGATAAGAATGAGATTAGTGTCGGGGTATACAGTTGATCAGAAGATCTTCCTACCTTTCTGAAGGCCATGGAAACACAATGGGAAAATCCAGTTCTAAGGAGGGATATGTTAGTATACACACTACGCGGGAAGGCAAGTTCAGATTTCAGGACTTAGCCAATTTTGGGCATAGAGACCTATTTTTAGAAGATGGCATGCGGAACACATCAACAATGCAGAGATGTGCACGCCATGCATTGTTTATATTTGGAGAAGTGGTTTAAAGCATCTATACATGGAGGCAAGCTAAGAATAGACATTGAGACTTCAATTAAACTGCAAGAGGACTATAGATAGCGCACTTGCATGTGTGGCTATAATTGTAAATGGCGTGTGGCTATCAATAGCATGCGACCTATTTCAGGAATAGTTAAGTGGTGAAGGGAAAGTCCCCACCCTATATATATGATGTTAAGTGCATAGTAGAAATAGAGATAGAGAGATCACAGAGAGTGGTGTATGTATGATTCTGGATGTATGAATGTGTGTATCAGATCCATACGCGCCTTGATATAAATTGACAATATTATAAGAAGCTTCTATATTTATTAGTAGATGGAGGATATTGGCTGAATCTAAGTGTCATTATGTGTAACTGAGTAGTGTGTGTTATTAATTCAATGATGATTGCTGTTTAAGCTTGTTCTTTCATAAATCTGTGGGTGGCTTGCACTATAAAATGATGGATTTGTTATGAATCTATATGTTTCTGTCTTCATCATGTTAACATCCTATTACAGCAACCCTAAAGATGGATCTGGTAGCTTTGCACGCTTTGGGTGAGCACTCAGTCTAGGCTGAGTGATGTTTCAGCGCAACCAGGGTGTTATCTTAGAAATTCTAGGCTGCATCAAAATCCCTATCTAAATAATAATATGTGCAGATGGAAAATCAATAAAGACCACAGTCATTTTTCAAATCCAGAATCAAATAGTCTTCCGACAACATAGTCATATAATGACATAAAATTCAAATTCTCAGCATATAGAGTTCTAAAATATGCATAATAAAGATTGTACATATCTAAAATATCAACCATCAGACTGAAGGAGATTAAGATTATATATTTACTTTTACAAGGAACATATCTTCAAATACAAATCCAGGAGAGTCCAGATTTGCAAAGTAACAACTCAGTTTAAAAGACATTCAAAATTCATACAAAACAACATAGAGTTCTTTATTTAATAGAGTTGTATTTAGGGAACAGTTTGCAACTTATAAAGTTAAACCATTTCAAGAAGGACCAAGTAAAGTACAAGAAATATAGTACAAAATCCCAACCAAGAAGCTACATGATGGTGGATGCCACAGATTTCTAAATTATCAAGGTATTTCTAATAGGTTTTGAGGATATATTATTTCAAAGGTAAATTATCCTTGTATAGTCCATCCAAGCCAAGAGATAAAATTGTATGCAATTTTTAGTAGGCCAGTGTATACCTTTTGGACCAATGCAAATGAATATTTTGTGTCATTAGTGCACTAGAGAGAGAAAACTCATGTTCCCTACAAAAATGAAAAGCTTACACAAGCTCCTTGAGACTCTGTTGGAGAAAGCTCATGAATGTTGATGTTTGTTCACCTTGGAAAAAGTAAAGAAATTTGTGCTAGAACAACATCCAGAGCTTAGGGTAAATGGGTTTTCTTCTTTTAAAAACCATAGCAGCAGAGCGAACTAAAAATCACGATACAACTCAAACCCCAGCATAAAGCACAAAATTTAAAACCATGTCTCAAATGAGACAAAAATTAGGAGATAAAAGTAGATTGGAACTATTATCAAAAACCAAAATTTGGAAAGAGAAGTTCAAACCTTGAAGTGGCGAATGAAGTAGCCAACGTAGACCTCAAAACCCAAAAGATACATGGCTGACCCATGTTGCAAAATATGTTCAAATTAGAGTTATAACAGAGAATTGTGAGCAATGTAAATATAAATGAGAGCTAATATGTGATGTATAGCCATGAGAGAATAGAGGTGTGAGTCTCTAACTCAAGCCATACCTAAGCACACAGTCAACCAAGTGAAATGAAATGGAAGATGTAGAATAATAGAACCGGATCTGAGAATAAAAAAACTAAATGAGGGATTTTTACCTCTAAATGGAGATTTAGCAAACAATATAGAGCCCAGAATGAACTAGAACAGCCATGAAGGCAGCATTGAATCCTAAAGGGGCACGGCCATAAGCATAAAGTGCAAAAATTCCACTTTCAATAGTGGTCAAGTCCACAATTCTGAGATTCATGAAAAAACAGAAGGCAAATAAACTACTCGAGTAACCAAACCCACGAAGCTTCAATATTGAACTCGACCTCTCCATTCAGTTATAATGAAACCCTAGATCTAGAAATGGTGAGCCACTAATGAAATGTGACATCACAATACAAAAGTGCACCCTCAAGTTACCCAATGGCTGCACAAAAATAAAGCTAAAGTCCTTATTAATGGCATATTTCCAATAGTGATTGACTCATATCTCTAAAACTAGAATAAAATGGTGTCCTTCAAAATTTCACCAGCATTTCCCCAGTCTCCAGAAGGTCACAAAATGTGAAAATGCCAAATGAAAGGATGTCTTAGGGTTTTTACCCTAACCAAACGACCTCCCAATTTTTTTAATCATGATTAATTTTGACTAGGGTTAGTTAATCATTATCTATGCCCACATCCATGTGAAGGGGACTTTTGGGTCTTTATGTTATCATTTTGCATGATTAAGGGGGGCATAATTATAGATATGTAAGAGTAAAGGGGGTTTCATTTTATTTTAATCATAGCCTTAGTCAAACATGTGTATGATTTTATTTTAATCATTACCATACACAAATATGTTTCACATGTTTACAAAAGGTGTTAATCATGCATCGGGTACCTAAAATATGGTTCAAGCACTTAGACCAATATGACATTTTGCACTATAATGCCTAGTATATCTAGCCATTTATATTATTTGTATAGACTTTACATCATCTTCCTATTCTATTCCCACACCCTACATTTATCAAAAGATCGTCTTCTCTAGTTAAACCTATCAATAACATTAGGGAAGCCTGATTACCTTGAATATATTTCTATATTACCCTTTTATATTTGCTTTGAGTTTTAATCATCATAGGATAAGTTCTCTTGGACACTATCATCTTTGGTAATGTTCATATGCCACAAACCCATCCTCCCATATTCTAATGGTAATATTATCATTCGAATACTGTGTTTGGTTAACCTAGGTGAGACTTTTGGGTCAAATAGGTAGAAATAATATAAAGGGTTACTTAGATAAACACATCCACTTTAAACTATTAGGGATAACTACAGATAATCTACCATACTCACTCTAATAATATTAAAGACCTTGTTATGTTTGTGGATCTTGTTTTCATGTTAGAGTGTGGTACACCTTCTATGTGTTACACTCGGGTATTTTTACGGCAATCCCGCTCGCTGGTGAGCGGGTCAAACTGCTTAAGCAATTGTCTATTTATATGGTCTTATGCATATGATAGATATACAATCAAATGTATTGCAGATGTGCTTTGAATTCGGGTGTGAATTCTGTAGAGTTTGTTGAGCATAGCTCCAAACGGATCTGGGTATTGTATTGAGAGAGTGGAGGCTTGTAATAAAATTTGAGCAAGTGATTCTTGGTGGACGTAGCCCAAATTGGGTGAACCACATTAAATCTTGTCTCTCTATGTTGTGTTATTTATTCTGCACTTTTATTTGAGATCTGTAATATTTTTTACATATTAGTTTCTACTGTTGCGATTCTGTAAGGGATTATTCCGCATATTTTATCTCTTATTCCCTAACACACCTTTTAATAATAAAGACTGAATTATTCCTCCATTTTCAATCTCTTTGCAGTGTGTAAAAGCAATTTGTATGCATGTTTTAAGTGAGTATCTTTATTCCTTTACATGTTAATAGTCGCATAGCACCTTTAAGTGGATTTGACTATTTTGCAATCACATAAGTGTGTTTTAATACCTTAGTGAATACATAATCTATTAAACATTGATATGAGTGAATCCATCATCCCTTCATCTTTTATTAAAAAAAATTCATGCAAGCTTAAGTCCCACACAAATTTGGTGTATCATCATTTCAAGATTTCAATTTTTACAGTTTTCCCTAACCCTCAACCCAATTAATTTCAGTAGTTTTAGGTGATCCGTCAAGAGAGCCAGCCCTCTCTGGATGTTCTCCTCGGTTCGAGGCACTCATAACTCAGAGGAGATCCCATTGTACTGGCCAAAGTCGGAGTCAGATAGCCCAACTAGCAGAGATGTACTTCAGAATGATAATAGTTTTTTGGCATGCCCGATGGGACAACGAACTAGATTTTGGTGTTATTTCCAACATGCAAATAAATTTTTTGTATGGCTATTCCTAAGAATTTAATTAATTAATATCAGCAACCAAATCTATTATTTGTAGCAGTTATTAGCACTCATCACAACATAAACAAATACTTATGAGTTACAATCAGTCAGGATCCACTTAGCCAATTTCAATGGCTTGTTGACATCACTATTCTGAATGAATATTTTGACATATTTGCACTTTTACAACGAAGATTAGTTACTACTAGAAGCATCCAATTGTATATTTTTCTATGTTCTATGTCTAAAGTCAGAACTAGATCAGCAACAAGAAGTATTCCCCCTAATTTTATTCGATTACCTCTCAATTCACCTAAGAGAAGAAGAGTTAAAATACTACACCTTATAACAAGCCTAATATTTCCAATCCTCCTTCCCCAAACCTAAATCTTGTGATTTATATTCCCATCTTTCTAATGGTAGTTAGAAATCAGCCTTTTGTTCCCTTTACAAATGGCATCCATTTGCAAATTGTTGTTTATCATGACATACTCGTCACTGCTTTAAAAGGCCCTCCATATTTCAATATTGAAAACCAAGTTACTCCTATTAAACACATTAGATATGTTGTAGGCATTTATTTTTTACATAATATCACTCATGAAGATGTTACTTCAAGGTTATTAGTTACTTTATTAAAAGCTCAATCCCTTCAATGGTATATTAGTTTGGCAGTAGGATCAAACACTACTTGGGATGGATTAGGTGAAGCATTGCACAAAAAATTTGAAGATAAATCTGATAATTTATCCCTTATTAAGCCACTTACTACCGTTAAACGTGCACCCCAAGAGTTCATGGCAAATTTCAATTTGAGATTTATTATGACTTGGGAAAAGATTCCAGTAGCAGTCAAGCATATCTTTATGATGATATGTGGTGTTTAAGGTTTTTTGCACAACAAATTTGCAATTGGTATGCATCTTAAGTAAATCAAAAAAAGAAACTTGAGAAAATTTAGGAGCCTTCTAGGAGAGGGAACTATGTGATTTCAAGGACCTTTCAAATTAATGTTATCTAGGTAATGCTCATCCATCATGGGGATGTGTTGAGGTTATTATAACTAATCCAAAGTAGTAAACTATTTTTTAGGTCACACAAGGAGAGTGAGGTAATCAACTAAATAAAAAGAAATGTGAAACCCTAATGTGTAAGAAGGGTTAGAAAGAGCTTAGCTAATTCGCATGATTGTTAGACACTATGTCTGCAGAGTATCCAAAGATGAATTGAATTGCATGCATGTGACAATAACAATAGCTACTAGAATCAGTATTAGACATGAGGAGTCAGGTTGGACGGGGGTGCCTAGAAAGGGATTAGGGTACCTGGGTTCCCTAATCTAAGATCTGGGCACCCTGATCTGTAGAAATGACTAAGGAACCTCCTTCAAGGTGTCACTAATGTCACTAGACTACACTGGATGTCGTTGACCCTCAAATGCATGAAGATTATTTACCTAAGTTCAAACCCACAATTCATAGGCATCTAAAACCTCATAAAAGGTAAAGATGTCCTTTCAAAGGGGTTAGACTGTCCTCAATTGCCTTGTATTCGGTGGACTTTTACTAAGTTAGTGTTGATCAAATAGTATCTTCATGACCCAAATGTAATTCTAGGAATGTGTGTATCCATATATATGTATGTCTAGAATGTAAATGTATGCACTGATGTGAAATATCTGTAATGTGTGATTAATCCTGCCCTTTGATATTACATTTTGGCAAACGCTGCTTTATCTATTGATCAGTGACAATCCACAACTTCACTGTCTCACTCCTCTATTTAGATGGTGGATGGAATCTTTTAAGGATTTAGTTCTATGTAGATTTAATCCATATCAAACCAGCCATGTCCCTTATGATGGACCCAAATGGGTGTATTTTAAACTTTTCTATAGGAGTGAAACGCTTCGGTGTTCCTATTAGGGACTCCTAGTGCTTTGAGTCCCTCATTATGGGTCCTCATATCTTTAGAATTATATGGTAAAAAAATGACTCTGATTCCATAATAACCCCTAGGAGGTTGTCTTCATTTCATCAAGGTAGACATATACCTCATTTTTGTTTTTCATGAATTTGCCACATTTTTTTGGAGATAAAGTAGGAAAATCTTTAGTGTTTCACTAATGGGATCCTAGAGGGTGCCGAAATACTAGCATCTATTTTCAAACCCACTCAGGGGTAGAATAATGCAAAATAAAAAAATAGACATGGAAAGTATGTGCCAATAAATTGGAAATGACGCCAGATTTTTTAGCAAAGTAAGTTGTTTCAAATGATAGGGGTTGATTAGTACTTTATTCACTCAAAATTACCAAATTTATAGTAATACTCATACTTGCACTACATAAGACCCAAAGTGTGTAAAATAATATGTCATAAAGAGGAGTAATTGGTTCCTGTATACCCTAATAGTGTACTAGGATCTCATACAAAGGATTCAATATTCATTGTGGCTCCATCATCGATCATTTCCTTATTGACGTAGTTGTTGTAAACCCACACTTGTAGGTGTAGACACAAAATCACGCACTTTGGGTAATTATCTAGTCTTGATTACATTCTACTATTCATATGATTCCTAAGTAAGAAAATTACTAATTAACCCATGTCTTTAGCCATCTTTCTTTATCTTATGTTGTTTGCCACTTTTGGTCTCACATCGTTACTTGCTCAGTATTCCTTTTTTATACTTTGGCATTTATCATCTTAGGACACCAGCACCCCAGCCAGGACATGCCAGGGCCAGGCACCATTCGTCCCCTATGGGCATCGCCTGATCCCCTTTTTACTTTACTCACACTATTTTGGGTCCTTTCTATCCATTCCAGCATCTTATTTTTTTGGTATTTGACCTTTTCAGGGTTAATTACGAAATTCAAGCAAAGGAATCATTTAAATATAAAGTTATGTGATCATAATAAATTACCAAGCACTAAGCATTAACTAGCACCACCTAAGGTTCCATCCATCAAGCATCTAAGAGCTCAATTGCATCCATCTAACATCGTCCAAGAGACATAATGGTTGGTTATTCTGCATACACTTCATTGGAAGGAAGTTCATTCTATTCCATGCACACATCAATTACATTTTTTTACATTTAGCTTACTTACTCACTATCAAGTGTGACATGCACAAGAGCCACCTAGGGTACATTTTCACACACACACACAAATAACTACATTGGGTTTGAGATGTAGTACATCGCTCAGCCATAAGATCACCATTATGACAACTGAGTGTTGAACCCTATTGTCTTGGTGGTTGTTGTCATTGATGTCACATGGCATTGATGGAAAAGAAAGATTGAAATGGCATCTAGGTAGGTGTTTATAAGTGGCACTCAATGATTCATGTTGGTTTCTAGATGCCTCAGGTTGGTTTTAGATTGGATTCAGGGTGTTAAAAGCTCAAATAGTGAGGTGGTTGTTCATTAAAGGAAGAGGGCAGGTTATCTTGATGGTTTCATAGGTTCTACAGATCAAATATAATGTTACAATCATGGACAAGATCTCTTACAGTGTGTTCTAGGTCATTTAGTGGAAGTTGCAATTGAAACTAACCCATTTAGGTCTATTTCTAGAGCCTGATGAGGTGTGAGAGGTTGGTACAGGTCATGGAAAGACCTTTTGAGCATGAGAAAAGCCTAATAATGTTGTCTAGGGAATTTTTGAGCAATAATAAGGCTTAGTTTATCTTTTGGAGGCAAAATTCAAAACTTCACCAAAGATGGTTTTGAGAACTGACAATGTTGGTAGAGTTAAGTGAGATATTTTTTAATAATACAGGAATATTTATGGCTAAATAACTCATATATCATGTATATTGGTGTCTTATGGTGCTTCATGCCCAATTTCATCAAGTTCTGAAGAGGTATGTGAAAGTTGTGTAAGCTTTTCTAAAATTAGTTCTTTAAGAAGTGCAAATTGAGATACCTATCTTCTTAGCACCCAGGAAAAATTATGGACCCTTCTTTAGATAAATAATAGAAGAATTTTTTTTAGATAACTTTGATACTGAAGTGTAGCAAAAAAATTCAAGAAAAACGGATAAGTATCATAGAAGATATGAGCATTTTACTAATAGGTTATTTCCCTTCTTAGGTCTATGTCTTGAAGTAATGAGTTGAAATGAATCATACTTGGTTTTATTTTCAATTTTTTTAAGTGGTGCATATGCTAAGAGTTCAATCAGGTATTCACCATGTCATATTGGTTACAATCATGAACTTCAAGCATAATCATTCTAGAGGATTCATTTGGGTTCTTGCAAGGACATTCAGGTTCAATCATGTGAGTTGGAAGGTACAGTCAAGGTTAATATTCAAAGTTTGTGTTTTGATTTGAAGTGGCTCAAAATCCCTTCTATAGGACAAATTTTAAGTGTATATATAATTTTATAGGTCCCTGTGGTGATTTCTATAGCTCAAACTTATTGGCTCTATGGTGTTTTATGATGTTATGCCAAGAAAGTTGTTTTCATGAGCCTGTATGATTCCTTTCGTCTTGAAAAACCTCTCTCAATCTATTAAACATGATCATACTTGCATTTTTGAGATGGACTTGGAAAACATGAAGTGTCTCAAATGTGAAAACTTGAGTCAAATGGTAAGAAGAGTAGTGTATATCATTGTAGACTGTGAGAATATGCATAGACTCCACTTTGCAAGTCGGTTTTAATAATTAAAGGCGTTGGCTATGTGTGCAAATGATTTGGTTACTTCTCTCATAATTTCAAGGAGATATATTTTTTCCTCCATGAATATCAATGATTTCTCATAAACCATGTTTCATCAAGTTTGAACTCAACATGTCATGTTATATCTTCAATGTAGACCACTATGCACTACTTCTTTATGACTGGGGTTGTTTTTTGGATGTTTCACTCTTGAAAATAAACTTAAAAAGATGGAAGTTGGTCTCAAAAATCCACAACACTTGAATTTTTTTAATTTCATTCAAATTTGAGCAATAAATTCATTTATGAAGGGTTTCGGGCTTGTAAAATTCACAAAACCCTGGGTCTAGGGTTTGTAAGACAAATGTGATCGAATCTCAAAGTTTATCAACCCAAAAATTCTCAAATTTAAATAAATATTTTTCTGTGGTATATGAGGCTATTTCAAGAAGAATTTTTTGATTTCATTATGTTTTAAGGGAGAATTCATTAATAGTTTTTTTAGCACCTCATGTAAAACTATACATGGTTAGTTTTGTTGATGTTTGATGCAAAAATTTTCAAAAAATTAGTCTAGACCTTCTTGTAGATACTTAAAATATGAAGAATGAGTTCAATCGACCTTTGTGTGATTTCAATTTGTTTTGAAATATCAAAAAAAACTTGTGTGAAAGTGAAAAGCTTGTGTACATACCCTGTATTTTATGTCTCAATCAAATGTAAAAATGCATTGTTGCTTAGCTAAAGTTCATAATCAATGGTGTTTGGCTAATTTATGCCTCAATGAAGCTGGTCAAAGTATTCATGGGTTGAAATTACTTCTTAGTAACATGTGACATGCAGTGCTATCTCTAAAACAAGAAATAAGACTTTGTTTCAATCTCTTGAGAAAATGAAAGGACTGAAGAAGTGAAATATCTCCTAGCTCAAAGTGAATGAGTTCTTGAAGAAGTCTAAAAGCCAGAGACAATTGCAAATTCATGTTTTGCTCCTTCAAAGGTTGAATGAATAATATTAGAAGAAATTTTTGTCTCTTTCAAGTGAAATTGAATGAGTCCAAAATACTTTGAACTCAAAAAGTTGGAGGTTGAAGAGGTAGTTGAAAAAGAAGGTCTAGTTGTTAAGTGTTGGGGTGATAATTGCAAGAAGTTGAAAACCTTTGCATCCAAGGAAGATGAGTTTGAAGTAATATGAAGGAGAAGTGGAAGAGACTAATTTTTTTTGTGGTTGAGTCTTGATTATTATTATTGAGAAGATGTTATGTGGAGATTGTACTTAAAGGATAGAATAAATTGAACACTTTATGTAGAATGCTTGATGAGACAGTATGACAGATATATAGGGAAGCGTAAAAGAAAAATGTTTGTGTGGAATTGATCAGTATTGTAGGTGAAATAAAATACATTGAAAATATAACAATCATGTACCATATAGTGTAATAGTGAGCTGTGTATAAAGAAGCATGAGAAGGGTATTAAGAATGTCTTTAAAAACTATGTAATAGTGAAGTACACAACAATGAAGCAATAGAAGAAATTTTTAGAGTGTCATGATGCAGAATCAAGATTGAATACATTAAGATCATAGGATTGATTGTGCAATTCAAATGTATATGGTTATAGGCATAAGCATTGGTGGTTAGATGAACTAAATAGAGATATATATATATGAGAATAGGTGAGGTAAAATAGAGAATGTTGATTAAAGAAGATAGAAGTTAAGTAGAAAAGTGTGCAAATCTAGTATCACTATCAGTTATATAAGACAACATTCTTGTGTGAAAGAATACTATTGAAAATTCTAAATTACGGCTTAGCATTCAAGGGGATTTTTTCCTCCTTGTAAGTAGTAGCTTACTAAAGATCAGTTGTAGTTGGTTAAATTACAAGGTAGACTAAGTGGCAGCTTGGTCAAACTTAGGAGTTGCAGCTCTAGGTTGAGTAGAAGCTCAACTATAAAACCAATGTAACATAAATATGACAAGTTATTCCTAAGCATAGTTCATGGTTTTAGAGGTTTTTTTCCCAGCTTGGGTTTCCCACATTAAATCTATCTCAGTGTGTGATTTCTCTTTTTGGTTTCTTGTGATTGTTAATTTAGAATTGATGATGAAAGTTGAATGAACCAATTTATGAGGTAAAAATATGAATAGAAACTGATTCACCCCCCTCTTAGTGTCCTAGTTTCCAACACTAAGGTCATTATTTCATTGTAGGTTTCCAATGACTTCGATGACCATTGTGTGACTAAATGCAAACAACAGTGAACAACTAACAGCCACTCAAAGTAGGTTTTTTTAGTATTTCGGTAGACATAGGTTCCCGAAATAATCCTAGGGCACCCACGGGTGCCCCTATCCCTCTC
This sequence comes from Taxus chinensis, assembly GCA_019776745.2. Lineage (NCBI taxonomy): Eukaryota > Viridiplantae > Streptophyta > Pinopsida > Cupressales > Taxaceae > Taxus > Taxus chinensis. Next base: position 131,234,404 of record CM034148.1, read on the forward strand.
CAAGTGCCCCAGTCTAGGTAGATCTTCATCTTGCACAATTTTCTAAGGATCTATGTGACTCTTCTCCTTCTCTTTTCATCCGGTCAGCACTTCGGCACAGTCCATACTTGGTTGTAAATCATCTAAGTCATTTTATCCCTTCATTGTACTTAGGGTTTCAAATTTTAAATTACGTATTTGCTTTTGTCAATTCTGTATTTCATTTATTATTTATTTACTGTTACATTGCATTAGAATTAGGCATTTATTTATTCAATTATTTTTTAATCACTTTCTACTTTTTATGTTTCATATTTCACGATCAATCTCTCTACTGTCTTATTCAATCTTTTTAGCATATTTCTACATTTCATGATCAATATTTTCTTAAAGTGTTTCACCCCGACTGTCAGGTTGTTATACACCCTATGCTTTGCACTCCACAATTAATGTTCTTACTAACGATACTCCACCATTCGAAATATTTCTAATATATTCCATTGTCTTGCTGACATTACATTATCACTTCATGGTCCTAAAATCCAATACACTGCATATTGGATTGAATATCAAGCTTAGCATACTTTATTATTACGAACCATTTCAGGCAATGACACACTCCTAGTTCCATGATTCATAGTCAATCTGATGAGGTTCTAATATCTTAAAGATGAATCTTACTCACACTCGTGGTTTTTCTCACTCTCTGCATAGCATCCTACATTTTAATGATCATATCTTTCATGGTGCACATATCCAAACCAATCCTTGAGCTATGCACTCTTGTTCTATGGTTCATTCTTGACTACCGAGGGGTCTTTTATAAATGAAATGTTAGTGCAACATGACATTCTTAGCTGACCCCCTGGATGTTGATCAGATTTCTAGGTTGATCATACTAGCATCTAGTGATGATCCTGCATAACGAATTGTAAACCTCTCTCCAAGTGTGGGACCCATATTGTAATTATCATGAGATTAATGGACATCTCCAGATTAGATGGTTGGTTACGCTTCAAAATCCTCTGATTAGAATCAAGTTATCTTGCAGCAATTGTAGAGGTTTGAATCCTGAATCCTACTGCACAACATTCCAAGGGGACATGCCCAGATAGAAAGTGTTACATCCAAATGGGAAGCTAAATCTACCCCTGGTGATACACCAGAAAAGGAGCATGGTGCCAACACTTCTAATGCTCCTGCAGATAGTACACAGATCATGCGAATGCACCCAGATAAACATCATGCACAACTGATAAAATGTAACACCTCCTCAGTCTCAATTCATTTGAAGCAAACAACACAACCAAAGGGCTGAAATCACCTGGTCACAGAGCAATCTGTATTGTCATTCTCCATTGTCAAGTATCCTTGCAACGTTACCAAACAATCAACAACTCGTTATGCAAAACCTATTACAACCATCAAGCTGGTCTGATACTTTCAAAAATTCCACTTGTTGAAGGATCCTAAGAAGATATCCACTTGCAATATCCAAAGAAATGTTCCCCCCAAGGAAAATGAGCCAAATCTGGCTTTTTACAATGCATGGGTCGCTTAGCATCAGGACGATTAGATCTCCATCACTGTAAAAACGTAAGGGGCAGCCATATCTTCTCATTGAATGAAGATGCATTAAAATAGCATGGACATCCTTACAGACCCATGCCCATGACATTTTTTGGCCATGCTGGAGAAGAATGCGACCCATCTCTTAAGCATTAAAACATGGTTGTTGATACACGTTATATTCTGGCCATTACCACGATGCCAGAGACGTTGTGCTCCAATTCACACTTGATTTCTGAGGGCATCCTCCAAACATGAACCTCACATAATGCACAAAATGACCACTGAATAATGTAGATCACATTTCACCGGCTTTCTCACCTTGATATAAAGAACGTGAAAATCTGAGCTACTGGATCGACACAGTTCAACATGGCCATGCTGAAGTATTTAGGGCAAAAACAGGCTCAAAATCGGATCGGCGGGCAAAAAGTCTTGAGATTATTCGTACCCGTTTGGTCTTTTGGAACACAATCACAATTAAATTTTCCCCACGCTCCACACACTTGGATGACACGTGTCAGGCTCTAATTCAATGGCAGGGGGCATCCTTTGACAAATTTCTTTCTAGGGCACCTTCCTTACAACCTTTTTTGCCACTTGGATCTACGTGGCACCTATTTTATTGGCTCGGGTATGAGGGGCTCACTTTCACGACATACCTCTCTGACATCACATTTGGCATTGTTTCACTTGTGGGAAAATTTCCCATTTCCCCCCCGTACTCCGCCACTATGGATCTACATGTGTTACAGATTCACATTCTATGGCACGATGTTGCAGCGGGCTCACGACATACTTTTCTCGTTTGAACCTACTTTGACTGAACTTGGAAAATCTCATGACAGTCCTTTCTCTCTTTCGCACAATCGCCACTTCCTGGGACACATTCTCAACACTTACATCGGCACGATCTCGATGCTTCCTAATCAATATAACACTGTTTGCAGCCTTTTCAATGATACCCATGCGTCACACTAAACGTGTTAACAATTTGTCTCTTTCAACTGTCCCACGGACTGCCTGGGACACAATATCTCCGTAACCACCCGAGAATGGACTGTCTTTCGGCAAATCAGCCGATTCGCGTACACTCACGCGTACTTTTGAATCAAATGGTCCTGTCATCCATAACCGCGCGAATACAAAAGCATCTTTCAGACATTTTTTCCAATATGACTTTCGGCCATTTCATATGATGCACATCCCTCACGTCCCGACGGTCCCATACTGTCCCATGTTGACCGCCTGGGACATTTCAAATGTACCTGACTTTGCACGATCGTTCTTTGTTTTTCGGCTCACTCAAGCATTGGTACGACAAACCTCTAGTACGACCCGAACTGGTTTAATGAACACATCTCTTGCATACCTGCATTTTCTACCATTTTCTCCATTTTTTCTACACTCTCATTGGGATTTCATTCTTGGACTGCTAAGAGTTAGAAAAAGGCCGAGGGGACCTCATCTCTTACATACACATCCACTCGGTGGCATGCGGCTCCTATCATTCAATCTACATTCCATTTCGGGACTGAATAATCTGATGCATGTTATCATATCTTTGTCACCTTGAGTCTTTCTGACATTTACTGGATAACATGAACCTCATTTCACTCATGCTCAGATCACATCCACTCAAGTGTATGCAATTATCTTGATCCTACACGCATTTACTGTTTCATTTCCATTTCTAGTTCACACTCACAGCATACTACATATCTACACACGCAGTTGCATATTTTTCTTGCTTACAATACCTGTTAGCTAGATCCCATATTGTATGCTCCTAGGGGCATCCATTTTCTATATACTACATGTGTGTTCACTTTATTTCTAGTTTTGATTTCATATAACTTTACTTTATTAGATTGATACACGCAATGACGGATGCTTGGCGCAGTACATGTCTACCATGGTATCGCAGTGGCTTCCTGGGGGCATCCACTGTTTGTTACACATCACAGGTATTTACCTTGTTTCAATGTTCACCTAGGTACTTCATATTCATACCTTTATTGCACACTCTTATCCTTGGATCCTACTTATGTGTATTGACATATCTTTTTATCTTATCTAACATGTTAATGGGATAGTTGTCATGTGTATAGTTATTTGTCCTTGATCTATGGTATTGACTAGTTCTTTCCTTGATACCATGGTTATCTAACATCTTTCTTATGATGTCTAGTTCACTCCTAGATCTATGGTATTTACCTTGGCTCTTTGTTCACCTAGGTATTTTCTTGATTTATGGCTTTATTATATCTATCTTCACCGGTTCTTATGATGTGTGGATATTTCTTTTCCTATATTATTTAGATCCATTCTCAGGGGGATATTATCTAATGAGTTTCAGAATAATAGTATGATTTTCTTGATCTATTCGTATTGACAAAGATCCTTGATGTCTAGTTCTTATCCTGAAATACTATGGTCTTGATCGATAGTGGTATTTGATTAGCATCTGTGTTCTTCCCATGGTACATTTATGGTTATCATTGATTCTACGGCCTTAGACTAGGAGATTCTTAGATTGTTATTTGTCTGTAAGTCCTATATAAGCAAGGCCCATTCTCATTGTATATTCATATATTCGTTGAAATACTTAGCTCTTTGTCATATGGTATGGTCATATGAGGGCTTAAAGCTTGTTATTCCTACTAGTAGGTGATAAACTCCAGATCCCTTTCATTTTATTTGTGTGGTGAAGGTAAGAGTATTTTATTCTATTTTAGTGGCAACTAAAATAAATAGTAGCGCATAATATTGAAAATCTTGTATCTTTTGATCGGTAACTCGGTTTTGAGTGCCATTTTTTGTAAAAGTGCTTGTTTTTCCGTGCTCTTTCCATTAGAAATATTTATTTTAAGAATTGAACTATAATTATAAAGTGCCATATTATAACACACACTCATTATAAAGTGTCAAAAATCTGGGGGGGCTCTTGTTGCATTGCTTGGGGGTCTTGTTGCATTGCTTGGTTCTTGCATTTCTTTTTGGTGATTTTTTTAGGATGACATCTACTTCTACATTAGATAATGTTGAATCATTAACAACACATAATTACCACACCTGGAAACCAAGAATGGAAACAATAATTAAGTGGAAAGGATTATGGGCTTTAACTTCTTCATAATAACCAGTGTTCACTAAAGAATATGAGAAATTTGAGTACCAGTGCAAATTTGATGAGCGCATGGGTTTGATAGGAACTTATGTAAGTGACAGTCTTTTATTTCATTTGGAAAAGTGTGACTCTCCTTTCAAAATATGGGAGAAATTGGAGGATTTATTTGGTAAGGTGGATCATATAAGAGCCATGCAACTTGAAATTGAGATTACCTCTCTTAATCCTGAAGATTTTCCAACAATTATAGACTATCTTACCAAGTTCAAGTATTTGTTGACACAGTTGAAGGGGAGTGGAAGAGATAAGAAAGATGAAGAGTGTGTTTACTTGATTCTATCCAAGTTGAGAGGACCATTTCAAATTTTTCTTCTACATTTTTCTATAGCATGGATGCCTTAGATGACACATTCAAAATGCCTAACTTAGAAACATTTTGTGAAAGAATTACCAGGGAAGAATCCAAATTATCTCACCTTGAGTCTTCCACCTCTCAAAAGGCATTAGTTGCATCTAATCCTAAGGGCAAGGGAAAACCAAACAGTAAAACCAAATCCACACCTTCTCCATCTCAAAATGCTCCTAAACCCAAAGAAAACAACTCAAAACCCAAGGAGTCTTCTAAATCCAAGAATAAGTCTATCCATTCATGCTCTTTTTGTGGGGGTAGTAATCATGAAGAACATAAGTGTTATAAGTAAATGCAAGCCTTAGAGGATGCAGTCAAGAAACATAAAATTTCTATCTCCACTCCACCTCCTTCTAATCAACATGGGAAAGCACTTAATGTTGTTAGGAGATCTCAGTCACCACTTGCAGACAATTGGGTTATAGATTCTGGTGCTTCTCATCACATGACTTCTTCCAAGGAGTCTTTTGTTTCTCTAGGTTTGAGTTCTACTTCCAAAATTGAGGTTGGAGATTCTTCCTTTCTTTCTGTTAAGGGAAAAGGTGATATACAACTTGATGGTGGAAGTATCCAAGATGCACTATATGTTCCTAACATCACTACAAATTTTCTTTCTGTATATCAAATTTGTCATTTTAGTCAAGGGAAAACAATGAGTGTTTACACCACATGGAGTAGAAGTATGAACTTTTTTGGAGCCTTATTCACTTTTTGCTCAAGGTATTGTTGATCATAGTTCTAGACTATATCACTTTAAGGGTTTTGATGACACTTCCTCTATAGGGACAGGATTGGTTTCTTGTGCAGATTCAAATAGTAAGCTTTGGAAAGAAATATTTGGACATCTTAATTACAGATATTTGAAGGATTTAAGCACTCGTGGTATGGTAGATGGTCTTCCTAGAGTTTCTTGTCTTGAGGGAGTTTTCTCTGGCTGTGCATTAGGGAAACAACACCAAGATCCTTTTCCTAAGAATTTTTCTAAGAGAGCTTCTTCACCACTTGAGCTTGTGCATAGTGACTTGATGGTTTTTACTACCCCATATTTCAATGGAGCTAAGTATGCACTTACGTTTATTGATAATTTCTCAAGGCATACTTGGGTTTATTTTCTCAAGTACAAAAGTGATGTTTTTTCACACTTCAAATTCTTCAAGGCTTTGGTCAAGAAACAATCTTCTAGTAGCATAAAGAACCTTCGCACTGATAATGGGGGGGAGTATTTCAGCAATGATTTTTCTAAATTTTTGGAAACTCAAGGCATTATTCACTAGCATTTTGTTCCTCATACTCCACAACATAATGGATTAGTAGAAAGGAAGAATAGAACTTTGAAGGAAATGGCTAACTGTATGATGCATTCTAGAGATATACCTCCTATCTATTGGGCAGAAGCAATTAATTGTGCTAACTACATTCAAAATCACACACCACACAGAGCACTTGAGCATTTGACTCCAAAGGAAGCTTGGTCCAACACTAAGCCAGATGTCTCATTTTTTTGAGTCTTTGGGAGCCATGCTTGGGAATTTGTGCCAAAGAAGAAAAGGAAAGCTTTGGATAAGAAGATTAAACCCTTGATCTTTGTAGGGTATTGTGAAGACATGAGAGCTTATCATCTTTTAGATCTTGATACACATGACGTTATTTTTCGAACACATGTTCAGTTTGATGAGTGCTTCACTCCTCATGATTCTTCATCTTCTTCCATGCCTCTTTCTTCTTCATCTCATCTTGAGGATCCTTTCTTTGAGGAGGTTATAAATGTCATTGAGGATCCTATTCCCACTGATGTTGTCACTATGCCTAAGTGGGATCATACTACAGTTTCTCAGGCATCACCTTTCATAGAGGATCTTCCACCCACTAGGCATCATCATGCACATTCTACAGGTTCTAGACTTTTGTGTCAAGTAGTTTCTGAGGATCCACAGTCTTTTTCAAAGGCTCATGGGATACAGGAGTGGGATGATGCGATGACAGCTGAGTATTCTTCTTTGATGAAGAATCATACTTGGGATTTGGTATCTCTTCCTAAAGGAAGAAATATGGTTAGGTGTAAGTGGGTATATTGAACCAAATACACAGTTGATGGGTCCATTGACAAGTATAAGGCTCGTCTTGTTGTAAAGGGTTTTTCACAAGTTGAAGGTATTGATTACTCTGAGACTTTTACACCCATTGCCAAGATGGATTTTGTACACCTTGTACTTGATATTACTGCATCACAGGGGTGGCCCATATACCAGATGGATGTGAAGAGTGCCTTCTTACATGGAGATCTACAAGAGGAAATATACATGGAGCAACCAGCTGGATTTGTTCAAGATTCTTCTCTTGTTTGTAGGCTCTGAAGGTCTCTCTACGGTCTCAAACAATCCCCTCAGGCTTGGTATGAGAAGATGGATTCTTTTCTTCTATCTACTGGTTTTGTTCGTTGCCACTCTGATCATACAGTGTATCTCCAGCATGTTGGTGAGGATATTGTGATACTTGTCTTGTATGTTGATGATTTGTTACTTACTGAAAGCTCTTCTTCCCACATTCAGAGTATTTAGAGGGCTCTTTCTACACATTTTGACATGACAGATCTTGGGCTATTGCATTATTTCCTTGGTTTGCAGATTTCTCGGATAGATTCAGGGATTCATTTGAGTCAGAAAAAGTAGACCCATGATCTTCTTAGGCACTTTGATATGGCTGATTACAAGCCAAGTCCATCTCCTTTTCAGTCTGGAGTTACTCTTACTTCCACATGTACCACACCACTTTGTGATCCTACATTATATAGGCAGTTGGTTGGGAGTCTCATGTACTTGACCCATACTCGCCCTGATATTTCATTTGCAGTAGGGCTTGTATCTTGGTTTTCACATTCTCCTCATAGTAGTCATTGGCAGGCTGTTAAAAGGATTTTGCACTATTTGAAGGGAACTTCCCACTTTGGCCTACACTACACTAAGGATTCTACTCAGTTTCTTGGATATATATATTCAAATTGGATAGGTTCTATTGATGACAGATGTTCCACTTCTGGCTATCTTTTTTGTCTTGGTTCTTCTCCAGTTGCTTAGGCGTGTAAAAAGCAACAAGCTATTGCACTTTCATCTTCAGAGGTAGAGTACAGGGCAGTAGTTATAGCGAGTCAGTAGATTCTTTGGCTTCACCAGTTATTGACAGAGTTTAGATTCCCACAGGATTCACTGACTGTACTTTGGTGTGACAACCAAAGTGCAATTCACATTTCTCGCAACCCAGTTGAGCACCAACGGACCAAGCATATTGAGATACACATCCACTTCATTCGTCAGCACATTCAGGATGGATTTCTTTGCTTGGAGTACATTCTAACTCAGCAGTAGGTTGCAGACATCTTTACGAAGCCTTTTGCATCACCTCGCTACCTTGAGTTGCGTGGAATGCTTGGGGTTTTGGAAGTTGTTCTTGGGGGGTGTTCATGAGAACATATTCCTTCTTCTTCTTCTTTCTCTTTCCTTCTAGCAGGATTCTTTCCTTCTTTTGGTTTGAGATTTCTTCATGGATATATTGTACATGAGTACCTCATCAGGCCTAGTTGTCGGGACTCATACTGTGGACATGCCACTTCTATTTTGGCCCCTAGCTTCACTTGAGGGGGGTGTTAGAGTAGTTATTTACCTTAGCTCATGTTCACCTAGGTACTTTATTTACCTTTATTGTATTTATCCTCACCCACTTATGTGTGTGGATATTTCTTTTTATTTATTTAGATATTAGGGGGATATTATCTAGTTGTTAGGTATAGTTCTTTCCTTGATCTATGGTATTGACTAGATCCTTGATGTCTAGTTGATTCTAGTTCACTCTTAAATCTATGGTCTTGACTAGTTCTTTGATGACTAGTTCTTCCATGATTTATGGCTTGATCTACAACCTTGACTGGTTCTTAGATTGTTATTACTTGCCTATATAAGCAAGGCCCATTCTCATTGTATTTCATTGAGTTCCATAATAATATATGATATTGTTGCTCATTTGTTTGCAAAGGTTTATGTAAAGTTATTCTGGCGAATTACTTTCATCTTATTGATCGTGGTGTTTGATTAGCATATGTGTTCTTGGCTTGGTATGATCTGGTTATTGTTCCTTTTATTGTTATGCAAGTATATTGTCTACCTCGGTTATCTATTACATCGTCTACTTTTTCTTGTCATTATTCGCTAATATTTGTAGGCTTTTCCCTTTGTCTTGTGTGCACACTTGTCTATTTTTGGTTTCATCGGCCTTAATTGTGTTTTGACATCGTGAGTAGTGTCCCATGTTTACAACCCTCTTTTCACGGTCTACATTGTCTTCTTGCATGTTTACATTATCTTCTTAAATCTTATCTTACATATTTTTGTGCTTAGCATACATTCCATCTTACACATGCATGTTTGTCTTTGCTTGTACTAACACTTGTCTCCTAGCCATTGTTTTTGCATATGCCTTGGTTTCTACCAAACACACTCCCTCCCCCCTATAAGGTACACTTTTAGCATAGTGATCGGCTCTCCTTTAGGTCGCATACTCCTTCAGGGATGTCTCATGCACCCTAAATAAGGGGGAGCATTATTTGGGTGAATTAGTCACTCCATATAATGTTATACAGTCATCATAGTTCATAATAGACAGCACAGTCTACAGTCTACAGACATAGTATTCAGTTTCAACTTGGGTCCTTATCCAGACTTGGGTCACTAGCACATCAGATATAAACTTGAGCACCTTTCTGGATGCTTCTTTCCCTTCCTGGGTGCCTATGGCCATAGGGCAAGATGGTAGTTTAAAACAGATCTAGCATGTTTGTCAATCAGTTCAAAGAAATCTGGCATAGTACAAACATAGTTCTTAACACTTCAACATGCATGCATACTCCTACACTACTTTCACATTGGATTGAAAGATCCAAATGGATCAGACTTGGGTTTACACCATCATTTTCAGTGGTGTTATACATTGTGAGAAGTAGTCAAAGGTTGTAGAATGACACAAGACTTTTATCCCTAAACTTCTTTCACATTGGCACATTAGCGTGAAATTAGCCCAAAAAACTCCTACGACCAACACAATTGGCATGAGATCACCCAAAAAACTCATTCTTCTAAAAACATATACAAAATCTTTTTATCATTCTATTTACTCATCACAGATTAGGTGCACATGTTCCTTCTACTTTTAAACATTTTTCACACTTTTTTTACTTGCATTTTACATATCAGAAATTTGTCTATTAACACACATTTGACTACTTGTTCATTATTTTCTTTTGCAGGTTCGTCCGTATGGGAAGCGATAATCAATATCACTCAACATCATTCAACAATTACATACAACAACAATGACATAAAAAAAATTAACAATTGTGACATCTACAGTATACGTTTCCACCCTAGGTTTTCCATTCTCATCATCACTTTTTACACTTTCTCCTCCTTAGAATCCACACTTCACGCTTTTATAACTCCACACTTTGTCTTTTCCCTCGACATGATCTTTCTGCATCAATCTACATGGTTATTGGGTACGCATCTCTATCTACTTTATGTTACCAAGCTTTCTGATCACTAACATAAAGTGGGGGTAAATGTAGACACAAAATCATGCACTTTGGGTAATTATCTAGTCTTGATTACACACTACTATTCATATGATTCCTAAGTAAGAAAATTGCTAATTGATCATACCTTTGGCCACCTTTTAGGTTCCTTTTTGGTCTCTTTCTTTGTTCTTGCACACCCTTATGTTTCTTAGTCTAAGCTTTTATTTACATCATTTATAATGGCTCTAGACACCAGCGAGCTCATCCAAGATGTCAGCGTCAGGTGCCCTCATCCCCTCTAGGTTCCCCTGACCTCAATATACTTTATTCACATCCTTTGGGTCCTTTCTATTCATTTCATCATTTTATCTTTTTGGTAGTCGTCCTTTTTAGGGTTGATTACAAAATTCAAGCAAAGGAATCATATAAATATAAATTTATGTGATCATAATAAGGGACCAAGCATTAAGCATTAGCTAGCACCGCCTATAGGTTTCATCTTTGTTAGCTATTACTAATGAGCTTAATTGCATCCATCTAGCACCATCCAAAAAATATCCAAGGTTGGTTATTCTCCATACACTAAATAGGAGAGGTGTTCATAAAAAATCATCCCACGAATACTATTCACAGGTCTTAACATCTAGACTTGAATACAACAATATCAAGTGCAACAAACACATAGATTCACCCAGGGCACATTAGTCGGAGCACACACATACAAAACTATATTTTGTCTAACATGTACCCCCTGTAGTGAGAACATGGGGATAAGACTTACCTTGTACTGACAACTGGAGATAGTCTGACCCCTCACGTAGCATGCTTTCATGATCTAGGATTTGATGTTTATATGAGGGTTTTAACAGGTCATTGTTTCATCTAGATAGGTTTTCTAAGTGGCTAAAAAACAACCACACAATGGATGAGTTTTTTTAGGATAGTACAACAACCTCTAGGATATTTTTTCTAGTGGATAACTAACAACCACACAAAGGAGCTAAGATGAGTATTTCGGTAGACACAAGCACCTAGAAACAGGCCTAGGCCGCCCACGGGTGCCCCTATCCCTCTCTAGGAGCCCCAACCTAGGTAGATTGTCAACTCACACATTTTTCTAAGGCTCTATATGACACTTCTCCTTCTCTATTCATTTGTTCTGCACTTCAGAACAGTCCAAGAAAAACTTCGAATCAGCTAAGGCTTTTTACCCTCTCTTTGTAGTTACGATTTCATAATTTCTTTCTTAGCTTACTTCACTTAACTTTTATAATTAATTGTTTATTCATTTACTGTTACAATAACAATCATATTAGGAATATATTATCCCCATTTTTATTAATCAGTATCTATAATGCAGGACCCCCTCTTCATGCCTTCTCAACGTCTGAAGACATCTTGTTTATGTCAAAGACAAATTTAGTGTCCCTTTCATTTTTTCCAAGAGGGTAAACATCAAAGTCTATATGGTTAATCTAATCCTCAAAAGGAGTCGTGATATGTATTAGATGGCCAAGGCCCGATGCTTCAAAAAATTGGATCAATGAGCCTGATATTTCTTCAACAAATCCAAAAAGGAAATATGAGAAAAGGTCTTGTTAAGATATGTGATTAGATCATATTCTCCTACAGGTTTAGGATCTACCGCAAAGTCATCATGTACTAAGTGATAAATGGGAATATGATGCAATGTATATTCCTGAGTACAAGTGTTCACACTAACCTTTGGCTATATTTCTAATTCAACCAAACCTATAATTTTCATTTTATTTCTTTAGTCAAGGTTGGGAGAAATTTGAGGGTCATCGGAAATAGAAGCCTCGTGATCATGAGTCACCACAGGAATCCCTTTTTTAACATTTTGAGGGTTAGGTTTCTCATTTTCAGGAAGCTTGGGGAAATGATCTTGATAAATTCCTAATTTAGTGTTTTGGGGTACAATAGGTCCCCTATGAGTGTGATTAGAGCTTCCCCCAAGGTTCTCTAAAAACATATCAATGAAAAGTTGGATTTGGTCTTCTGGGAAGTTGAATGAATTTATTGCAATCCCTGAAGGAATGAGCATCATGACCAATTACTCAATGAAATCCATAGTATAAATTGGGATCATAATCCCACAAATTCTTATTTTGACCTTATCATTGGTTGTAGCTCTGGTTGTTGTTTTGGAATTGGTTGTTATAGTGGTAGTTCAATGCCCCTTTGACCAGGGTCCTGATATTGGTTTTGTCCTTGGGCTTGAACCTGTTGAGGAGGGGTACGAATGAAATCAACTGCCTTAACAAAAAAGGTAGGGTTGTTAATTATTTGGTTATTCATGTTCCCATTATTATTGTTCCCATTATTGGCATTTGCAACATTAGGCTTTTTGGGTTGATCAGACACATAATCCGCGGTGGCACCATGGTTCTAGTTTTGTGGACATTGGGTCCTTGGTTATTGCTTGAGTTAGTTTTTTAATTTGAAGTGATTTTGTTAGAGGTGACCAACCTCCCATTAGGAACCTATGTCGTACATCCACTATCAATAGCCACTTGGTCAATTTGGAGCGTGCCCTCTAACACTTCCTCATAGCTACGAAGGGAAAACTTCTACACTTCCTCTTTTTTATCTCGGTTGAGAAAGTGGAGGAAGAGGTCACATAGTTTTGTTTTATCCATATTTGGTGCACTCGTTGAAGAATAGAGGACATTTCGCCACCTTTGAATAAAGTGGGCAGTAGACTCATTTCGTTCCCTCTTAATATTCAATAACTCTCTTATTCTTGTTCGCAATGAATTTTTCATATCGAAGGCTTTAATGAATTCATAAACAAGTTTTTTGAAAGAATGTATTGATGCTTCAGGGATTCAGTAATACCAATACAAGAAAATTCCTTAAAGGGTTTTGGGAAATATCTTGGAAACTACCATGTCCCATGGAAATAATTCTCTTATTACGATAGTATAAGCCTTGATTTGGGCATTGGGGTCTCCATAACCTTTGAATTTAGGAAGGTCTAGAAATGGTCGTGGAAGCATAAAACCTTGATGAAAGTTAGGAGAAGGAGGGAAATCTTAGTATCGTGTAACATAAGTATTCGTAGGGATATATGGATCCACTTGGTATTGTGTGAATGGATTGGGAAGAGTGTACATGTGTGGTTTGGGAGACTTGGAGTGTATATGGACATACAGAGGGGTAGCACTAGGATATGACCTAATGGGTGTAGCACAAGGGAATGTTGCATTTTTGGGAGGAATGGAATTTGAAAATGCACTTCCAACTAACCCTTGTATTGGATTCAAATACACATGGTGAGGAATCATCCATAGCATACCTAATCCCATAAGGAGATCGGTAGGACTAGGAACACCCAAGTAAACCTGTTATGGTAGTTATTGTACTGAATGAACATTAGCAACAAGGGTGTAATTTTAATTATTTACATAATAAGGGGTTTTATTCTACCTAATTATCTATGTAAGTTACAAATTTTGGGCTATCTCTAGCTCTTTAATCCTTCCCACTAGTGTCAGAATAACATCATTGAGTGAAGGATGTGGACCTTGCTTAGGTATATTCGACACGTTATTAGGTTAAGAGGTTGTTTGAAACCATCTAGAATTAAAGGATTGAGCTTTAAAAATCCCACTTTAATGGTGTATTTTATATCAGGGCCTCCCTGTAGGATAAAAACTCAAAGATATGGGATTTATTAACCCTACATGCCTCACTTACTAGCAACCAAAGTCAATTAAACACCTCTTCTAGTTTTTTCACATGCCCACTCTACCTAGAAGTGGATTTTCACCTTTTTCTAACCTTTCACCCCTAAATTCTTCTCCTAGAAAATGGTTCTACTGGGGGGATTCAGCCATGCTTCCTACAATATACAATAATTATTGGAAATTGTTTAGAGATGATATTTTATTTCATATTTGGAAAGATTAAAAAAAATCTTGTTTTAACAACATAGCTATGGATAGATATTTCCCTATGACTAATAAAATTATTTTGATATCCAATGTTGTGTTTCAAATCCATGTGTAAATAGAGAAAGTATTCCTAAATGTGAAACACCTTCAATCCCTGCACTTGCATTGGGTTAATGCCTCATACACTATCAATTGGGGTCCTCCTGACTCATTGTACCATCATTTTCCCTCATAGGATTATGGTTGAGGCTTACACACGTGTGGCTCTAGAAGTTAGTGAAGCTCCTCTCCCCAACATCGCCACTCCCTCCCAAGTCTCAACATTTTTCTCTCACCCATAGTGAAAAATTATTTGATTGGATCGACAATACTAGCAACAGTGGTGGAAGTAGGTGGGGTTTCCCCTCTCATGGGAAATTCCCATGTCTGGCACTAGTCATCTCTCCCAACCACTATGACAACCTACTGAAGGAAAAAAGTAGTAATAGCAACATGATGGATGGGATCACATCCCTGACACATCTCACCCCTCTATCACAATTGATTAGGGGGATAAGCTAGATAGTCTTCCGCCTCCTCCTTTGAACACCATGTCCACTGCAGCAGTGTATTTTTTGTGGGCCTCTTTGTTCTTTTTAACCTTTTATTTTGTGCACCTTTTTTCGTTTAAAAGCGCGTTGTTTTTGTAATTATTAGGTTTTGACACCCTTATGAGGTGAGATGGGTTTTTCTCGAGGTCTTCTTGACTTAATTTGATAATAATTATGGATTTTGACCTATTCCATTCATTTTTTTGTATGATAAGTGGTGTACTATATCTTTTATTATATATAAAAGTGTGCTTTGAACAATTAAAAAAAGCATGTTGATACTAGGTGGTCTATATCATTTACACCAACAACTTTCATATTGTACTCATGCAAAGATTCAAAATGTGAGTCACCCACCTATTCACTTTTAGGGTTGAATAAAATGGTTATCAAGGCTTTGAAGCTCATCAAAATGTAACTAGAACTCTTAAAAGTAATTAATTGAACCTATGATTTCTTTTCCTTATCTAAGATGTTTAGGATATGATTTAACTTTCAATGTGCAAATAAATATTATTCCCTCAAGTAGTCTCTACATACTAGATTGAAATTTTATTATCATTAAGAGGCCTTATTATGAGAAGAGTATCGTTGCCAAGTTACAAAGCTTGAGGACATTGTGAAGCTTAATGCCCATATTCAAAGTAATTTATGAATCTAATTCTTATGCTCTCAAAATCAATTATGTGTTTGTGTAAAGTTCATCTACTTTATATTTAATGCATTTGTAAGACCCTGTCAAAGGTAATGCTCCACAAAAATTGAAGCACATATTGATTCCTCAATATATTTTTATCATTGTTACAATAATAATAATAATAATAATAATAATTAATATACTTACCCAATGATGTTTTTAAATATCCTTCATGCCAATAATAAAGAGGAAGATTTTATAGATTCCAAATGCAAAATGATGTTTGCGTCTCCAAGAACATGTTAAAATTGTGATACTATGATTTTATGAATACCCTTACTCTATTATAGAACCATAAACCCATTTATTAATAATGTCATATGATTTTGGTGATTTAAAAATCACAACTAAAAAACGCCATAACATAAGACAAAATAGCAATGTCATCCTACACTAGATTGCTAAATTTCAAAACTCTATTATTTTAGGTTTATAAGAGTTGGAAAACTTTATTTGAATTTACATACTAGCAATTGTACGTGAAATGTACATTGTGATTGTTGAAAGGGATATAGTGAAGAAGTGAAACCAGATGAAAAAAAATGAAGGGGAAGAAAGTGGGGTGTAGAAAATGGGAATTTGAGGGTGGAGAAGTGGATGAGAAAGGAAAGAAGAATCGAGGAGATGATGTGAAAATATATGAAATACGAAGAGCACGACATGTTTGGTAATCATAAAAAGGATAAAACTCATCTTTTAATAGATGTGGTAGAAAATGTAGAGGGAGATACAAGAGAATGCAAGAAGCGGATGAAAAATGTTGTCGAGCTGAATACCTGATTGAATTTGAATATGTTGACCTCATTCGCTAGGTTAGAGAAATTGTAAAAGTAGGGGGAATTTGAATGCATGTTATACAGGAAACGTTAGGGGTGGGAATACGTGGAGTAGTCACGTTAATGATGAGGATACTGAAGTATTCACGTAAGTACAATTTGCAAGTAGAGGGGAAAAATAAAAAAAGAAAAAGCAAATGTTCGTGGAACCTTACTGCAATGAGCACTTATTACAGAACTTTTTATCCTCTATATCTAGTCATAAGGTCAAGCAATTCTAGGGAGTAGATGCATGTCCATGTGTCGATAATTAACACCTTCTAATGATTGTTCATATGAGCCAAAGGTAGATTAACATTGTGGATTGCATGCCCCGCACGTTTTCCACATATCATATTATTCCTACCCAAGTAATATATGTTATCTATGCTCCACTTAAGCACTTGAAGCTCATAAAGAGGATAAAATAAAATATTGGGAAACTCAAAAAAATTAAGCGTTCGGGAAATAGGAACACATAATAGATATTATTTAGGGAGGAACAATTGTAAGTCATGGTGATCCACTTCCCTTTCCAGTTTCAAGCCCAAGTAAATGCATGATAATATGGTGCATGAAGGGATGATTTTGCCCCCTTCAATTTGGTTTGGTTTTGAAACACACACTTCCGGGGCTTGAAAAGCTTCAGATAAATATTGCAAAGGCTTATCCATATTTTTGCGAGAAAATGTAGATGAAAATAAAGGCTTCTTGTAGAAATTCCATGGAGGGGAAGAGAAATAGGGGTTAAACTCAAATAAAGCTTACGATCGTATGGTTTACATGTGATTGTTATTTATTTATTTCTATCGAATCGTTTCTTTCAGATCTATTCGATTATGGTTCTTTTATTAAATGGAAAAGAACAAAAAGAAAAAGAAAATCAAAACATCAGCACCATCGCTGATGACCAAAATGTACTTTGATGAATTGATCTCATGCATGTCATTTTTGCAAGTAATTATAGACAAAAAATCAAATCTTCTTCTAGAATTTTTAAAGGGGGTTAGAACTAGGGGATAAAATCTAATGAAGCTTACGATGACACCTTCAAACCTTTCTTTTGACCCATATATCTAGAGATCTATACTCCAACCCATACTCTATATTGATATGGAAAACATTGTGTACAAACATTGTGTACTAGATATAGCATCATATGAGTGTTATTTATTTTTTAATCATTTTTTTCAGGTCTAAACAACTTTGGTTCTTTTATTGAACATAACAAAATGAAATCAAAAAGACAAAAACATTCGCTTTGTCACCAATGACTAGAATGTCTGATCCCACAATGTCTTTTAACAAATCGATCTCATACATGACATGCATGAGTAGATAGAAAGAATCCTAGTGCACAACTCAGATTACAGACAAGATCATTTATACGGTCTATCATGTGGATGGTGGTAAATACAATATGTTGTCAGATCCTCGGGGCTTTTTACTTGTAAACACACCTTTCGACGTAAATATCTAAAATTATTTTGTTGGATACTTATATTGTTTGTATAGATAGTTTTGTAATTTCCCTTCGTGTGAATATTTTTTCATCAACCATGTTTTAAAACTTTCTATTTATTTTTTTTACATCGAATGGGATACCTTATTTAATTCCTATAGACAGCCACCTACTGTGGCATTAGCTATAGGACACATGCATGCTATGTAAATTAATGTTGCTTGTGAAGTCATGGATGCCATTTGACTAGATAAGATGAACAACATGCGAAGGAGATAGTGACGACACCCTAGAGGACATAGGAAAGTGCCATCAAAGTGTACCAAGGGTTATGATCACTGGAAGATATATTGCAACGACACTTTAATGTACATACATGATAGTATATGTGGACCTTCACAGATGGGTAAAACCAGAAAAAATAGTGTCTAAAATAGAAAACGAAAAGTAAAAAAAGTCTCCAATTAGGTTCATGTTTTCCAGAGGATTGTGCCCCTTCGATTTCGTTTGGTTTGGCTCGACACACCCAAGGATTAAATTTGATGTCTATTTAAACATTTTTTGTGTTTTTAAACACAAAAAATAACCAAATTATTTGTTTACAATATCAAAGTCCACTCTATTAAATCAAAAGTTTCAAAATATATATATATATATGGACTAGACCTAAAGTCCCACATGCATCACCACGTAAGGAAAAATTAAAACATAACACATTTCTATTTCTTTTTGAATTACCTATGATAGCTTAGGTACTTTATGCAAAAACAAATTAGGGTTTGTAGAGTTAGTACACATTTTTTAAAAAAATTATGGGCATAGATAAGATTTTTGTTGCAAAGATATGATTTGAATCATATAACTTCAAAAGTATTTATTTCTCCATGTATTTTAACTTCAAAATAAAAATTGAGTGGGAAAAATCAACCCATGTGAAACAAACCCACCAACCGGGTTAACCGCTTTCAAAACCCAAAGCAGAACGTGGAGAGTGACACATCCTAAATGACCTTTCACACCTGTCATTTTCCTCGCATAATAATACAAGCCCCTATTTATTTGAGATCCAAAGGCGTTAACCACGCTAAAACCCCAAGTTAACTTTGTAAATTTAGCATTAATTAGATAAATGGAGATAAGAATTAAATTAAAAAAGAAATAAGCAGAAGGGGAGATGTGCTAATCAGAGCTCTCACTAATAGTCGTCCTAAAATCAACACCATTATGGGTTAAATCAGACCTACACATGGAGATAAATCTATAAGTTGAAGGGAATCTTAGTTTCTTCCCGGAGGCTTTTCATCACTTGCAAAAGTAGCTCATCTATAACGGTACTATTCAGACCATCACCATCCTCACCGTCAAGAAATCTGATAAGATGTCATGATGCAAATGTTTTTCCAGATTCTGATCATCATGATAATAAGTGTCCTCAAAGCTAATGACATTTTGTGATCAGGGGCACTTATGCCTAATCTCAGTCTCAACCACACATGCGACCATCACTCTTAGAGATGCCCACAGTCAGTCCATAGTCGAATAGGAGAATTTAGACTATATACATTTTTGAGTTGGTAAGGAGAAAAAGTAATGTCGCTATCAATGGAAGCTTCCAAGCATCGACAGAATTTCTGTGAGATTCGGAATGTAACGACGGGAATGAGGCAGAGTAAAAATTGATTAGGTTGCCAATAGATTAACCATAGATAATCTTGGGTAGAGAACAACTACATACATTGCCTTGGTTACTGTGGATCACTGCCTCACATGTCAATGAGATGAGGTGCTAATCCCATTTTGAAATGCCTTTCGGCGTAATTAAAGTGACCTCTACCATATATTGTGCACTTTCATCAAGTATCACCCTATGTTCCAAGCCAATGTAGTTTAATCTTCTATAATAAAAGTTAACCTAGTCACGTGTCTAAAATTACTTAAACTACAAGGGCCTTTTCTTGCACGGCTCATTACCCTTCATATGTATATGTAGTTTTCTCCAATTGCTTCAAGATTGCATCCTTGAAAACACTTACCACACTAAATGGATTGTAACTACATGGTCGAAATATATAATTGTGTTTCACTTTTTGCCACTTTTTGTTCCACCAACAAAATATGTCTCACAACCAAAACTTGAAAATGGCCAAACATGTATTTTTAAGAGCTTAAATATACCAAGGCGCAATGCATTTATAATTTCCTTAATTAAATTACTAGTTCAGTTTTAAAATATTTTTGGCCCCCAAATGGGACTTATATGCTTTGACCCAACAATGATTGTTGATTCATCACGCTACGATAATTTTATATTGTCATTAGATATAGTTTTCTCAACTAGATTTTTCCTATATATAAGCCTTGATCTTCAACTTTTTGATGTTACTTTACACTTTTTTAAATGGGTGACGTAGTTTGTTAACTAATTTCCTCATAAAAAGAACTTCTATATATGCTAAGCAACTTAATCACCATGGATTATTATTAAGATACGAGAGTTGTAACTTCTACACATCTTAGAGGTAACAATTCAAATTCAATTATGTTTTTGAGGTCTTATCAAGTTCTAATTTTATGAGTTGATAGACAAAGATGTTGGAGGTAAGGGGGGGTTAAGCCTTGGGCAGATTAGGCAATTACCTAGGGTGCCAGTAGTTAGGGGTGCCTAAATTTAGAGATTTTCATTATTTTTGGCTATTATTAGAACTTAACATTAATTTTTTACTTGAAGTCAGTATTAATTATTTTTTATTGATATTATTATAAAGTAACATAAATTTCACGCATGCACATAAAAATGTACTACAATATTTTTACAAGTAAAAATACATATGCGTATTTTTAAGCTCATACAGTATTGTTATTATTGTTACTCATTCTCTAATGTAACTCTAAATAATTAAGGTGTATAGTTTTTACTTAGAAAAGGTTCGTGTATTTTTAAAATGTGACTAGTGTAGCTAGTAGAGGCAAGTATAATTGAAGGAAATAATTATTTAATTCTCAATTCCTAATGTATTGGGAGAAATGTTTATTTTTTATGGAAGAATTAGTAAGCTTGGTCCAAATACCACTCTTCACAAAACCATGAGAGCTACCTAAGAATTTTATTGTTTTGTAAAAAATGGTGCTTTGTTTAGTTTTATGTCCCATCACCTACTTAATATTCGTAAATAAGACGAGTAACGAACATTGTATTAAATATTATATTTGTTACATTCTGAGCACCTCCTACAATTAATTTTCTCCATCCATGGATTCTTACTTGTCCTTATTTGATAATTTGATAGGATATTTTTATTCCTTTTGCATAGCAATTTCTCTAAATTAGTGATTTATTATGATCCTCATGGAAATTTTAAAATTTGAAAATGTATATAGCTTTTATTTATTTATTTGATGGAAAAATAAATAAATAAAATTATAAGAAGGGCGTCCACTTCAATTATTGCCTAGGGCGCTCAAAACCTTTAATCCAGCTCTAGTTGGAGGATATACAACACATTCCAATTTAAAAATTCAATGGATAAAGATGTTATCTAGGATATACATATGATATGTTCCAATAAGAAAGAGCCAATATACAAAGACATCCGAAGTTAACAAATGTATTTACCACTTTGGACTTTTGAATTCTAGCCTCTTTCCCCAATAGTAAACCTTTTGGAGCATGTAATTCTCTAATAGTCTCATTTGTGTGAGAGTGCCTATTGATATGAGATTAACTTGATAAAAGTTCTCAATCATGTATTTGTGTGAACTAATTGAAGGCTTGTATGCAAAACCTGGTTGTATAATGATATTTTCTTTAAAAAGAAAGTTTGTCTCGATTAATCATAGGTATCTAGTTATCAAATTGTGAAATCAATATATTATAAAAAAAAAAAAACGCATATATTTGTGTGTGTGTGTGAGCACTCATACTATAAAAGTAGGTCACATCTCTTGTTAACCTAAATTCAAATTTTAATGAGCACCTTATCACATATAAAATCAATAGTATATGATAACGTAGATTCATACTCCCTTGTTCCTCTCCCGCCGAAATAAGGAATACTTCTATAGTGTTAACTTTTCAGAACAATTAGGACAAATAGGATAAGTGGCATTGAATCCACCATCAAATAATAATAAATAAGGAATACTTTCTAGTCACACCGGAGGTGTCTCTCTTCGATGATGCCCTTGTTGGAATGTGTCAAATTCCGGTAAGCTTTTTCCAGCTACCCTATTCCAATCGTCTTGCTATTTACACACATGTTTTTCAATTTTTCCTTTTTAATATTCTCCATTGGCAGACAAAAATCTTGCACATCCAATGTAACTTGCAACTCATGTGCAATTACTAGTGTTAACTACTCTCTAGTGGGACAACTTTAAAGTGTCAAAAATTACAAGGAATGTACCCAAATTATTGTATGGTTGGAGTGAATTCTTGTATTCTTAGTCAAGAGAGACCTTCGATCCGGATGGCCCATGGTTTACCGAGATGAGTGATGCGAAATGCTTTAAAAGGCACCTTTGAATTGATTCCCGTATATTCTTTACATATTCTTTACATATCACCCTCATAAACCACGTTCAAAGATTGAGGAGAAATGCGTAGATGTCAAATTTCAAAACATTAATGGTGCATGGCTTTTTATTTTTATTTTTATTTTTTAATAACATAAATAAATGATAACTCGAGATGATACTTTTATATTTTTATTAATAACATGATTAAGTATCAACTAGAAATGATAATTAAAATAATATTGTCGTGCTCGCTTAGAATAGTCATTATTGCATTATAAAAACATCATTTCCATATATTTCCCGATTTCAAATTTATTTTTGCTAACTCATCCTTTTCTTTTATTTAATATTATTCTATTGTATAGTTATTTTGAATAATTTTATCTGAAAAAATATTGATATATATTATTAAAATCGTCATTTTTAAAATAGATTTTAGGCTCATTGGTGATGGATACCCTCAATTTAGTTATACCACGATGCTAGACTTAACAAAATCTTTTCAAAAAAAAAAAAGACTCCAAAGTCCATTATAAGCCTGAGATATCTAAACTTTTCAAATGCCTTTGCAAAGTAAAAACTAAAATTGTCATAAAGGATCAAATAGACATCAAATTTAAGGTTTGCAATTGATTTTTATCCACAAACATCAGAACTAGTAACACCCACATGTGTAATTATGAGATGTTTATGGACATAATAAAGGTTAGTGCATATTTTTATGTATAGTTGATTTAGTTCAAATTAAATAATATTGGTCCTATTGTTGACTTTCAGCGTCCTCAATCTCTATATTTGTGAATCTCCTATCTGTTATTGAATTGTCTTATGCTTTCGATCCCCTTTAAATTTTGGACCACCTTTGTCCTCTTCTTTAACCCTTTTAAGGTCTTAGCCATTAGAAGTCACTTTAGATACTAATACTATTAAATTTGAATTCAAACATTACCTACTAGTATAAATTTATTTCTAAAAAATATTGATCAAAAGATATCAATCTCAAGGCATTTATCTTAGATTTTTCACATACTACATTGATTAACATAAAATGTCATTACCTTATCCGTAAATTTCTCAAGTTACCTAGTGATAAATGGTCCCAATATAAAGCACTAACAAGGTTGTTGACTATCTTGCTAATCTTGGAATTGATCTCAATTCCATAAATGAAAATATAATTAGTATGCAACTTAAGGATTTAAACATGTAAGTAGGAGAAATAATTAAACAAGATGGGCGTGTCACATCAAATCAAGTGATGGGAACGGAGCTCAAACTGTTGTCCTCGTAATGAAGACAAGTTTCTTACACGTATCTCTATCCACACAATTTCATTATTTCTATATGTACTTGCACTGGGCAAGAATTATTTCAACATGTGTGAGGGGTTTTATAAGCTTTGACATCCCATTTATCTATTCATTCGGCTTTGGCAATTTGATTGAGAAGCTCTCATAGTTTTGCGGTGGGCAATAGAGAAAGGGAAAAGTGTGGTAGGGCCAACAAGGGAAAGGTGACAACAAATAATACGGTTCATGAAATGCAGGATAATCTTGTTCACAGGTACTCCATTAACGATGTGCACCATTCCTTCCTTGGGTTGGTAAATGAACTAAAATTACAACACCTTCTGAATAAGGGATGCTTATTAGATAAGGGCACAAGAATCGCAACTAAAGAGGCTATGGAGTTTTGGCAGAAGACTTTGATCACTAGGGTGAAGGACCCTAGACTACTCCAATGGATGTCTCCAAACCTTCTGTGTACTCAGTTTTTGAATTGGCTAGGGAGCACAATCGCGGTGGAAGAGATGGTTAAGGCCATGGGCGACCCCAGATGATCCTCTTCTCGGTTTGACACTTTGAAAATGGTGCAGATAATTAGGGTTCAGACTGTCCTCCTGGGGGCGAGTAATTCCTTTGTTATTCATGAGGATATGGAGCAACTCAGGTTTGACATTAGGCTTCGAATGGGCAGGATTTGGATGTTTTTAAGGTGCAATATTTGGAAAGTATTTCTCGAGGAAATACGTTGGATGCCATTTATACCACTCTAGGAATCCCCACAAATAAATTTTCAATATTCTAAGCTGGTGGAATCAATTGTAGCTTTGATAATTGAGGAAGAAGCCAGAGATGCTAAAAAACCAACAGTTATGGTCTCTAACTCCTCGAAGGAGGACGATATCTAGTCTTGGGTCTATTATTTCAGGTTTCTTTTAAATTTTGTTAAATTACCTTAGTCTTTTTATATCCCCATCATCTGTAGGTGGTGAAAAACTTGAACTTATACTTGGTTTTTAAGGTCTTTTGTGTAAATATTTTAAATGGTGAGGCCTAGTATCTCTTTTTTTTACTTATAAAAAAATGGTCCCAATCTAGTTGTATCAATATGTCAGGCTTGAAAAAAAATTGGAAACAAAAGGGATCCAAAATCTCTCGTATGGCTAACATGTTATGGTTTTTCGATCAAATTATTCAAGTAAAATGAGAAAAGTTATAAGTGATGGTAAATGGACATCAAACTTCAATGTTGAAATTTTATTGTGATGGTCAAATAGATGTCAAATTTAAGGTTGAGAATTCCTTTTGATAGTCAAATGGATGTTAAATTTAATATTGACCATTAATTATTAACATTGAACAGCTCATAAACATTACAATCCACCACCACTATCCCTCGTTGTCATTGTAGGATGCTTACTAACGTAATAAATAAACAAGTTATATACTTTGTTTGATCGTGAGGTAATCCTTGGAGAATTGTCATTATTTGAGCTATTTTTTTTATAAAGCATTATTGGATCCCTTATTGAATTCATCCACGTTATGTAATTTCTATTTATCTACATCTTTATTATCTTTATGAGGTCTCACAATTAGATGGCGAGTTAGTTCATGCTAGTCACTAACTCTAACACATGCCCCTACAACTTTCCTTATCCACTTCTAGACCTACAAGTGTTGCATTGTGTGAATTTAAGGCAAAGAAGTGGAGTTATATTTATGACATTGTACAAATGAGATAAGATCCTTCTATGTCCCGTAACTCTCTCCATCTTTATCTATGTTTAATTATGTAATTCTATTAGGTGTTGTTTAATGTGATGTTATGGGTTTTATAAAGATTAATTTGAGATAGGGATATTATTATATTTATATTTTCGTTAACTTGTATACTTAATATAATATTTTATATTGTAACACCATATATTGCTAGCATATTTTATCAATCATATGTGTTGTTTACATATTTTATCACTCATATGTGTTGCGTTCATATTTTAGTGTTCAAAGAAACTTGATTATGTTTCTTTATGGTTATGTCTTTATCTGTTATGATATCCTCACACACATAGTCCCTACCATGCCCATCTCCCATTCCCACTCATCATCACCTACCTACAACTTCCTATAAGTATCCTCCCACCATTGACACTCCTTCCTCTTATTATAATTCTATTATTTGTTATGTTATCCTCACACACATAGTCCCTTCCACGCTCGTCTCCCAATCCCACTCATTTTCACCCATCTAGAAATTCCTACATGTAGACTCCCACCATTATGCATCCTCTTCTTTATCTATCACCCCCTGCTATTATAATCAAATTCCCTATCGTTTTTCACTCTTTCAATCATGTCTTCCATAAAATAACCATGTTCTCATATGATTCTCCATCATCTCATCAATTCTATTTTTTGTGCCCATATACATCCCTACTACAATCTCCACTTTGTTGGAAATATTAAGCTTGTATCATATATTTTATTCACACACACACGCGTGCGCGCGCACACACACACACACACACAAAATAATGGTTTATTATGATCATATGATTTAGGATACACATTCTTATCACTTCTAATTGATTCTCAATCTTGTACTATCTACATGGGTGTTAAACTAATCACCCAAAAACTTGCTTAAATAGTTTTAAATAATAATTAATCATTTAAACCTATCTCCTTGACTTATTTATTCACTTCACTAAGTATAACAATAATGATATGGTGTAAAGCTAAATCCTAAAATTCCCCTACCCTTATTACATCATAGTCCTAAAAGTGGGAGAGAATTGTGTTTTCATATGAATTGGGACATATGCATAGTCAAACACAATTACAATCACTTGATGAACGAAGACATACACTTTAATTCATCCAAAAACATAAAAATGTATGGATAAGGACATACTTTGTAGTCCATCAACGCACGTGTAAACATGGACACACTTAATTGTCAATAACATAGCACTATATGTAGGAGTGAGCCTCATGCTTGTATAAACATGGAAAAACTCAAATTTTAATAACACCATATGTGAAGAGGGGCACATTAAACTATTTTCCAAACATGGTAGTGGGACTAAGCCTTACTGTGCATATATTTACCTAAACATGCACACAATCAACTACTCACAAAAGAATGAGTGAATAGGGACACATTCAAATATTTACCAAAAGTGACAGTTTAATTGGGCCTCATTGTGTTTTCTTAATGGGAAATGGCCTTACTAAGAAACTGTAAAAAAAATAGTAATGAGATTGGGCCTTACTACACCTACTTGGTGGGAATTATGCCTCTCTTATCAACATCATCAAGTGTGTGTAGTATGAGCACAATTTTCTTCGGGACCTTCACTGGTAATCACCATTTTTAGATTTTTCCCAAACAAATTATGCTTTATAATATTTTCCGTGTTAGTGACCTATTTGATGTGGGAAGTTTGATCATTAATTTTTTCAACAAAACTTGTCTTTTACATGGAAAAAAGGCCCTCAATCCCTCCCAATCAAAAAATTCTTGTAAGAATGTTAGACACCACCAATAGTGCAACCCTTAACTTATGGATTTAGTTTATATGGATACATTAAAAATGCTTTTGTAAAAAAAAGTTAAAACTCACTTTTCATGAGAGAGGAAAATTGAGCTACTAGATGATTTACAATGTTGTTTTGCTCATGGTGGAAAAAATCATCCAAATTAGTCCCTTAAGCCAAAAGTTATAGAATTAATTTGATCCATAATCTTCCAAGCTAAAATATTTAATAATGTTTTTGATATTTTAAAATTATAAAGATGTTTATTAAATATTAAAGAAAAAGAACCTAAAAACTAATACGTTTTTCATCAATATTTATAAAATGAAAACTTTATGATAAGAAAATTTTATGTTGTGCCTTTTTTACGAACTTGGTTTTTGGCGGTCACTACCTTCTTTTACTCCATGTCTATTGTTATAGCCTTTGATGGACACTTGGTTTTATGATGTTCATTACATTATTTTACGTTGTGCCTATTGTCACAACTTTATTATTTTATGCCATAATTTCAAATATATACCTCAACATGTTTCAAAATGATATGTATTCCTTCACACCACTTCTTGCAAAATTTATAAGGTTTTTTTTAATTATTTTTATAGTACTACAAATTATCACACCACCCATAACAAAAAACAATCATAGTTCTATAATATAAAAATTAGATGCCTCACTCCTTAAAATTCTCTTTATGAATTTACGTTGTTTTTGTATTTTGTATTTTTCCTTTGTTGTATAATACCTTTGTACGAATGTCAATCCATACTAGACACCTCTTCAAGGATTCAGGCTTCAAATCTTACTCTTAATATGCACTACACTTCTAACACTACCATTTTAGATGTTTTATATTACATTATTCTATTGTTGATTCTTTTATCATTAAAGGTATAGTAAAATTCCCTCCAAAAAAACTCTTACATGACTTTGTATATATTTGTGTTATATACACTCAAAAATTTTAATTCACTCTTTGACACTAATGGTTTTGACAATACACTTTTGCTAAAATAAACACAACCTTTCCATTCCCACTTAATACATTTTGAGGTCTTTTGTATAGCTTGTTTATCCTTACACACTAATATGTTGACATATTCTGAGAGTACAATTCACAAAATCCATATGCTAGCTCATCCTAACATGATACAAACTTCACTTGGCATGTTTTTCATCCCTAGTCAAGACCATACAATTTAGTTAGGAATTTATGTTTGGTCCTTACCTATCTTTATGATTCGGTATCAACGTATCCTCCATCTTTGTTTTCAATTCAACATTTTTCTAAGGGTCTTTTACTCCCTCTCATTCATCCTTTCTTCAATAATTCATTTTTAGAAACCTATATAAGCAAGATAATACTACCTCATTTGCTAATCTGGGAATCCTATGGCACTACATTGAAACACTCACTTATAACACTTACAAAAGGCACCCAAGGCTCCCTATATCTTACAAAATATCATCTATATTCATTAGGGAAACAATATCTATAGGTCCAAAGCTTCTTAGAAGGTCAAGATATCAATATCTCTCATCTACAAACACTCAAACATATCTCTACCAATAATTTTAGCAAGATCCAAACTCATATCAAGCATTGTTAAAGAGGTTTCCAAAACTACTTACATTCATTCAAATATCACTTGTTAGGTGTAGAACAACATGTGGTTTGAGGCATCTTCAGACTAGTGCCAACATTAACGGCGCATGTGGGTGACCACAACGCAAATAATGTTTATTTTCTAGCGTTTCCCATCCATAGCTATGGTTTGATATCATGTTTATAATATTCAAAGAGCTTCACAACATGACTGCCAACTAGGGTTTGACAACAACAAACATTTCCAGGCATGTAACAATCTTGGAAAGTTATATAGACAAAGACCAAGCTAGTCCAAGACCATGTAGAAGGGTTAAGACCATACATATAGTCTTAGAAAAAGTGTACGTTCCTGTCCCAGATCAATTTGTAGTCACAATACCTAAAACAAAGCATCACCAGGTTCATATGTCCTTGTTTCAGTATTGTACACTCCCAGAATCTCCCAGATCCATCTTTAATCAGCTAATTACATTCATTCTCTTATTTTTTTCATGTTTTTAGCATATCTTTTAAACATTAAACGTGTTGTTATGATATTGTACAATTAATGAGATGGAAATTAATTAATCAGAATAACCCCATGTAGCTCCTCTTACATCCTTTAGTGTACCTAAATCACTAAATTTTAGATTTCACATAATCTAATAAGGGTGTAAACATGTGTATTTATATGGCTCTACACAATATTAAAAACAATAATAAATTATCAAGAACCTTCTTATATTTCTCATACAACACTAGATATGGCTCAAGATAACTACCACTCGGGGAACTATTTCTAGTCAGAACAAATTTCTTGTATTTAGAATTTATGTTCCTTCTCACTCTCACATGATCTTAGCTCTCGTATACTCCAATATCAAATGTTAGAAACATTAATCCTACAGAAAATAATTTACTCATTCATGTCAAAGAGTATAATACATTACAAAGGTTTATTGTGAACCTAGATTATTTAGGGTACAAATACTCATGATTTACGCCTAATTCTCAACCTCACACCTATCTACATGGGTGTTAAACTAATCATCAAACAACATATTAACTTAATTTTAATATTAACTATTTATTTAAAAACATTTCTATGTAGCTTATTTATTGACTTGAAACAAGTGTATTGATAATACTATGGCATAATATTTAATCCCTAACACATTAGTGTACCCACTCGCACCACAAATTACTGAACCTATGACCAAACACAACCTCAATCCACCTTTTATCATGTTGTTCCCACTTGATCCTCATCCCAACCATATTCTTACATTGCATCCTTGTGTATAACTTGTATATTGTAATTGCAGGTCACATGTTTATATTGTCCCTCCTCAACTTTACTTATTCATTCAATGGTGACCATCACAATTTGATTCATTTATTAGTTTCATTAATTATTTGTAATTATGTACTATTTTATGGTTAATTCATTTTGATTTACATCCTTATATATCCTCTACCAACATTCCTACCCTAGTTAATTTATTTCTTCAATTCTTACAAACCACATGCTATCCTAAAATTTCAAGTATCCATGATTTAAATGATCCATGTTTGTGTATTATACTTTATCTAAGCCTTGGCTTATCTATCAACAATTCAAATTTTGATGTATTTTAATTAAATTAAGCCCTTGAATTTTCCTTCCAACATATAAATTGGTAGTACATGCTGATGTGTTATGATGTGAAACATATAATGCAAAGCAAGGTTAGAGATCGAAAAGTGGGAGTCCCATCACAAGATGAAAATAATTGAAGTACTCCTAAAAATATCTCACTAGCTCATATACTTATAGTGCATGCAACAAAATTATTATATCATAGATCAAAACTATAATACCAATGATAAAATATATATCTTTAAGTTTTTAAGTAATCATCCAATTATAAGGACATGCTCTATAAATATTTAGAAGAAATTATAATACTTAGTGATACCTAACCATTTAGCTTTATGATATTTGGCTTACTTAAAATATGGTAGAGAGATAATTTATTTCTTCAAAATGAAAATCCCTTGAAAAAAAGTTGTGGATAAAAACCTACCTTTATTTGTCTATTTTTTTATGTAACTATTTGAATCAACAAAGTAGTTCTGGATAGTGGTTCAGGATTAAATATTTGAAGTTTATCTTTCTTCAACAAATGGGTGATAAGTAGAGATGTCTTGGGCAGATCGACCATGATTATAGCATGGTTTGATAATGAAAAAAGATCCCTTGACACAATTTACTTTTCATTATCTTAAAGGCCAAAATTATATAAACCATGTGTCATGTCTTACTAAGCTATGTGAATTATAATATATCACTTCGAAGACATTGGACTCGTGTTATGGGTGTTGTACATTCCACTTTGCATAAATTATTACAATTCATTTATGGAGATACCAATTGTTCAATACCAGTGGATGATATCCTTTATAATATTGCAAAGTTATTAATCCTCAAAAGATCCTTCTACCCCATTCACATGAAATTTGAGAAAAAATTGTTAAGACTACATATCAAATTCATGGTGGTCAAGGATCAAATTTTCAGCTTAAAGAATGTAGTGATACCAAATAGTAAAATGAAAATGCTAAATATGAAATAGATGACATTAATAAATTATTGGGTTAGTTGAATTTCACTTTAATAATTCTAGGAGAGTACACACCAAATATATATGTGCTCAACATTAGATCCCTATGTCTAGGCTCTAGAGATTACAAAAAGCTAGACATTACTTTTTTAGAAACAAAGCCAACTGAAAAAGGTAAAGAAACTAATACCAAATCAATGTTATTATAGAAAATATACAAGCACTAGCCTAACACAAACTAAGCTGGAAAAATATGGTTTTGAATTGAGATGTTTTTAAAATATGTGGTAAAAAGTTAAAGGACTTGGAAAAGGATAGCAAGGTAGAAGAGTATAAATGATTCCCACTAATCATCCAAATATGTAAAAAATTGGTTAATAAGATGATATGCTTGAATTCTTATCAATGTTTAACATATAGCACAAGGGTATGGTAAAAAAATTGTGGTGCATGGCAGATACCATTACATCTCATTTTTTTACGATGTATAAAATAAAAAGTAAATCAAGATGAATATGAAAGAAGGGAGTTACATAATAACAACTCTATTATTCTTGAAAATAAATAATACTCTAGAATATTATCTTACTTTTCCAAAAAATGGTACATATCAATTTTATAATGGCACAAATAAGGTTTATTGTTAGTTATAGTAATGTATCTCCTTTACACATACAAATTCTATTGTATAATGACATGTATTAGGATTATAGGTATGTATATGTGAATTCTCAATATGATGTTAATTTCAACAATATATCTTTTGATATAGATAATTAATAATCAACTATTGGGACTAATAACACTTTTAATAATAGCATTGTGATTGAACATGTTTTTCAATATACTATCCAGCAAACTAAACCATTTAGTATCCAATTTAAGAAGTTCACAATAGACAATTCTTAAGATATTACACTTATATAATAAACATATCAAAAGAGTATGCATTGTTAGGAAATAAGGGATAAAATATGTGGAATAATCCCTAACAGAATCGCAACAATAGAAACTAATATGCAGAAATTATTACAGATCTCAAATAAAATTGTAGAATAAAATAACACAACACAAAGAGACAGTATTTAACGTGGTTCACCCAATTTGGGCTACGTCCACCAAGAATCACTTGCTCATATTTTATTACAAGCCACCACTCTCTCAATACAATACCCAGATCTGTTTGGAGCTATGCTCAACAAACTCTACATAATTCACAGCCGAATTCAAAGCACATCTGCAATGTTTTTCATTATACCCTACCATATGCATAAAACCATATAAGTAGGCAACTGCTTAAGCAGTTTTACAATACCGTGGGTATCAAAACCATGGGCCAAAACCAGCCCAAAAACCTATGGGTCAAAAATCTCACCCAATATGAGAAGAGCACGTTTCCCAATATATCGGGTGCATTTTTTTGAGGCAAAAAAAACAATTTATGCCCAAAAAAATTCAGGGGCTGCGCCCCTGAACCCCGGCGAGGATAAATGAAAAGTGTACAGTACTCTTAGTGTACAGTCTTCAACACTTTCACACATGAAAACAGGCTCCACAACCTAACAATCTCCCACTTGGAGACTAGTTTTCCTCTGAGCAAGCTTCTCAACCCTTCACTAGTTTCTGTGAAGACCAACCAAAGCTGAACACAGCTTCAGTTTTTCCCTTGTGACCACCTTGGTCATCATGTCTGCAGGATTCTGACTGGTATGAATCTTCTCCAGCTTCAACTTCTCTTCCTCCAAAGTTGTCCTAATGAAATGGTACCTTAACTGTATATGCTTTTTCCTAGAGTGGAAAGCAAAGTTCTTAGCTAGGTGTATAGCACTCTGACTATCACTATGCAACTTTCCTTCCTCCTGCTTATGCCCCAAATCCTTAAGAAATTGTTGTAACCAAATCATATCTTTGCTTGCCTCTGTGGCAAGAACATACTCAACATATGTGGTTGACAAAGCCACCAGCTTCTGTAGTCGTGAAATCCAGCTTACTGTTGTCCCACCTACAGTGTAAAAATTACTTGTCGTGCTCCTCCTACTGTCTACATCTCCAGCCATATCTGAATCTACATAACCACACAAAGTGGTGTTTGATCCACTGTAGCACAAAACTATCCCCATGGTCCCTCTCAAATACCAAAGGATCCACTTTACTGCCTGCCAGTGATCTCTACCTGGATCACTCATAAATCTACTCACCGCTCCCACTGCATGGGAAATATCAGGCCTAGTGCACACCATGGCATACATCAAACTACCAACTACTTGATGAGTAAGGTACCTTGGACATTTGGTTTCTCTCCTGCTCTGTCTTGGGACACTGCTCCTTTGATAACTTGAAATGGCCTGCCAAAGGAGTCCCAACCGGTTTAGCATCCTGCATATTAAACCTCTCCAAGACTTTCTTAATGTACTCTTCCTGAGATAAAGTCAGCTTCCGTTCCTTCCTATCCTGAGATATCCTCATACCAAGGATTTGTTTGGCTGCCCCCAAATCCTTCATAGCAAAGGATTCACTTAGCTGCTTCTTGAGTACTTTTATTTCCTGCATGTTTTTACCTGCAACCAACATGTCATCCACATACAGACAAAGGATAATATAACTGCCATCCTCAAATTTCTTTGTATACATGCAATGGTCAGAATGACATCTAATATAACCTTGCTCCATCATGAAGCTATCAAATTTCTTATACCATTGATGTGGAGCTTGTTTCAAGCCATACAAGCTCTTCTTCAGTTTACACACCATCTCCTCTTTACCTTTGACCTCATAGCCCTCTGGTTGCTGCATATATAGTTCCTCCTCCAAATCACCATGGAGAAATGTAGTTTTTACATCAAGCTGTTCTAAGTGCAAGTCTTCTACTGCAACTATTCCTAGAACAGTTCTAATAGAAGTCATTTTTACTACAGGAGAAAAAATCTCATCAAAATCTATACCTTTTTTCTGTGCAAACCCCTTGACCACCAACCAGGCCTTGTATCTTTTCTTGCCTCCTTCTTCCTCTTTGACTCTGAACACCCACTTGTTCTGTAATGCTCTTTTTCCTTTGGGTAGCTTTACCAAATCCCATGTCTGGTTCTCCATGAGAGCCTGATGCTCCTCATCCATGGCTTGCTCCCACTTCTTCCTGACATCTACCTGCATTGCTTCATCAAAGCTCTCTAGTTCTCCACTATCAGTGAGTAATAAATAATAAAGAGAAGGAGAAAAATGTTCAGGTTCTCTTCTTACCCTAGAAGACCTCCTCAATATAGGAGTTTGGGGTTCCTGTTGAGGAGGTTCCTGAACTGATTCATGTGTCACTTTTCCATCTGGAAGATCCTCTACCGCTGCATATTCTTTCTTGGATTCTTCCCTATTTTCCTACAACTGCTGCTTATACATGACTTTCTCATTAAATACCACATCCCTAGATCGAATGATTTTCTTGTCCTTAATACTCCAACATTTATATCCAAAGTCATCACCACCATAACCAATGAAAGTACATTTTTCTGACTTAGCCTCTAGCTTGGTCCTATCATCCTTGTCTATATGAACAAAAACCTCACATCCAAAGACTCTAAGAAATGAATAATCAACTTTCTTACCATACCAAGCCTCCTCAGGTATGCCTCCATCCAAGGCACTTGAGGGTCCTCTGTTTATCAAGTACACAACTGTGCTTACCGCTTCTGCCCAAAAAGAAAGAGGCAGTCCTGCATGTAACCTCATGCTCCTAGCAAGTTCCATTATTGTTTTGTTCATCCTTTCTGACACCCCATTCTGCTGCAGAGTTCCTGGAACCGTCTTTTTCCTGGGGATTCCATTCTTAGAACAATAATCATCAAATTCATTGTTGCAATACTCCCCTCCATTATCTGACCTGAGACATTTTAGCTTAAGACCTGTTTCATTCTCTACTAAGGCTTTCCATTTAACAAAAGTGTCAAATACATTAGATTTGTTTCTAATACAATAAACCCAAACTTTCCTTGTTGCATCATCAATAAAAGTAACATAATAACTTGAACCCCCAAGAGATGATACCTGAGCTGGCCCTCACACATCAGAATGCACCAGCTCTAACTTACTCTCTTTCTTTGTAGGTCCAACCTTGAGAAACCTTACTCGCTTTTGTTTCCCATATATGCAGTCCTCACAGAACTCCAAACATGTTTTTGTATATCCAGGAAAATCCTTCTTTATGATCTCCATGCCCTTATGGCTCATATGACCAAGCCTATAGTGCCACAATGTTGTATCTACTTCTGAAGCCACAAGATTACAAACATTAGTGCTATAAGTGGTTAAATACAAGGTTCCAACCTTCTTACCTCTTGCCACCACAAGAGCACCCTTGGTAACCTTCCAAGAGTCCAGCTGTAAATATCACAGTACAACCATCACTTCCCAACTGCCCTGCCGATATCAAATTTCGTCTTAATGTAGGCACATGTCTGACATCCTTCAATAGCCAAGTATTCCCATTCTACATCTTAACCTGAACAGAACCTTTTCCAACTATGCTACAAGGCTCATCATCACCAAGAAAAACATGCCCAAAATCTCCTTGAACATAATCAACAAAATAATGCCTATGTGGAGAAGCATGGAAAGAAGCCCCCGAATCTAAAACCCAAGATTCAGTAATATTGTGCAAAGAAAGAATCAAAGCATCCTGACATACATTACCCATTGCCACATTTGCCTCCTTGTTTTCTTCTTGTTGTTTCTTCTTGTCCCAAAGCTCCCAACAGTCCTTCTTTGCATGCCCAGACTTTCCACAGTGCCAACATACTATCTTGCTTTTGGATTTTGACCTTGCCCGATCCTTTGATTTTCCACGGCTTCCTCTATTCTTTTGTCTCCCTCTAGTTTCCACTGTCAAAGCATTCCCTGAAGTAGAAGATTCACCAGAGCTTTTTCTTCACATTTCCTCGCTTAGAATCACCCCTACAACATCCTCAAACTTCAACTTTGAGTTAGCTAGAACCGAGTTGCTTACTGCCATTACCAAGCTATTCCAACTCTCAGGTAAAGAGCACAGAACTAATAAAGCCCTAACTTCTTCATCAAATTCTATTGTAACCGAAGCTAGCATATTTACAACCGTATTAAAATCATTTAGATGATCTGCTACTGAACCATTCTCAGACATCTTCATATTAAACAACTTTTTCATTAAAAATATCTTATTAGAGGCAGAGGGTTTTTCATACAACTTCCCTAATGCATCCATCAGTTCTTTTGTAGTCTTTTCCTTTGAAACATTAAATAATACCGAAGATGCAAGACATAGCCGGATTGTCCCAAGTGCCTTCCTATCCAGCAAATCCCATTCCGCATCTGTCATGCTTGAGGGTTTGTTCACCTTCTCAGACAGCGGAGTATAAAGATCCTTCTGATAAAGGTAATCTTCCATCTGCATCTTCCAAAGACTGAAATTCTGCCCGTTGAATTTATCAACCCTAGATCTTCCATCATCTACCATAGCTCCCACTCAAGATAAAACTTTCCCTACGATTCAACACTTCAGCAAACCAAACCAGGCTCTGATACCAATTGTTAGGAAATAAGGGATAAAATATGTGGAATAATCCCTCATAAGAATCGCAACAGTAGAAACTAATATGCAGAAATTATTACAGATCTCAAATAAAATTACAGAATAAAATAACACAACACAAAGAGACAGTATTTAACGTGGTTCACCCAATTTGGGCTACGTCCACCAAGAATCACTTGCTTAGATTTTATTACAAGCCACCGCTCTCTCAATACAATACCCAGATCCATTTGGAGCTATGCTCAACAAACTCTACAGAATTCACAGCCAAATTCAAAGCACATCTACAATGTTTTTCATTATACCCTACCATATGCATAAAACCATATAAGTAGGCAACTGCTTAAGCAGTTTTACAATACCGTGGGTATCAAAACCATGGGCCAAAACCAGCCCAAAAACCTATGGGTCAAAAATCTCACCCATATGAGAAGAGCACATTTCCCAATATGTCGGGTGCATTTTTTCGAGGCAAAAAAAAAACAATTTACGCCTAAAAAAAAAATTTCGGGGGCTGCGCCCCCGAACCCCTGCGAGGATACATGAAAAGTGTACAGTACTCTTAGTGTACAGTCTTCAACACTTTCACACATGAAAACAGGCTCCACAACCTAACATGCATATGAAATTTTACCTCATAATGTACTCATTTCCTAAACTTCTCTCATTTGACATTTATCTTCAATGTCTATAATGACTTATCAAATGATGATGTATGTATGCCTTATCATGAAGATGAGAGGAATAATGAGTGAATATATGTTTTTCCTCAATTAATGGATTTCTTCATAAAGCATGAGACAATACATACGGATGCCTTTTCTAATGATCAAACCCTAAAACAATTTTTTGGGCGCTAATTTTGATTTACATGCATGTTATAATAAGTCGATATTATTCTTTGTGTGAATGTGCTTTCATAAAATAGGAATGTTAAATCATTGGTAATGATCCAAATTATTTTCCTACCTTATCTTTATGTGAGGACACAATAGCTATGAAAACACTTATTACGTAACTATAACATAAAATGAAATAATTGACAAGGTTCACACCATGAATATAACTTAGAAGTGTATTATAAGTTATTTCCTCTGCCATTTATTTAATTTGATTTATTTCTTGATTTGATCAAAATATTTATACATTGTGTTTGTTTTAGAAATATAGCACATGATTCACGTTCATGTCATGCAAAAGCGCATATGGAATTAATATGATTGTTAAAGTAAATACAAAATTTTTAGCAGGTTATAGGGTCATTGTGATTACAAATTCATACTAGGACGGGGAAACTCTTAGTTCACATTCTTTCTTCTTTCTAGGTTACTTGATTATTTACCATTATCCAATATTAGTATGCTTACCATGAGTATATCCAGTGATCAAATTTGAAGGGCTCCCCATATTTTAATTTGATCGGTTATGTTAATATTTGTCTTGGGTCCCTGTTTTGCATATTTTAGCAATTTCATATAATGTCTACTAAGAATCTTGTAAGGAATTAGTGTGTCCTTTCTCATCATTAGCAGAGTGGAGGAATGTAGCATTCCCTAACTTTTTTCCTTATTCAAAATAAAACAGATTATATCATGCTTTAAAGCAGCTGCAAGATATAAAAAGAGAAGTAATTACTAACACATTGGCAAATGATAACATAAGCCATAGAGGCCATTGCAAAAATTACAGTAAGCTAAAAGTGAACTCCATAGACTAAACTGAAACATTTATGAAGCCAAACATCTAAGAAACCAGCCCAGAAATATAGACCATCCTCTCCTGGTAGGTCAAACAATTGACACAAAAATGTGTAGCAGATTGGCTCAATTGAGAACCCCTGCAATACAGAAAAAATGTTGATTGATGGATGACTAGATTTGGATGGGGCTAAATCCCACAGGGATCTGGCCTACTGAAAGGAACATATTGGCCAATTGAGAACCCCCTGCAATACGGAAAAAAATGTAATGATTGGTAAAACGTAACAACCAAATGTGTAAGTAGTGCATTAGTGGACTTGCGATGAATTTCTAAACTTGACATTTGGGATAATTCTAGTTTAATGTTTCTCTTCCATATCTGAATGGAGTAGAACGCCATCTTGAAAATAAGCCACATTACACTTGTCCTAAGTCATAAAAAACATAACCTTGATGCAAAAGAAAAGGTCTTAAATCTTTCCGCTAAGTTTTCCATTGTTTATTTCTCTTCCAGTGTTGTTGCATTATTAGTAATCCATGTTATATATATTTTTGATCTTTCTTCAATGCAGATAAGGTGATAAATTTGTATGACAAAGGAAAATATTATAAGAAAAACATAACTCTAAACATAGTCTTTAAGTAGTGAACTTTGTATAAAACACATTACTGAACCTTATGTAGAAGTACTAACACTTAAACAACTATTTACTACCTTTTCTGCAACATAGAGCATAAGAAAAGCATATTAACCTTATCAAAAAACACATTTCAAAAACAACAAGAATGGCTACAACACAAAGCATCAGAAAACTAATATTAGCCATATCAGAAACCAAATTTAAAAATAGAAAGAAGTGTATCTACTTTTACACTCTACACTTGTGTAAAATTAGAAATTTGGAGGATAGTAAGCAAATAAAGTGGTCATATTAAGGCCAAACAATGTTTGTTATCACTGAATCACCGCACCCTTATGTTTACACAAGTGCATATACTTGAGCTCATAGTATGATTGGATAACATGGGTATTATCTCCAAGTTGTGGGATTTGCTACTTGAGATAGACCTCCAGAGAAAGTTGGTTTTTGCTCCCAAACTACTTGCCACAATCTACTCTAATGCAGAAAAACTATCTTTCCTAATCTAACTTTCTAAGGTACCAAGGAGAGAGAATGCTTGAAAATGAAAACCTACACTAAAGTGGTGATACACCAGAAAAGGGGTGGGTGAGAGTAGTCTTCCAATGTGTGAAAGATAGAAGTAAAATGCATACTAGAAGGGGTGATAATAGTTCTCCACAATCTGGAAAATACATTCATAAAAATATTTCATACATGCACAATAATAATGAGTCCTTGTAAGAACAAAAAATAGACACAATATTTTTGTAATGAAGGTTGAAAGGGCAAGAAGAGTGCAAACAAACACAGCAGGGGAAGATGCATCCACAAACTTGTATTTTATTGCTTCATGATATGCACAATTCAATCTATTACAAGATAAGGGCCTGGATCACCATGCAAGAAGTCCACTACAAGGGCCTACATCACACTGTCTTCACAAAGCAATTTTGACAGAGCTTTGCTACGACAAAACTACCTCCCCTTTACAATGAGCCTAACACTCCAATTTATAGAAAAAGAGAAGAGAGAGAGAAGGGGAAAAAAGGAAATCCTGAAATTTGTCCTTCAACCACTTGTAATATGCATTAAATGGAGTAAAATGATTGTATGTTACTTGCAAAAGGCTCCCCATATTGTCTCAGGTGCTGCAGCAGAGAAAGAATAATGACCATGCCTCTTAATTGCACTCCCAACTGCCAAATAAAACACTATCATGAACCCAACCATGTTTTATGAAAAATATCCATCAATTTATCATCAAATCCAAAATTTATTGATTTCTGTGTGTCGATCTTGGATCCATGATTCCAACAGTACCAATTTCGTGTGATTTTGTTGAGAAATGCAAAAGTTATGACCTTCTGAGTGCGGG
Source organism: Taxus chinensis (assembly GCA_019776745.2). Lineage (NCBI taxonomy): Eukaryota > Viridiplantae > Streptophyta > Pinopsida > Cupressales > Taxaceae > Taxus > Taxus chinensis. Next base: position 131,275,316 of record CM034148.1, read on the forward strand.
CAACTATTTTGGGTCTGCCAGGCATTTTCTGTCATTTGACGGGAATGAGCGTTAATGACTGGAGATGAATATGTTTCTTTTATTTTAATATATCCACCCTCATAAAAATTAAGAAATCCATTTTTTATGATGCACAAGACATCGTGCTTGTTCCAGAAAGTCCAATTTTATGAAAATTGGAGCTCGGAGTCAAAAGTTATGGCCATTTGAAGTTCGAGAGGTCAAACATTGACTTTTCTCTTCATTACGGCTATTTCAGAAAAATCGGGTCCGCGTGTCCCGGCTGTCCCCGACACTTTCATCTGCATCGCCCGATTCAGGCTTCCTTGTCCCCGTGCATCCTCTGTTGAATGGGTCGTGAGGGCCGTTGACCTCCACATTCGCCGCAACGTATGGTTCCTTTTGTGGCTTTTTTGCCTTTGCGTGTCCCGCACATACTTTTGTCCCGACTGTCCTAGACACATTTCTCCGTGCCACCCACAATGCACTGACTTGCAGGAAAATCAACTTCTCACATCTCGCACATACATGCATCACAATTGTCCCGCAGACTACTTAGGACAAAAAGTTCTGCTTTTTCCAATTTTCTTTACCTGCGGAGATTTTGGCAATGAGCGCCCCGCGTGTCCCTATTGAACTTTTGCGGTCTAGGACATAGAAAGCTGATTTAGCTGATTCCTTTGTATTTCAGCTCCAAACCTAGTATGACAAACCTTGGTACAATCCGCACTGGTATGATCCGCAACCTCTAGACCTGCAATGCATTAAAACAAGCATGCGACTTCATTTTAAGATTTTTTCAATTTTTTGCTAACTTGTTAGATTTTTTCCTTGGATGGGGGAGTTAGAGAGAAACCAAAGGTGCCCACCAAAGCATGATTTTGGGCCTTGAATCAATTTTACTTGCTCGGGACTGAATAATTTGATGCATGTTATCAAAATTACCTTGAGGGGTGAATTTTGGATAATAATGTCTTTTAGTGATAAAAATTATATTGATTAAAACAAATGAAAGAGTTTAGTTTAAAATATTTCATGAAATAAGTTTTTCTTTCTTTGTTGGTCAACTACAGAAGGACAAAAAGGTCATTGAGCATAAATTGCATCTACGAGTAAATGAGGTGGAAAGCTTAACAACCAAGCTTGAGGAAACATAAAAAATTCAAAAACACATTTTAAAGTTGCTTGAGTTAATCACTCATGCCAACAAAGATTTAAATCCATGTAAATAACCTAGTACTAATTAATCTCTAGAGGACTTTGCTTCTGAGTCAGATAGCCATTATTATGAATCTTTGAAATGAAAACCAAAATCCATTACTATATAGAAATGGAGAGACCTAAATATGTAAAGTAATGTCTGAAAGGAACTTCATTCATTGAAAGATCTAATAAAACAATTTAAGAACTAAAAGATGCCTTAATTTTTCCAAGGAATTGTCCCATCCTGGCTTCCCATTTGTCACATGTTTGCAAAATAACTCTTATGAAATTTGAACTTCCGCTAGAGAAACCAATGCTTTAGCGCCTCATAATGTGTACAAATTCTTCCTTTGAAAGATGGCCCATCTGCAGAAAGCATAGCTAACTACGACTGAGATATACATTCAACCACAGTTGGAATAACAAATATCATATGATTTTCAAAATAAAAAGATGATTACCTACTTCTTATCATCTTCATAGTCACTGAAGTTGAAATTTATATCGACTTTAACCCATCTGAACTCAATAGTAGCTTTATCCTATGCCCTAAATGTTACATAAATCACACCTTTGATTACCAATAATTTACAAGATATCTAACACTTAGTATCTCTAAAAAACCTTCAAATTTGGCAAAAACACTGAAGGTCACAAATGTCTGAACCAACCATTTTACTTGTTAGATTAAGATTTAAAAATTTACCAGGCTTAGGCCTAAAGCATATCGTAAATAGATTTAAATTAACATTGCATACAGATTTCCCTGACTAAGATGTTTCTATTCAACGTAACCCTAAAGATTTACCCATCGTTAGATGTACACAAATAGTTTTGTTTCACGAATGTCAACCTAAGGAAGACAACCTGCAACACAATCAACATATGTCAATTTTTTAGCACACTATACATTCTGAAGGCACACATCCAAGCAACGACTGAAGGAGAACAATGATAAAGGTAAAAATATATGAATGGGTATTACATGTTTTCTTGATTATTTCCCCACAATGAAATATTTGACAAGGCAAATCATAAAAATAATTAAATCAAAAGATACAGTTGTTGCGGTCATTAACCTACAACTTACTTGAGGAGGAGGTGATGGGTATGTTGTTTTGAATAAAACCCTACAGAAACCACCAACCGTTCTTAGAAAAACTACCAACATAACTCACACCAATAGAGAAATTAATTCCTGCAAATAACCCTCTAGTGTGATTTGTGGCCATAGTTTCGGTGCACTTCAACACCCATCACTGCATGCCCCGAAACCTCGATTTCCCTTAAATCTGTAAGAGACAAATGTTTCCGCGAGAAATGAGGACAATCACAAAATGCACATACTTCAATGTCATCTACCCACTTATTCTTGTCGTCCATTTATCTATGGCATGTCATAGGCGAGATGCCTCATTCTCACTTAAAGACACCTTTCGGCGTAATGATAGATTAAAAAACACATTACCTTTTAATAGAAAAAATGAAAATGTTAATTTTCTTTCAATATATATCTAATTAATTTAAATAAAATAAATATGAAAAATGTCAAAATTATTAAATATATAACATCTAATAATATTTTTAAAATTTTTATAAATTCAATAATCAAAATTCAAAAAAATAATTACAGAAGTTATAAGTTTCACAAACCCTTGTAACAAATTTATAAGTTGACCATAGAAAAAAACAAAATTTTAGCATGAGACATGAACCTTAGGCTTGTGAGTCACTAACCTAGGTAATCGTGGTACCACATGTTTCAAATCATTTCATTCTCACTAAAATTGTTTTAACTGATAGAAAACATGGGTATGGAGGAGACACTAAGGAATATCCAATTTGAATATTATTGTTCTCAAACTAGATTGTATTTTCCTAATGCAACAAATAGAACATTTGTGTAGAATTCAGGACATACCTCTCATATATTTGGTAAAACCTATAATTCAAGAAGTATAAGGTTATTGATTTTTTTTTAATAAATATAATAGAATGCTATACATTGAATCAATAATAACTTCTTAATAAACATATCAAGTAATATATTATCGCACCTGAAATATTGTAGAGACAAGAATCAATAATATCTTACTATTGAGCAAATATCAAGAAATAAAAAATGGCATAATTATGGTGCTAATGTGTAAGATAGACATGTATTTAAACAAATTATACATTACCTAGAAAGTTGTTCCAAAATTCAAATATACATTTGGTATTTTTATTAAATAATATTTTGGCCAACACATTTACATTGATAATATTTTGAGCAACAAAACTCACTAGGACTTGACTCTCCTTATTTCTTGTATAAATTTTCACTCATGCATAAGGTTATGGATTTGGTAATCAGTAATTTATAGAAACAAATATTATTTAAATGATCAATTTACAAAATAAATTGAGAATAAACCACCAAATTCCAAACATGATTTATAAGATAGAAAAAGCTAAAAGAGAATATCACTATTTTGAAAATAGAAAGAGTAAAGTAATTGCTTATTTTCTAGAGATTTATCTCTTTCCCTAGTGATTTTGTGCATTATTTGCGTGAAGTGAATGAAGGTTTTTTTAATATAGAAAATAGAAAGCTATCAAGGATGAATTGTGTTGCTCTAATTATATTATTTAATATTTAATTTATTAAATTAAATTTAACAAATTATAAAAATTACTTACTATACAATTTAAATGACAAGTGATTTTTTAGTTAACCCTTCTAATGAAAATTTATAATATTTTAATGCCTTTTAGTATTGAAGCTTAATTTTAAATTTCATTTTTTTTTAATGTAAATTTTTAATTACCCTTTTATGATAAGTTGAAAAATGTTTGAAGGGCATTGACGACTTAAAATTTGATCCCTGAGTATATCTATGATATCTTTTTGATTTCTCATGGTTCATATGATAGAAATATTGTTTCTTGTTATGTTTAATACCACATATTTTTCTCACATGTTTGATATATATGACTCTTCTCATGTTTGATATTTGTATGTTCTTGTTGTGCTAATATGACATATGTTTATGATGTTGATGTTCATGTGTTTGATTACCTTAGGTGTTTGATGTGCTTATGTAATTGATTTCCTTAGCATGCCTTATATGCTTATGTATATGATTTCTTTGTGTCTGATATTATTGTGTGCCTACTATAATGTGTATCATATTTGATGTGACTATGCCTTGATGTGATTTTGTTTTTGATTTCTTTCTGTGACTAATTTCCTTATATGTCACCAGTATTATAATTTGATTTATTTTCTTTTATATCTAATGTTATTATTTCCTTGGTCTCCATATGTGTTTGATGTAATTACATATTTTTGTATATCATCCATGAAATGCCTAATATTATTATATGTCAAAGAGGTTTTTGAATGCGGAAAAAACTACACATTTTACCTTTGAAATCAACTTCCTGAGGTTGGGCAAAGACAATTGAAAGAGAGATAAATTGGTCAAAATGAACGACTGCACAGGTTGTTCCAACTTATACTAATGGGCTTCAGAGACTTCAAAATATTAGTTAGATGTTTTCAATCGATGAAATATGAGGGATAAACTGAAAAATCATAGCCCTCAAATCTTAGTCAATATCCCCTTGGATTGGGTTGATTATGTTAGTTGAAATGAATCTAGGGATTAAATCACTCATGTGATGTTGTATTAATCTACAAATCGTCCTAAAGTGATATAAGTGCATGGGAGCCCGGGCTAGAGGCAAGCTATTAGGAATATAGGGGAGACCCTAAATTCATGTACCATTTATTATTAACTAATTAATTTATGTAATTCAAATAGTTTATCATGTTTAAATGAGAAGAGAAAGTGTTGGCTATAAACAATTAAGTGACTTAAAATATTAAGTAATGCGTGAATCATTCTTTTTTTAAAATCTAAAGTTAATCAAATAAAGAAATATATTTTTATTGTTTTGTTGTATTTTATGAAAAATGTAAATAAGTACATGAAACAATAATAATTAATAGTTTTTTGTATTTTTAATGCATAAAAGAAAGGTACTAAACAAAAAGATAACAAAACAAGGATACTCTATGTTACATATGGAAAATAAAACAAACAAAAGGTTTTTATGATTTAGATTCTACAAGAAACATATTCAAATAAATAAAACTCCTCTTCCAAAATGTTTGATAAATATTTTTATTTGACTCATTAGTGAGAAAATCCTACAAGAGATTGGCCTCAACTTGAAAAGCTTGTCACTTGAAAACTTTCTATAGCTTCAATTTGTAAGAGAAGCTAAAAATGTACTTCTAACTTTCATTTGAATAAAACCAACAAGGTTTTTGTTTTCAAAAGAAGAAGTTATCCACAATAGTAAATAAAATGATTAATAAAGGTACAATGGAAAGAGTACCGCAAAACTAAAGAAGAGGCTTACCTTAGACCTCCAAACACAAACATGTTTGATAGAAACAAGAAGAATAGTATAACATAAGCTTCCCTTGAATCTTCTAAGTTATTTGTATGGGATTTTATAGAGGAAGTAAATCAAAATGACATTACATCCACAACGGCACATCACAACATTGACACATGATTCATTTAAATTTGTAGCACAACTGAAAAGAGCATAAATATTTTAACACAATTGGAATGTTCAAAAGAAAGGAGATTAAAAAAAAAATTAAAACATAAATTGAAAGCAAAACCTACATCCTATTTCCCATGTCCAATCCACACACAAGACCAATTCAGAAAACAATAAGCCTGCGCCTTCTCTTAGCTCCAACACAATCCATAATTTTTCTCACAACCCCTTAAAATTTCAGAATTGTATAAGCCCTAACCCACAATCAAAATTCCTATAAGAAGAGCCTCATCAACACAAGCATCAACCAAAACCTACCACCTTGCATCCTACTCAGCTCAAAACATACATCCCATCTCACATCCCACACAAAATTAACAAAACCAAGACGAAATCCCAAATTACCAAACAACAAAGATTTACTCTCTCAATCAAAATAAACCATAATTGTTTAAAAAACTCAATTTCATCTCTCTAAGGAGGTTAACTCTTTCAAGGCTACCCTTTTACAAAACCCACGCAACTATAAATTCCATAAATATTTGGCATTTATTTGAAGAGATGTAAATGATCACTTTTCTTAGTCTAAGAGGTGTATTTAACCTCCAAAAGTAGTCTCAATCATAAATTTGAGTTTCTATTATAGGAAGGGTACTCAAAAATCAAGCATACACAAGGTATGCAATTAATAATACTTACAAACCTTTACAAGGCTAGAACTAAACATAAACCACTTATAATTCATGAGTAATAAGGGTGGTAACTAAGGACCTTAGGAATGAAACACATCCTATGACCTAGGCAAGGGTGAATGATATCTTTGATAGATTGGTCCTTGTCTATCAAATTTTTGGACGTTTAGAAGCATGAAAAATATTGTCTCCCTACACATTCAACTCAAGCGTTATATATGCTCAACATACAAATATCAATTTTAATTTACATTACAATTCAAGGCACTCTACATTACATTTAATCTAATAGAAACATAATCAAAATCAATATTCAATATCATTGTCTATGTTATTTAATCTAATATACACTAAGATATGTTTTATATGTCAAATCATCATCATGAATATGTGAGTAAGAAACTAAAATACCATCAACTGTCATATGTCAAAATCTTGTAAATATAATAATGCATAACAATAATACATTACCAAACAATACTATGATCAATAACACCAAGATCCAATAGCAATAATAATCCACATCCTGGTCTAAATTGTAGTGTTTATCATAAAGAGAACATATGTTGAAGAAAAATGCTACAAAACAATGTTAAGTAATAAAATACAAACGTCTCAATATATAAAGGCAACTATATAAAAGTGACTAGGTAATAATAGCCAAAAGGGGGCATGACATTAAAACTCTACCGAAAATTTCTAGATCTTGTGGCAGTCTCTTTGAGCATCTTACAATTAGAATTAGCAAAGTATATTATCCCTCTATTGTATTTTCAATTCTAATTTATTAATGAATCACATAACAATATTCTTAAATAATTCAAATTTATTGTATTTAATGTGCTTATTTGTATAATTTGAATTAGTTTAATTTTAGTCACATTTCATACCTTCATGTATGAAATAATTGTTGGTGTAGGATATTGTTTTTACTCGTATTTATTCACTTGGAATAAATTCTCGCCCTTGGTGACTCATCTTGCTTGGGTATACTTAGCATCATAGAAGTTACTATGACATGTCTTACATGTCATAGTATGTCATAGGAGTTACATTCCCATTCCAGAATGTAAATCTATTTCCTTATTCTAGTAATGATTCTCATGGAGGAGTTATACAACACTCCTTGTTGTATTTGTTATCATTGCATCTTTCATATGGGAATTCTTTGCTTTGTTACATATTAAGTTGTTTGTTTAGCTCTTTCATGCACTTGTGAATTTAATATCATATAAAATTTTATTATTAGTTATTTTTATTTCTGTAACTACTTGTGGATGGAGAAAATATGTGTTCATTTTTCAGTTTAGTTTCATTTTCAAATACTTCATTTGAGAGACTAACATATTTGTGTGCAAATAGATTTTTAACTCCGTCTTGAACAATGTTGCAATTGATTTCGGGTTTTACTATTTTTTGGACATATTTAAGGTTTTTGTTGTGGAACTAGATTTGCAGCTCTTCTTAAGGTGCTTGCAGGTGTTTTATCTCCAAATTGAGTAAGCTACATTTAAAAATGGAGTTATAACTTTGGAGGATCCTTAGTACTCATCCTGGACTGTACTTGATCTGCCTCCCCAACTCGGCTCTCACCTTGACCAACTCACTATCCAGCTCTCAGCGCCCCAAATCATATAGCTCAACCCTTGCACACTCATCATCATCTTGCTCATCTCAGGTCTTCATTTCTCAATCAAGTCATATTGGATCTCTAACACGGATTAGTATTCTTTGTTGTTTTTCAAGCCCGACCAAGGGATCCATCTAAATCTACAACCATCCCTGGCTTGGCTCACACAGTGGCTTGGCTCAAACCTAGATTTATCCACCCTCAACCTGCATGAGCTATGCCCCTATAAACTAGGTCCACTCCACTCCACGACGATACATCTCTATGTGTTGGATCCTTGCTCGATCCTCGTGGGTGGTTCCAACCTAACTTGTCTAGTTCTCCGTTTGGCACCAAAAACAACTTGACTCTCGTGCTTGGCCCTCTATGCATTGGGAGACCCAACAAATCAAAAGTTACTATGTAACTCTCCATCTGGTTCGGTGGACTCTTTAACTCGACTCGACCTCGACTCACCTTAACCATCGTGTTGGGTAACTCTACCCTAACTCAACTAGGGTTTCTCACCTCCAAGTCTAGTCACCTTGACTAGTCAACAAGGTCAACTTAGAACTCCCACCCATTTTCAAAGGAAATGTTGATTTTTCTTGCTTACTTTTGTGAAATGGAGTTAAAATGATTTGAGTTTCTTGTGGTGGAAAGGTGCCTTATAGGGCAAGTGGTAAAGTGCATGTAAATTGTAAAAGAGATGTTAATAGATAAAATCTCACCAAACCTAGCTTCTGTTGATGTCACTACAAAACAAATTAATAGGCCAATAACAGGAAACACTGTAACTTTCGAATGGCTACTTTGATTCAAGAGTCATATTTTACAAAAGTTATTGTTTTTTTGCCCCCTTCCATAGAGGACTATTGATTTTTTGTAAAAACACATAAAATCATAAAGTGCTAAGGGGGTCTAAAAGAATTAATTTAGGGGGTGTAAAATTGCCATGATTATTTCTTTCCACATTGATGCTTTTCTTTTGCAAACACACAAAAATCTACAAATGGGTCCTAATTTTGTTGTTTTTCTTACTCCCTTCAACTATCATGAATGGATGACTTCCATGTCACTCACTTTATGAAATAAGAAGTTGTACAAGATAACTATGGGACTACAAACTGAACCTACCGCCGCTATAGAGAAAGAGAAATTGTTTGACAAGTGTAATTGAGCCTATGGCTTCTTATGTCTTTATGTATCACCGTATTTGCAATTTCATATAACTACTGCCAAAACACCCAAGGAAGTATGGGTCACCATAAAACAATTCTTTGGGAAGCATAATGAAATAAAAGGGCATGAACTTGAAAATGAGTTGATTAGTCTTATACCTAACAATTTTGACACACTTCAGGAATATTTCACCAAGTTCAAATATGTGAGAATGTAACTGAAAGAATGAGGAATTGACAAAAATAACTCACAACTTATTTTTTTAATCCTCGTCAAACTAGGTCATGACTATTCCATTTTTCGTCTATACCTTCCATGTAACCAAAAGGGAACTTAGAGCACAATGCAAAATGTTGTCCTTTAATGAGTTTGTTGGTGAATTGACTCATAAACAAGATAAAATGATTTAGATGGGTGCAATAAATTCCACTAAACCACATGCACTACTTGTGGTGCATGACATACAAAAGGCTTCAAAAGAGAAGAAATATAACAACAAGGATCACGAGAGCAAGAATGATGAACCTACCACCATACCAAACTATGGAACTTCTTGTCAATATCAAGCCTAAGAAAGAGAACATCAAATGTGGGTATTGCACATGTAGTTATGATGAAAGTAAATGTTTGAATAAGCAGATTGACCACGTCACGAGTCTTCTTAAGAATAACAACATACATATACTTGTCTATCAAACCATCTTCATTAACCCAAAAATTTTGTAAGACAAATCACAATGGAAAAGTGAAAGAGAAAGAATTGGGAAAGGAGAAAAAAAGGAGAGAGATCTAGTTAGAGTTGTACCACTGAATCCTACATGGGTTATTGATTCAGGTGCATCACATCATATGGCTTCACATGTGGAGTTCAATTCCTTGGAGCCATATGACGTCCACTATACTGTTGGATGACAACACTTCTACATATGTTTTTGGGAGAGGGCCCGTCGAATTGAGTGGAAAAACATTCAATAATGTTCTAAGGATTCCTTCACTATCAACTAATCTCCTATCAGTATACCAAATTACTCACCTTGGTCATGACATGCAAGTTGAGTTCACTCCAAATTCAGTGTATGCCAAAGAGTTCTATAGTGACACTATCATTGTAGTGGGTTTAGTCGATCATTAGACTCAACTATATTTCTTCTTTGACTTTGTTCCTCCTTTAATTCTTTATTAAATTTACCTGTACTTGATGACACTTCTAAGATTGAGCACATTTCTGATGATGAGGACTCCTCTTCTAGCATAAATTACTACAATAGTGATGGAGACCCACCTCTATTATCTCTTTGTCACCTTTCAAAATTTGAGGAGTTATTTCTTGATCTACCTAATTCTGGTCAACCAAAAACTTAATAGGGAGCAAACACCTTGATTAAGGACTTATCAGACATCAATCAATCTTCTACTCAGTTACATGGCCTTCCACATTCCTTCTTCGCTTTTGCTTCAGATACACCATCCCTTTATAGAGTAGTTGACACTTCTACTTTGCATAAGAAGTACAATTCCTTGTATATGAACCACACCTTGGTTGGAGATCCACCCAAGACTTTGGTGGTTTTAATCACTCTTCCATGGTGATCCACTCGTCACTGCATCTACTTCTGATCTATAGTCACTCCAAGAGGTTACTTTGCAAAATAAAAGGTGGCTTCAAATAGTTGTAGCTTCGAGTGGGGCATTCTAGTCCTACTTTCTCTTCTTTGTATCTCTCTTTTTTAGGGGGGGTGGTTTGTCCCACTAGGTTTTCTCCTTTTACTCCACTTTGTGAGAGTTGCATTATACATGGGTACTTCATCAGGCCTCGATGTCAAGACCTACATTTCTTTTCTGCCCACCTAAGCTACGTTTAAGGGGGGGTGTTGGTGTAGGATATTATTTTTCCTTGTATTTATTTACTTGGAATAAATCCTCACCCTTGGCGACTCATCTTTCTTAGATGTACTTAGCATCATAGAAGTTACTATGACATGTCTTATATGTCATAGTGAGTCATAAGAGTTACAATCCCTTTCCAAGATGTAACTCCCTTTCCTATTTTGGGAATGATTCTAATGGAGGAGTTACACATCACTCCTATGTGTACTTGATATCATTTCATCTTGCATATGAGAAATCTTGGCTTTGCTGCATATTGAGTTGTTTGTTTAGCATTTTCATGTACATGTGAGCTTAATATCATATTGCATTTTATTGTTAATTATTTTGATTTCTGCAACTACGTGTGCATTCATTTTTTTACCATAGATTTTGACGAATACTCCAATAATAATTAATATAATCGTGCGGTTTCATCAACTAACTTATGCTCTAAGTTAAAGTAACTTTTTCCATGATAAATGTCAACCTAATAAGGCATGTAAGATTAGCAGCTAAATGGGTAATTTTTTGCTTGTTCATTATCCTCCATGTGTACTTGTAGTTTTCTCCATTGGCTTTAAGATCACATCCTTACAACAACCCATCACACTAAACGCGGTCCTAACTACAATATCTTCCCCGAATCCTTTTTTTTAATTCTTCACCCTTGTGCTAATTCTATACTGCCCTTCTCTAATTTGATCAACGAGGGTTTTATGTATAAGTCTCATCCTTTATAAACTCTCCCATCTTTTAACTTGGTATGTTTACTTTGCACTTATTCAAATGAGTCACAAAAAAAAACTTCTATAAACAGTATGGAGCCCAACCACTATGGATTAAATATCAAATTCAAATTTAATTGTGTTTTCAAAATCTTATTATTCTACTTTAAAGAGCAAATGGGCATATATATTTAGAGAATACAATGGACGGAAAATATTAGAGAATACAATGGACGAAAAATATTAGAGAATAAGAAATTCATAGATTTAGTGTGAGACCTAAGGTTAAGTACCAATAGGGCTTGGGGCGTACAAGCTATCCCAAAAGTTTGAGTTAGTGATTCCTCTAAGATTTTGGGATATAGCTCCAACTATTAAAAAAACATATACTAGCCAAAAAAGCCAAAAACCAATACTTGTTTTTGTGCAAATGGGTCCTTTTATCTAATAATAATAATTTAAATATTTTTTTAATTAAAATAATGATTAGTGAAAGTCGTCTCTAAATGAATTAAATATAGACTTTAGAAATTAGACATGAAGTCCAACACATTTTAATTTTAAAAATATTATTGATCATCCTATTCATTTAAGTAAACGCCATTGCCAATATCCATATCATTCCAGTTGTCATCACTAACTGAGCCCACCGAAAAAACAATTAAGAAATTAAAAAACAACTAAGAAATTAAAAAACAATTAAGAAATAAAAAAATACCTATACATAGTGCTGTATGGATAATGGAACGGTGCAATTTGTTCCGTCACAGACTCGAATGATTGGATTCCCGAAGAACTGTAGTGGTATATTCACAATTATAAAAACTCAACTGGGGTGGGTATATACACAACGAATATATCCCCGAATCGACTTTTCAAGGGGTGGTCCAAAAGCGCGTGGAGTACATATACGGTCACACCAGTAAAGAAAGTACCCTTTCCGCGTCTCATAAACGGTCATCGAAAGACGGAAGAGAGTCGAAAGAGCCACTGCAGAAAATAATATTGTTTTCCTGGTCTGACTAAACCCGCAGCAGACGCAGCACTTCATTGAGGTTGGAATTATTCAATGCCGTTGATTTTCTAGGTACATTTTGAAGTAGTTTTTCTTTAAATTGGGTTTTTCCGGCCCTCTCAGAGAAAGGCATTTTAAAGTTTTTTTTCTCGTGTTGTTGTGTTTGTTTGAAGAGAGAGAGAGAGAGAGAGAGAGAGAGAGAGAGAGAGAGAGAGAGAGAGAGAGAGAGAGAAGGTCGTTTAGGCTACTGTTTATTTCTATGGCTACTGGTGGAATTCAAGGCCAGCTGTTGGATGTTACAGGTAGGCTTTTATGCTTCAATTTAATCATGTTTTTTTTTTTTTTCGTTTCGTTTTTCCCCTTCGTTCCTATTCATGTAATTTTTTTTGGTTTGTTTTTTTCTCTGTTATAAATATCTGTTATAAATATCTATGTATATCATTCTGTGTGTAAAAGTTAAAAGCGATTATGTATAGTTATCTTGATGTAACAAGAGTTTTATTTTCTTAAGAGCTTGGTTATGGCGTCAAAATTTGGACAAGTAAACGAGGAGGTGATAGGAACCAATTTTTGAATGGCTGAAAATCTTGCGATTTTATTCACTGGTTTAGCTGTACACAGAGTTTTGATTTATTCATCTCCTTTTAGTTAATTTCTACCTACCCTTTTCTATTTAGTTGAACAGTTACCATGTCCTGTGCAAGCTTCCACATTTTGGCAGACATATCTCCCAAGGCACCTGCTACTACAACATCTGCCGGAAGTCCCTTCTCCATAATGCTTTGGCGGTTGTCCCGTGCCCTGTTTCATTAATTAAACTTTTTCTCATACTTCCTTCTTTTGAAGCTCCTCTTTTTGCACAGACTGTTAGCATGCTAGCAAAGGTGAATTGATTGGATTGGACACCTGCTTCTTTGTTTTCATTTGGTAGTCTGAAAAAATCTGGAGCTGTTCTGTGTGGGAGGCAAGACTAAGCACCTCGTGAGCATCTACTAAATGTGTGCAGAAAACTCGCCACCGTCTCGCATTTTGTCTTTCCTGGGACTGCTACAGTCCGCAGGCAAATCATGTCTACCAAGTCAGCGATGGCAAAAGAAAAGCACATCGGGAACAGTTCTGAAGAGCCACTGGAAACATCTCACCATAATTTGACACTTTCCAGCAAGGGCAACTCCAAAGGTGGATGCCTACCAGTGAATTACCTACTATATTAGATGTCCTCAACATTTCCTCCTGCTTAAGAGGAAATAACCCCAATTTCTATGTGAGATTCGGGAACTTCTTTGAAAAAGTTGACTTGAACCACTTGGCAGGTATTGGTAGAGTTCATTTCTGACCAATAAAAAGTATGTATTAATTTTCCCTTTGTTTTTGGTGCGAGTCCAGACATATGAGGAAAGTAACTTTGGCCAACCATTGTTGAAAATCACGAATGGTAATTTCAAAATGAGTGATAGAAATTCCCTCCTTAAAGTGAGATCTTTCGTAAAACTTTTACGCACGTTGATAACATGATGAATGTGAAGCTGCGGTAGAAGAGTTGAAAGGCACTAGGCCTGATTTCTTGGAGAATATTGTAAGGTTCATAAATGACAGGTTTCAACTTGTGATGTTGTTTGTTGTGAAATCCTTTGTTCATCCAAGCAAAGTTAAACACAATCAACAACACAAAAAGAGGGAGAAACCCAACTATGGTCATTGAGTGCCCCAAATTTCGCTTTAGTTTGTTGAAGTATGTCCTGAAATTTTGTGTGAAGCTTGGCCAAATTTTACACTAAAGAAGAAGCTTTGTCTTCTTGAAGCTTGGCTCCTTTTGCCGGTGGACATATCTGGAGATCAAAAAACGACCAAAATCTCATAAGGCACCAAAGGTTGGAAGGTACAATACTGCCGAAAAAGAGAAGGCTTTGTAGAAACATGAGTAGTTCAGTCTAGCTACGTTGAAAAACAAACATATGGGTATCTCATTGTCTATTCTTCTAATGAGAAATGCTGAGAGCATGGACTGATGTGTGATTCACAGCCTTAGTCTGATCATCAGTTTGCAGGTGAAATGAAGTGGTGATGTACAACTGACAACTCAAGAACATACCTAATGATTTCTAAAAGTTACTCAAGAAGTGCAAGGCATGATCTGAAATGATTGTGATCTGTTCGATATAGTTCCAGATGTGCTTGAAAAACAATTATGCAGCATCAGCGTTTTTGATTTTTAGCAAAAAGATAACCATTTTGAAAAAACATAAGACAATAAAAAAGATGTATTCATGTTTGGCGTTGAATGTTGGGTAGACATTGATGAAGTCCATGGACATGGATTCCCATGGCCAAAAAGGTATTGTTAATGGATAATATAATCCAAGCTTTCAATTGGAAGGCTTGAACTGATGGCAAAGAGAGCACCGTCGGATGTAATGCTCAATATGCTTCCGCATGGAAGGTCAATAAAAGTACTTTTTGAAGGTGCCACAAGGTTGTATGTATGTCAAAATATCCACCATAGGAGAAGTGAGCTTCCTTTAGTAGAAATTAGAGAGGACATGTGGGAAGATGGACTGAACTGAACCTATTCAAAGACACATTCTCTAAACTGTATTCAAGGAAAGGTGTCTAGTTCACCATTGTTGGATGTTGTAAATCTTCAACAATCAGACCAAACCAAGTGTTTTAGGAGTAGGGCGCTTTTCACTCATCATAGGTTGCACACAACATATCTAAAATGTTAAATATCTGAGGAGGTAGAAGAAGATCTACCACGTCGTTGGTGATTCCCCTCTTATACTTCATCCTCAAACATATTTGTCGAATGTAAGACGCCCACTTAAAATGCCAACGCTTATGAGTCTTTAGACTAATAGTTCAACAATTGAAGTGGATGATAATTAGAATGTAGAATAACCTCCTTACTGAGAAGATAATGGCTCCATTGTTTGAAGGATTAGACTAAGGCATAGAAAATTTTGCCATAGGTGTTATTATTGAACATGACTTGCAACAATGCTTCAGAATGATAAGCCACTAGATATCCTCTATGTTGTCAGGAAATGAGTACGGGTACAGGTCCAAAATGCGGAAATGCTGATTTTCAAAAAACCCTTGGGTGCGAAATGTTACGGAAACGTTTGTACAAATATATATATATATATATATATATATATATGTGCACAGTACTCACTTTCAAAATTTTAGTCCACGGACCATAAGAGATAAAGCACTCAAAATATTTTGTATTCATTGAAGTTCTAAAGATTCATCATTCAACATGGTTACAATTTCAATGTTTCATATGTACAAATATATATATATATATATATATATATATATATATATATATATGTGCACAGTACTCACTTTCAAAATTTTAGTCCACGGACCATAAGAGATAAAGCACTCAAAATATTTTGTATTCATTGAAGTTCTAAAGATTCATCATTCAACATGGTTACAATTTCAATGATTCATATATACATGATAATAATCTAGACTCTAGAATATATCATCTAGATTTTCTTCATAATCATCTGTCATGCATCCATGTTTCAAAAATTATTGTTGTAATCTGCTTCATTGTATTCATTTGATTGAGGATTCCAATGGAAAATTCTATTATAAGGAGTAGTAATATATTGAGTCAAAACCTACTTTCTAGCCTGGAATTTCTTGGTTTTTGCTAGATTCTTCCTACTTCCTTTGGATTACTATTCTGACCCAAATTATCATTTGGCTTGTTTAATGTGCCTCCTTGTTAGTATAGTTTTGATGTTATAAGATGTTACATTTGAGCACACTATAACTAATTCCTGGGTTTGGAAAATTCTTTGAGCAAAAATATAGGCTATATTTGAAAAGATTAAGTGGAGTAACACAACAACAAACTGGAATAAACTCTTCCTTATAATATATATACTCCGTGAAACGCCCCGAAAATGTTGGAAACTCCTAGAAATGTCCTCGACGTTTTCGAAACATTTTTGAGGCGTTTCGTACTCGTCTTCGTACCAGAAACGTTTTAGACTGGATACGGAGGGGTGGGGGGCATTTCTTGGCAACATATGATAGCCTTCTTGTTGAAATATTGCACCTATGGTGTATTGTGAAGCATTGGTCCCAAGCTCAATTGGTTGTTGCAAGTTGGGGAGGGAAAGCACCAGAGTAGCCAAAAGAGAGTTTGAATTAAGATCCTTTTGACTAGTGAGTGGATGAAGAGGATGGGAAACATGCGAGTAGTTATGAATGGAATTTCTATAGAAGTTCATTCCTCCTAGAAAAGTCTTTAGATTTGAAATGTTGGTGGAGTTGGGCACTCATTAGACCTTTGTTGTATCTAGAACTTCATGTACTCCATGCTCATAAAGGAGGAATCCTAAGTACTTAGTTGAGGTTTAAACAAAGGCCTACTTTTTCATCTTTGCTTGAAGATATTGTACTTAAATAGGTTTAGATCTGTTTGCTCATTGACCAATTGGTCGTTCAAAGTCTAGTTGTAGACTAAGATGCTCTCTTGACAAACAACATCAAATTTGCCAAGATGGGGTGAGAAAACTCATTAATAATGGTTGTGTATGTGGCAAGTGCTTAAAGGCATATAATTCCTAGCCATAGCTAGCTGCTATAATTGAGCTTGGTTTGTTACAATGCTTCATAATGACAAGCCATTGGGTATCCTCCCTATTGAAATACACACCGATGGCATTGGTAACATGCAAAATCGGTTGTTGCAAGTTGGGAAGGGAAAGCACCGGAGTAGAGAAAAGAGCCTCTTTCAAACGAAGAAATTCTTGAGTGGCCCTTGGGTTTGAATTAAGATTTTTTTGACTAGTGAGCTGATGAAGAGGATGGGAAACTTGCGGGTAGTTATGAATGGAACCTTTGTAGAAGTTCATCCCCCCAAAAAGGTCTTTAGATTTGAAATGTTGGAGTGGGGCACTCATTAGACTATATCTAGAACGTCATGTACATGCTTATCAAGGAGGGTCCCCAAGTACATAATTGAGGTTTGAACAGAAGGAGTACTTCATCTTTGTTTGAACATAATGTTGGTGAAGAAGGTTGAGATTTGTCTATATATTGACCAATTAGTTCCAAGTCTAGTTGTAGATCAAGATGTTATCTAGACAAACAACATCAAATTTGCCACGATGGGGTGAGAAAACTCATTGATAATGTGCACATGTATGTGTCGAGTGCATTGGTGAGGGCAAAAGACAGGACCAACCAATCACATATTTTAAATTTGGTCTTGAAAGCTATCTTCCAAGCTTGGTCTTAGTGATATGTAGAAGTCAAATCAAGCTTAGTGATGTAATTGACACCTTGAAACTGGTTTGAAAAATCATGATACTTGGGAAGTGGGTGATGGTTTTGTTGTCTTCTGAAACATGCACCTGTGAAATATCCACAAAGCCTGAAGAACTTTGTGCATCCTAGATTCCCAACCACAACATGGGAATGTCTCTCAAGTGTGGGACTTGACTCAATGAGACAGACCCTTCGGGATATGGGTCGGTCCCCCAACTAACTACCTACTGCTAACCACTAAGCTAAGCTAAACTACAAATTTGCAGGGAAAAGGGTGGAGAAAAACTTTAAAAAGATGGCGGTGATGAACCAAGAAGAAATTGGATCCCCCACCAATGAGTTCGAAGAGTGAGAAGACAAGATATAGATCTATAGGGTAGATATGAGCCTCGACCAAAACATGCATCCAAATCAAGCCCCCCTCAAAAACTTGAGACACGGAGAAATAGAAATCTACGAGTGCCACACACAATAACTCATAGAAACAATAGAGAGGTAAGAGACAAATTAACACAAACACATGCAAATATGAGTCACCCATTTGTATTAAAAGTTAGAGTATACACAGTCTGCTGCTACCATAAATCAAGGTGATCAATCATCTGCAGAGCTTAACCCAGAGGTTAGAGACACTCAAAATGTTGAGCTACCCAATTGGGCAGAGTAACCTTGCATTTAGGAGAGGATCATTTACAATTACAATAAGTTACCTTTAGCCTAAAGACAGAGAATGTGGCTGACAAATAAGAGAGAAGAGGAGCAAAATATGCCAAAGAATAGTTCCTTTCATACTTATCTTCTCTAGAAGGTTCAAGAAGGTTTGAAGATGCTCAAGAAGATGCCAAAAAATGGCGTGATCTGTCCACAAATGCCTTAAAAGCATATTTCAAAGGATCTCCGCAAGTCATGATGTTCCATGACCATGGAGTTGCCTTCACTTGCAAGCTAATGAGAAAATATTTGTTCTGAAGATAAGCTTTGAGGGAAATCAACGTTTTCCCATGATCAAAGAGATCAAGTGAAGTTTAGGCTGCTATTTGTCTAATTTTGCCATGATTTCCCTTTAGATCAGTAATAACAGCTCCATCACCATGCTTAACAATCCGTTTTAACTCATTCCTGTGTTTGGGTGGGATCACAAAGTGACTAGAAGCTCAAAGCATATTCTAGAAGGGGCAAATATCCGCTTAACAACATTTGTAACTGATTTAGGCGCCATTTGATTGAGAAAACAACTTAAAAAGGGCCCAAAGCTTTGTCATTAAAATCTCCCAAGTCCCTTCACTAGCTCCTCTGAAATTAAGCCCAGATTGAAGATCTCCTCAAGACCTCTTTGTTAGTACAGCGTGCAGGGGAAATGGATCTCTAGATCAAAAGATATAAGCCAAAAACTAGGCTCTAGTTTGGCCACCATGTGTTAAACTTGAAAATGGCAGTTGGCACTCATGATCGCAATTTGGTCTCCAAACGGTTAGTGCTCCCTAAGAGCTTTTCATTTGGTGACCCCGAGCAAAAGTTATGGTCGATTGAAGATTCCCAATCTGTTTTGCATAGTTGATGCCCACGAGGTCGTCAAATTTAACCTAGGGATCACTTTCGCTACTTGTCATTTGCTGATTGGCGATATGATCTCTGCTCCCCGCCCAAATCTTGTGCCAAACGTCCGAACCCAATTGGTTTTAAGGTCTTGGGGGCTTGGGGTCTCAAATTTGACTTTTTATTCGGGTCTCAACCTTCTGGGGAATCTAAGTGACCTGTGATTGGTTCCCATGGACCAATCACGCCCTTTCTATTTTCTCGGGGTCACCTCTAAGTTCTCGGGTCTGCCTTATACTTCTTTAGCTCGTCTTACACTTCCCGGGATCTTGGGATCCAAAGCCTTACATGCCTTGGTCACTTATGCTCGATCTTGGACCCCCAAGACCGCAGATTGCTGTCATTGGTCCACGTGAACCAATCATGGCATTTTATGATCTCGGGTTCTTGGCACTTCTTTGATCATTCACCTTCGGGTTCTCGGGATCCCAAAAAGTGACTTAGCATTTTGAACATCGCGGGATTTGGGTTTTAGAGGGCATTGCCATTGGTCCACATGGACCAATGATGGGCCCTAGTGTTCTCTGGTTCAGACTTTCCAACTTGCGACCAACTGATCAACTTTGATCCTACTTTGTGGAATCAACTCGATCCAATCAACTTGGCCCAGTCAATTGTTTTGAGCTCAGGCAAAATGCGAACCGTGGAGCTTTGCTTCATTTAACAATGGTGATTGCTTTGGCTTATAAGCCCTATCCTTATCTCTCTCCTCATGCATATGGGATTAATCCCTTAGGTGAATGAATTGATCAGTGACTGCCAAGTGTCCTCGTGAGCCAATCAAATTTGAAAGCCTAGATTCTTAAGGAAATGAATGATTTGGATGTTACTTGCGCCCATAGTGAGGCCAAAATGCATGATTTTAATCAAGATTTTCTTTCCTTTTTCCCCTGTGTAAAACCAGAGCTGATTTGTGCAAGCAAATTTGATAAGTTTGAAGATATTAGGGTGCCCAAAATGCATGATTTTCGCAATCAAAAACCTTCAAGTATGGAAACTGTAACCAGTTGTCCGAAAATGAAGTGTGAGCTCATTTTGGTCAACAGGTTCTTCATAATGATTTTTATGCAAGCACGATAATTTGTGATTAATTTGCCACTCATGTTCTTTCTTTGGCAGCATAAGTGTAGGAGATATGCAAGTGCTGGGTTGGATCTTTCCCTCTTCAAGTATCTTATTGATTTGGCACTCTATCTCAACACTTTCAATGGGTGTAGTGTGTTAGGGTTGTTTTGATTGGGAAATTGAAAACTCCACACAAGTTCAATAGAATGATGAAGTCCTTTAGGCTTCTCAAAAACATCAGTATATGCATCAGCAAGAGACAGCATTTTTGCTTTTGCTTCATGAATACTACAAAGACTAAGAAATTTATGTAGATTGACCTGTTTAATTGCCTGACCTACTAGAGGGTAAAGGAAAAACAAAAGACAAGAGTTTACAATCTCTAGGTCTTCTGAAGACCATCAAAGAAGTAGCATCCCAATCGAATGCAACCTGGAATGGCTCAGTGGAAAATGTGGCAAGTATTTGCAAGAGACAAGTGTGGAAAGTCCCTCCTTGACTCACTACAAGTGTCATGGGTGTGAGTGCACTATAGTTGGCAATCAAAGATTGTCTACCAATTTTTATGAAATCAAATTCTTTTTCCGGCCATTGTCATGGAAAAAATGTACCAATCTATTATTGATTTGATAATTATGAGTAAACAAAGCATCATAGTCATTAGCCATGAGAATGAGGTGAAGATTAGAAGTATTAGGATTAGTTACTTAAATTTCAGAATATCAAATTGTCAAGTCTGCTTGGCAAGAAAGTTTGTCACCTTCTTTGATTTAAGGATACAATGTTCATTCGTTAAAATGTCACATGCTTGTGGGAGGCAAAATCATAGTTACCAAGATCAGAGATCTGGATTTGTTCGGGAGGGCAAAAAAATCCGAAAAATATGGAAGTCTTGAATTTTTTTTGAAAATTTAAATTCGGAATATATACTTATTATCCAAAAATTGACAAATACATAGAAAAACGTCAGTAATGTGGTATAAAATGTTAATATATTTAATGTTAAGTAATATAAAGGGTGTTGGGTGTATTACTTATTGCAAAAAAATCTATTTTTTTGGGGGAAAAAACAGGGACGGCAATCTAGATGAAGTCATGCAGACTGCCTGAAAAATCTGGATCTGGCCAGATTTGTTTAGATCTGGCCACATCTGGAAACTATGGGCAAAATACTTGTTTCCATTGCAAGATGGAGGAGTTGAACTCTTAATGGATATATGTTTGGTGAAGAATACTCATTCCTGGATGGTGAGTGGGGGTAGCATGAGAGGAGTTGGCAGGGTAGAAGATGACGAGTGACTCTCTCTTTGAAAAGAAAAAGATTGACTTGGATGCGATTGTTCCCTTTGTTACATAGCTTCCAGATTTAAAGCAAGCTCCAAGGAAGTGATGTTGGAGAGCTTTAGGTCTTGCTAGAGATGAGAAAACAACACGAAGTCAAATTTGATATGAAGGGCCTTCTTGATTTCTTGTACCTCTGACTTTAATGGAGGGGAAGTTAAACCTGAAAGTAGGTTGGCAATCTGGCCAGTCAAGGGAATGTAACTGGTGGCCAGCTACTGTCCCATGAGTTGGTAGTAAATATTTGTGATCGTCTGCAAATGTTGGAGATGAAATGCATTTTGTTGTTGTCACTGGTGGTGGAGTTCTTAGGTGGCCTGCCACTGTCCCATGAGTTATTAGTACATACTCATGGGGGTAAATGTTCACTTGAATAGTGGCATTGGAATTTTTCAAATAATCAATTTCTGATTTATTTGTTGCCTTTAAAAGCTGGATGCGAGACTGCCACTAGTTGACGGCTTGATTGTTCATGTATAGCTCGAGTATAATGATTTATTTTGGCTCTGTGGAAGTTGACTAACTTGAAGTATGCGTTGTACATTTGTACTTGTTAACTGTGGCAATAAAATGGGGAATAGATATCTTTATGTCCAACCTGAAAGTAGGTTGGCAATCTGGCCAGTCAAGGGAATGTAACTGGTGGCCAGCTACTGTCCCATGAGTTGGTAGTAAATATTTGTGATCGTCTGCAAATGTTGGAGATGAAATGCATTTTGTTGTTGTCACTGGTGGTGGAGTTCTTAGGTGGCCTGCCACTGTCCCATGAGTTGTTAGTACATACTTGTCATCTTCTGCAAAGGTTGGAGGTGAAATGCATTTTGTTGTTGTCGTTGCTTGTCGAACTCTTAGGTGGGCAATTGGACTAAATAGAGGGGTTTGGGGTGGAGCTTGGGGAACTTATTGAACATAACCATCAAATCAAATGAAAGGATATATAGCAAATTTTGGAAATCCAAAATGGAATTATAAATTGAGAAAAGAATGTTTTATACAGCAAAACATTAACAACTGAAATTAAAACAGAAATTTGCACAGTAAAATTTGAACAGCAGAATTTTTACAGCAAAAATTTAATAGCAGAAATCAGGAGTAAGCCTGCACGACAACAGAAAAGAGCAAAGGAGTACGTAAATCAGCTTCTGCCATGAAGCTGCTGGAAAAACATTGAAGGTGTTGATCTCAAGTTTAAAGGTAGAGGAAAAAAATGAGAGCCAATGACACCAACAGTAAAACTACAGTCTGTGGTAAATAAGGCCACAGTCAAATGCCGAATTCAGCGCTCTTGGATAGATCCATGTGTGCATAAAAAATCTCCACAACAGCATACAATGAGAATGATTTTGGAAATTTGTTTTGGTATCTGGTGAATGAGTGACTCTGTCAAACCAGAAATAGCACCAAAAGGAGGTTTTTGTGGACATAACAGACAGCAAAATGTAGATCAAATGCTTGCAGAAAATTCAGAAGTAACCATGGCTTTTAGAACTGGACGCGATGAATGAGAGGTTTGCGCAAAGATGGTGTGCTGAATATCAAGGAGTATATCAAAGGTTGGGTAATCTGGAACTTAAAAACATACAGAAATTTCAGATACAAGAATGCTTAATTGTTAGGCCCTTGTACGAATTGATATGATTTTATTTTTGATGGCTATTTACAAAAGAGAACCCTGTATATATATAGGCTAAAAATATTACAATGACATGTAATGTTTCTGTATGTCCTACTTTTAATTTATTTCTATCTTTTCCAAATGTTCCAGCTGTCCACCTACTTTTAATAAATTTCTATCAATCATTTCAAGCCGGCCCACTTGCATATGGATTCGATTCACAATTGACTATAGTAGACGTCATTGTCAGAAATCCTCTTGTCGGCTTTCACAAGGGTGTCATATGCAAAATTGATGATTGGCCTGACTACGAGGTTTGATTTACTCTGGAGCTTCTTCATGAGGATAGTATGTAGAGGTGCAAACATTGAACAATATATAAGGTAAATGAAAGAAATCCTCTGTGAGCTCTCCTAAGGGGTCTTATATGCAGAGTTGGTGTTTTCCGTGGCTGTTAGCTTTGATTTACTATCAAGCTCTGCCATTTGTTTGAAACTTTCAAACAATAATTAAGGCAGTGTACATGGTAAATAGAAAGCAATGCTCTTGTAGAAAGTCACAGGAGGGTCCGTTGGGGGTTCAATTTACTCTTAATTTTCATCATGAGCTTAAAAATTAGGGATGCAAAATGCGAACAACATATAAGGTAAATGGAAAAAAATTCTGTTGTTGGCTGTCACAAGGGGTCTCATATGAAGAATTGGTGTTTGGTTTGGTTGTGAGGGTCAGTTTGCTCTTGATCTACATCATGAGGTCAAAACTTAGGGGTACAAATATTGAATGATATATAAGGTAAATTGAAAAAAATATCCATTGGCCCTTAGAAGAGGATCTCGTGCGCTGAGTGACAATCTGGTTTGGTTGTTATATATATCTTCTATTCCGTCATTCCTTGGAATCCTCCAATTTGGTTATAGGAGTGCCATGTAAGCAAAATAGAGATGCAGACCACAGATATCAATTCATTGGTTCTTTGGGTGTAAAGTTTTGTACCTTTCTTTGAGCAAGGAATAGGCACATCGCTTTGTGCTTCACTGTTTCTAGTGAGAGCAAGCTCAGAGACAGCATTCTGTACATTTTTGCTGCCAACTTGGGTCAAAATTATGTTACCAACTACCCGCACAAGATAAGCAGTCTATAAAAAAAATTGATTTCAAAGATGAGAACTGACTCACATGAACTACATACTGAAACTGGTAGATGAAGCCTCCGAAGACAACTTGGGAACAAAGAATCTACAAGATGTGGAGCATGAAAGGGGTAAAAGATGAATTGTATTGTTTTAACTTGCCACTTTTTAACAATATAAGGCACAATTACACATATATTTGCAATCATAACCTAGTTATGAAATAATCGATCAATGCAATCAAATGTCGCATGGGGAATTTATTCTAAAACTAAACAATCATAGAAACATTCTTCTAAACAAGTAAACACACTTGATAGGTCCTATAAACTGACTTGGCCTAAAGGAATCTATAAGTTGTCTAATCTCATCTTTCACTGCGATGATGTTGCAAATTTGCAATGACTAAGCGAAAAAACCTGAAACAATTTTCTGGATTATTCACTGTCCCATCTTTACCTTCATGATGTTATTAATAGACCAATATTCTTAGTCTATGTCATTTCATTTTCATTAAGTGGATCTGTTATTAACGCTTTTTTGTTTAAGCTAAAGAAAGCTATCATGTTATTACCAAACCTTGGCTATGGATATCTTTCTCGAGGGCCTGTGACAAATTGCCTTAAACAAAAATTATCTAATTTGGCACTGGGAAAATCAGCTCTTATTGCTGGGGACAAAAACATTTTCCAACAGCTTGGTGGGACTTTAAGGGAAAGACCGATTTGAATACCCTTCACCCAGTTAATATCTATAATGCATAGTGTGTATGTATGTCAATTATTGTATCATAAAATGACAAAATGACAGGTGTTTATATTATTTTTGAAAGCCCTTTAAAATGCTTTATTTTTTTTTCAGCTCAGTCACTACCATACCGGATATGATCTGTCGTAGTTCTTTTATGTCCTTCGTCATCCATCGGTCTTCTAAAAACTATGATCCCTCCATCAAGGCACAGTTCAGAAGAAGAGGGACCTTTAGCATCTTGACTAGAAGCTTTAGCACATCTTTCCATTATCCTCATGAACAGTTCTAGTGAAGCTCTTTCCACGGAAGGCTGCCATGATGGCTTTCATTTTCTTCAAATTTCTCTCAAGTCATAGATGCATGTATGAGTAATTTATAAATTTGGTTACAGAAAATAAAACAGAAGCAACTTCCTTAAAACTAGAGTGTGTGTGGGAACCAAATTACATATTTTCTAGTGCCTTCTTCCAAAACTGTGGACTGTAGTGCTGTTTTCTTTCAACTAATAACGAGGGTGCATTACATTCTCACTCTCATTGCATATGTTCATCATCCCCTAAAAGGAAAAAACAACTTATCATTTTTTTATAAAAAATTTGTATCCTCTAAAAAGGAAAACTTATGTCCCATCTTATTACGCTTTTACAAACGCTAAATAATCAAATTAACAATCATAGAAATGCATATTTAAAAGTAAATTATTCACACCTTAGAAACAAGTAATATCTTATCATCCTACATATTGTTCGACAAAAGGTTGATAATTGAAATTTCAATGAAAAGTAATACTTCAGGATGTATTGGTGTGCCATATCCCCTCATTCTGAAACCATTGCCATCCTGTCTTTCCTGTAACCTTGACGTCCAACCCCTAGTGCTCATATCTACCTATACTATTGTGTCATAAAATCTGTCATTGTCACAGTAAATCGTGAAACTTATAACACCTTGTCCTTAGAATGATTTCTCTTTATATGTATAATCCTCAGGCTCTTACTTGCTTGTATGGTTGTTTTAAATATATCATTCATATGTCCTACTTTCAACAAGATAAAAGGATGAGGAAACATTTTTTTTTTTATCAAAAATCCCATGGAGAACACACTAAAGTCCAATATACTATGAAAAATTCAAAAATTCGTTCCTCCTTTTCTCATTTGTTTTTTGGTACAGTGTACAAATTCTTTTTTTCTTTGTTTTTCCTTTCAAACATTTTTCAGTTTTATGTACA
Organism: Taxus chinensis; assembly: GCA_019776745.2. NCBI lineage: Eukaryota > Viridiplantae > Streptophyta > Pinopsida > Cupressales > Taxaceae > Taxus > Taxus chinensis. The sequence goes on from CM034148.1 coordinate 131,302,199, forward strand.
TAGCCTCTATAATTAACATTTTTTCATTTGTTTTTTAGTAAAGTGTACAGATTCTTTTTTCTTTGTTTTTCCTTTCAAGCATTTTGCAGTGTTACGTACACAGCCACTATAATTGACACATAAATTTGAAGGCAATTAGACCGATTAACTTATGCAAGAAAAGCAATGCTAAGAGAATCTTTAAGCTATAACAGAAGGGAAAAATGACACACACAATACACAAGATTTCACCTGGGAAAATGTTTTTGGGAAAAATACCCAGCACAGCAACCTTCTTACTTATTGCATTAACTCAATCGTTTACGATATAATAATGTATGTCAAAGTTCTGCATTACCCTCATGCATGTGTGATTATTCGTAGGCCCATCAATAGGTAACTGCCCAAGGGGTATTGCAATACAATGGATACCAAAGCCATGAGCCAAGAAGACCACCCATAATGGTTCCCAAAAAGAAAAGTATACGGGCTAGATGAGTTGAAATCATTGTTGAGTGTATGCAACGCGTGTACAACAAAATTTAAATGCATAAGGGGCTTGCATTTTCCCTTATGGCAAAGGAGATGCACAAAACTTAAGAATATTGTCTGCAAATTATTTTCCTGGCAAGCCCAAAATGTATCTCTGAATCCTTACACCAAAAACAAACTAATTTTGTGTTCAAGGGTATTGTAACTGATTATGATTATGATTATTTTAAGTTTTTCATCAGTATTCTCTTAC